>CM034469.1:6717885-7233129 GCA_019925255.1 Litchi chinensis
AGAGCCTTTGTAATGGAATTCGAGTTTTCTAAACATCACAGGAGGCGAAGCAAAACAAAGTGCTTTCTGGTTGTGTTATTTTCTTATAGGTGAAGTTATATATTTAGTCGACATTTTTGTATTGTTTGATCTGGTACTATGCTTTGTAATCAAAGTAATATTGTCTTACTTTGGCTTTTGTATTTGGTAATTGAGCAGATGTTCTATCTACATTCCATACAACTATCTCCTGCCATCGTCGATAGGTCAGTGATACCTATTGTTGGTTGGACTAAAGCAAACATTAACAAGTGCTTAGGCCGTGTTAATAAGAAAGGGGGTTTTGATTCTGATAAGGTATTTGTTATATATTGAGTGTATGCAAATTTTGTTTCAGCACATATCGTTGTTGCTTAATATAGTTTGTTTGGCATCTATGCAGATTTCAATTAGACCATATCTTCCCTGCGATCACGGTCCTTCAGATCGTCATTCTAACTAGCAGAAGACGTCAATTGATGAACGAGATGGTATTGTACAACACACATCTTGTCGAAGGAAACATGTTGATGACATTCAACTTGATGCTCTCAGTGCAACAATGATAGTACTACGGAATGATTTTCAATCACTTGTTAGTGAGTTCAACTAGTAAGGCGTGACATTAAAGATGTCAAAATGTAGGTGGATAGGTTAGTGGATGCTATGTCTATGTTGAAAGAGAAGAACTCCCCTCTGAAAACCAATGTTGATGATTATACTGAGGAGTACATGCTTGAAAGCAATAAAGCATGTGGTAAAGTATCTTTTTGTCATCTTTCTATAGTAGATCCATCATCATCTTGAAAACCTGTAGTTACTGCAATTACACAACCCATACCCTTTGAACTTAAAGATCAACCACCAATACCATAAGCTTTTTCACCTCAAACATCCAAACGTGGAGTTCATGAACATTCATTTACAAATACTCTTACAAAAGGGAAATCCACAGCAAAGAAGAAAACTTCCTCCTCTTATATGTGGCCACACCTTGATTCATTCACACCATCGTTGAATTGCAATACCAATGACATGTCCAAACAGGATACCATTGATTCATTTTACCGAGTGAATGAGCCTGTCATTTTGAATGCTCCGAGCCATCATGTATGCCTTGTAAACAATTAATGAAAAATTACGTTATATGGTTGTCAATGTATAAGTTGTAAAATTGTAACCATTGTAAACTGTTTTGTAGGATGAGTACAAGAAGTTAACGGACCATGAATTACTTTCCAACTCATCTAGTCAGCTCACAATCATGAAAACACGCTCGACATCGATACGAAAGCCTAGCACGCATGTGCTGTCTCCATACATGGTGCCACACCCCCATGGTAAAAAGTCTAAGACATTTCGGTATGGGCCATTGAAAATTGTGTATGAGTTACAAGACCATGAACGGTTGGTCATTGAGTACATCTATGATAAGGATTTACCAACATCGTAAGTTTTAGTTCTATGGTTTAGCTTGTCAATTTGAACAATATGTGCAACATGTTGTCTATCTTTTGTTATATTTTGATTTCATTGTTTTAAAATGCACGATAATTGTAGCTGCATATTCTGACCTTTTATTGTATAATGGAGCCGTAGGGAGCATATTATAGACATTGACAATTTGCAAGTGTGTCGTGAAAGTTTTAAAAGTCTGGAGCCGAAAAAGTTCATTAATAGCAAGGTTTGTCTGTTCTGTTTTGCACGATTGTTGTTTCGTCATGAAGCAGGTTAGTTTGGTTACCATCTTATACTATTCGTATTGATAGTAATAGTTTTATTGACTATAGATTATATCCGCCCAAGCTGAATATAAGAACATCATTATGATAGCAAAAGATATAAAAGAGCGCATTTGTTGGTACTTTTCAACATATTTTCAGGTATTTACTTACACGAAATGTATTATCGTGAAGTAACTCGGTTTGTACATATTGGTCTCTTGATATTGTGTACATTTTCTGATAACTTATGTCGGATGCAGTATGTAATTCTAAACTATAAAGCGAATAACATGCCAGCTTTAAAAAAATCGTTGTCCAACTTTAAGAAGACGTACATGAGTGATATTGACAGATGTGATCAGGTATGCCATATGTGTACATATTTATTTTGTCGATGTGTATGCGACCATTGTTATATGATTTCCGTGTTTAGTTGGTTTATATTTTAGTTTTTATGTTTGGTGGTGTAGATATTTGTTTCCTTTGGTTGTGTATGCCTTGTGACGTCTTATTTTTAATATGTATGGCAGATATATATTCTTATTAATGATCAACACGGTCATTGGTTTCTTGATGTCGTCCATATTCAAGAAAAAAAGGCGAAACTTTGGGACTCATGCACACCTCAAAGGAAATCGGCGAATGCACCTCATCATGGGCAGTTAAAACGAATGGTATGTTCACTTCATTGCTGTAATATTCATTACACAACTTATGGACGTTGATGTAAATAACTAATTATTGACACATAATTGGTCCACTTTGGTGTTGCAATTGTTTTGTAACTTCAGGCGCTTGATTTTATGTTAGGGGAGGATATTACATACTCATTTCAACATTCATTCTCCTTTAGTAATTTCATGGTGGTAGAAGCCAATACACCTCAGCAACCTAATGCATATGATTGTGGAATGTTTGTGTGCATGTTTATGGATGATATCATGCGCACTGCGGAACAACTTGATTTGGTAAGTTACATAAGTCAACTTTATAAATTCATTTGTCATAAGATGATCTGACAGTTCGAATATCATTCTCAGTGTAGTGCCTAACTATGTTATTTGTTACAGTTTGATTCCACCCGCCAGCGACTCTTGTTTGCTCGATACCTTGCTCTGTTCCCCGGTAACAAAATGTCCGTAGGGATTAATGAAAAAGCCAAAACTCGTCATGATGAATTGGTCAAACCTAAGTTAAAGCGTAAGCTTCCGAATCGAGATGTGCCACCCATAAAAAAGCTTAGCAAGAAAGCAATGCGTCATCTACTATAAAGTTGTGTGAATAGGACTATAATAGATTATTATTTTGTGGCATACTCTAACAACTACCGTTTAACTTGTTTAGTTACAAAGTTTCTAAAAAACTATTTCCACCATTTTGTTATCATATTTCCATATGTTGATGGGTTGCAAGCAGTTGGTAATCTTTTTGTCCACCACTCTATCCATCATTTTGTATAGTGTTTAACGTATAATGAGACACAGACAGACACTATGTATATACCTAAAAAAATGTAAATACTAGCTTTTTATTGGTATTTAATCCTATGATAGTTTGATTGTATTTGTTTTGTTTATTCATCTTCAATGTCACATTCCATAGTCATGTTTCCACAATACAATTGTGTTTATTTTCCTTTGGTCATAGTAAAGTGTGTATTATGTATGTTAACATATCAACATTATAATCTTATGCAATATAGGTTTGACATGTAAGATGCATAATGTTATCATCCAATAAATGTCTATTCTGGCAATCATTGTTGATAATGTTTGTACACATTTTGTAATATGTTTGCAATAGACAACAAGTGTGCTGTGTGAACATAAGTAGTAGGTTCAAAACCAGTATAAGACCATTTGTTAGCAACAATCCACTCTCATTGACCTTTGATGGTGGTAGATGTTATCATTCAGTTGACGCTACGTTGGCATTAGTCATGATTGGAGCCACATCAGGCATTTCCTGAAGCATAATATTACTACCAACTCTACTTATATCTTCTAGTTGAATATGTGGACATGTCTTCACCGTGTGCCCAACTTGTCGACATTTTCCACAATGGCGTATCTTTAGGGAGGTTTTCTTTGGTTTTCTTACCCCTTCCCCTTTGGTTGTAGCTTTTAGTGGATCTTTTACATGTTCAATGTTAAGCGTTTTATCCTGCCCCTTACCATTATTCATTGTTGCCTTTTCCTTTACCAAGATTACTTCTATTCTCTTAGTGAGATGATGGATGTTGCCTTTTGTCTCTGCAAATCCTTCTGCTATTTGAGAAGCCAAGTAGCATAACTTTGTACATTGACTGGTTAATGCTCCATACCTAACATGTTCAAGCATCATCATCATAATGATTGTTGATTTTTGTTAACAAAATATAGAAAGACATTACATTCTTACTCTTATTACACAATTTGTTACAGTTACCCCTTTATTAGATACGTACATATATGTATACATACATTAATATATAGTTATATACAACTCTATAAGGTAGGAGTATGAAGGCATGGTGTTGTGGGAGTGCACGCATGAACAACATGATAGGTCATCCATTGCTTTGGCAAGCGGACATGTTGTCATTATGGTGCGGTTGCGCATGCATTAATACTCATAGGCATGTCTTCATTATCGATGCGCTGCCGCACTCACAATTTGGTGCAGTCAAGCAGTTAGGACAGTGTTGGTGCGCAGCTACACTAGTCTTGTGGTGCGGTCGCGCACTTATGGCAGTGCTAGTGCGCGGCTGCACCTCTGCAATGGTGTGGCCTCGCAGTTACAACAATGGTCAGAGGTGTGGCCTCATACTGATGAACACCTTCACAGGCTGTCCACAAGACAGGTGCGCGGGCACGCCAGCATGGTAGTGCGGCTGTGCCGAAACACTGGATTAATAGCGTAGCTGCGCATGCAATTGCAAGCGGCTACGCACCCATGGGGGAGTGCAATGGTGGTGGTTGCACTCCTCATGTGGTGGTGACCGGCCTCACATCATGGTGCGCCCGCTGACGTTTGATGCATTGTTCGTGTGCACCCTCACTATTATTAGAACGTGGCTGTATAGCCTTCCTATACAACACATGAATGATATTAATATAAAAAAGAGACTTACATAATGTAAAGTAAACTGAAAATGAAGTTTACCGTGCCATGTGAACAACATTTGCTTCACATTCGTGCACCACCTTATCAACGTCGTCGTTGGCCTTTGCATTCTTTGTCCACCGACGCAATATCAATGACTCTGGTAAACAGTCAATGTTCATAGCTTTCATTGCACTGAATATATGGCAACAAGGGATACCAAGTATCTAAAACAATTTGCATGAGCATAGGAAGCTATTTTCTGCTGGGTTGTATACCACATCCCAAGTTGTCTCACCACACGCAAACTTTTTAAATGTAAATGTCTTTTGCGTCATATCAGTGGCACGATTTATGATGCTTAGTGTTGCTTTTGAATTGATTTCATCCCTTACTTTTAGGAATATGTTTTGAGTATAAACTTCTGATGCATGTGTCTCTATTTGCAACAAGTGGGTTTGGAGCATTGGTTGCGAATTAATGTTCTCAAAGTTGTCTCTTGTCTCATTGTGGCGAAGTCTTTTCATCACCTATGTGTTTGGTTGACGAACTCAAATAACTTCAGATGACGGTTCAAATATTTATTAAATAAACGGTTTATGCTCTTAGAATGTTGCGTGCTTCGCATCCCCCTAAAGAATGTGGTTCTCAAAAATGTTTCTGCCCATTGCTTCCATTTGCCAAACAACTTTCTAACTCAAGTGTTGTCCTCCAATTTATACGTTGCAACCATCATCGACCAATACTATTGAAAGTCAAGCTCGGTCATGTACGTAAGCATGCAGTTCGTGAACTCCTTAGTGAAGGCAACATTGTAGATATTTATCTGCACATTTCGTTCCAGATGCCATGCACATAATCGCCTAGTTGCCCCAGGCATTACTATCTTTAGTGCTTTATGCATTGCAATATCGCCATCCGTCACAACAGTTATATGATGCTTATGTTGCATTGCTTCTAGAAATGTTTTGAGGACCCACGTATATGTGGCTATTGTCTCATCCACCACCAAACAGAATCCAAAAACTGTAGTTTTGTTATGGTTATTCACGCCGACAAATATAACAAGAGGTCGGTTGTACGCATTCGTCTTGTACGTCGAATCAAAAGATATAACATCACCAAAATAATGGTAATCAATACAAGATTGCAAGTCGACTAAAAAAATGTTCCCTAATGACCTATCTTCAATTATAGTAAACTTGAAAAAAAAATTACCATCCATTTGATGTTTTCCTGTCATGTACGTAATAACTGCGTCTGCATCCCCATTGGTTGAGGTACACCTATGTTTGGAATCCAACCCATTTTGCAAGTCTTTACGAGTGTGACCAACAGCTGCATGACTGCCTGCTTGGTGGACCATATGCTCCATCACTTGAGAGGTGCGAACCCCAATATATTTCCATGATTCAGCTTGTGCAATGTTGGCAGTCGGAACATGACGATGCAAATGAAGAAACTACGCCTGGTTTAGAGTTGCTAAGGCTTAATGTTCCCTTACGAACTCATTGACAACCTATATACTTTTTTCATGGTCGAATTTTATTCGCACAACAGCTCGACAACCTTCCCGAGTTATGCCTTTTGACTCACGCTGCCTATCTCGTTGCTCTAAGTACTTTTTCTGTATGAACCCCTCCTTGGAGCAAACCCAACGTCGACATGTTATTAACCCATTTGCATCCTTTCGCAGCATGTCCTTACGCACACTAAAACCAACCACAAATGAATATTTATGGTAAAATGCTTCTGCATCATCAACAGAAACGAATTTTTTTCTCATAACATCGGATATACTTAAACAAGAGAAGTTATTAGGATCATCCGACGGACTTTTGCAACCTCCAACAGCAGCATCAGCATTACCAGTGCTTTGGGAAAGCGATGATGTTCGTGTACATTGGTCTGTAGAGGGTGATACATTGAAGGTATCGTTATTAACATCCAAAAACCACAGGTGACTAAAATAAATTGAATTTTTTCATCCATACCTACACGATCCAAACAAAATAAAGTTCACTTATTATGGAATGTATCGATCTAGCTACGATGGTACATGTATTATTATATGTTGATGTCATAGACATATATGTATATGTATGTGTGTCTGTGTGCGTATAAGTATATATATACACAAACATATATATATGTGTCGGTGTATATATATCTGGGTGTATGATGACCACTGTGTTCTTCTGTGTCAAGGTTCATGCATATAACCAATACCAGAGTACACCCACATTTTGTTTACTTGCAAAGCAACTACACCACCAGCACATATATTATTACCTATGCATTTATGGGACAATTGATCATGACTTGTCCAGCTTGTATGAAGCAATTGCAACCATTATCTATGTTGTTTGACCCAAGTTGGATGTTGCAGGAAATAGGCAAAATGGAGCTGTATAACAGTTAATATGTTGTTGTTTTACGGTAGGTGGTTGGTGGTTGATATAAATCCATTTATGAGACATTTGCCCATGTAACCAATGTAGTGGGTGGTTGGCTAAACTGTTTGCATTCATAATTGAAGACATAGCTAAGGCAAGAGGTTGGTTAAAAGGTTTGTTCACAAAATTAAGAGGGGGTTGGTTAAATAGTTTGTTAAGGGAATTTCATATTGTAACTTCCAAAAATCGAACACAAACTACATATATCTTGAATGTGAAATGATACCCTATATGCTGCGAACATTGTTTTCACATTTGTAATTCAATCTCCTGACTCGTTTTTTACAGTTTTATCTATGTCAACATAAAATGGCATAAACTAAAATGTCAACAGGGTGATAATATACATGGCATCAACCTTCAAAAAAACATACTTGTTAAAAAAAGATAAAATGTGCATTACATTGGATACGCAAACTGTTAATTACTAACACACAAATATACATAAATATACATATAGTTATATATGTAACTATCCCTGATGTGGTATTTTAATCACACCAGTTTGCAACTTCAACTCATATCAACTATTAGCGTTGAGATGGAAAATGACAATTAGATGCAGCTGCATGGCATTCCGTACATTCGCAAAACAAGTAGCAAATAAAATTCTATTAACATTACAAAACAATAAGTTCATACATGGTAGTACTGCACCATGCCTATCACCACATGCTTACACTTGCATAAGACAAATACAAAGTCAGTACAGTCACTGCGAAAACAAAAACAGCAAGCATAAGTTGTCCCCGTGGACCATCCACTTAAACCAAAAGCGCCGACAGTGTTTGGTTTAAATACAACTGTTGTCATAACTTCAATTTTGCCACCTTATATGTACCTTACAATCTGCATCCAATTGACACCTATATAACATCCACCATACATGTTATCCCTCACCTAGTAGATCCCCTACTGCACAATTGTGTCATTTGTGGCAGGTGTTTTTGCCTCCTACAGTAGCTGCGTAACATGAGTAAGGGACTGTCCATGACTCATAAGTTGGGAGCACATTGATGCGAACAATTTCTCCTACTCTGCCTTAAGGTTTGCAATGGCTTGTTCTTGACGCTCCTGTATAGCATTAAGTGCACCAAAAATCTCAGAAACCCAAGCAGGTGGTTTTGCCTCATTATTACATGTTGACGGCCAACTGTCCTTATGGATTTTCTTTGCTTTTCGCTCTGCATTCGGTTTGTTACCATTCATAATGCGGTCATGCAAGGTATCATATGTGACGCCATCTATTGGCTTGGGTGGAGACACCCACAAATGGCCCACCTCTGTTGGAACACCAGCATTCAAACAAAATTGAGTTATAAGGGCAGAAAAAGGGAATCCATACCTCGTAGCAGTGCCGGCATCATATATTGCAGTGAAAATACACTTCCCAACGTTGATGGGTCGGTTAGTGCCAATAGCATGTACAAGTTTGGCTCTGGGTTCCTTGATTTTGGTGAAGTGTTTACTTGGAAGGAGATTGTGTGAAGCAAAGGTATACCAGAATGCATACTTGACAGTGAACTTCTGATACAATATTTGTTTACTTTGAATAGTTTCTGAACCATACAGGTCCTTTATCATTTGAGCTTTTACGATATGCTCAACATTATACTCGTCAGACTCAACAATTTCAAGGACTTTTAAATACTTATTAATCAGAGTTGGGATGATGACGACATTAGTACCCCTTACTGGTGTGCCCTTCCCTTCCATAAATGGCTCCGGAAGAAAGTTTGCATAAAACTCGCGGACCATGTTTTCACAGAACTTTGCTGGTGTAGAGGCCAATTTTACCCACTTTCTATCTTGTAGTACCTCTATAAGCTCGATGTCCTCCAAATCTTCAAATTTCACAGCTTTCTCAAAAATGAACAGACGACCGAAGAATGTCTGGTATCTACAACGAGCCTCAGAAGATATGAAACGATGGTTTGTTAATGCTGTTCTTGAACCACTATCATTTTCGTTTCCCAATGATGAGGTCTGGTATTTACCCGCCTTCTTACCCTTATTGACATGCGACTGATGTGACCGAAGACTAGTTTTCCTGTTATGTTGCTTATTTGAAACACCATCGTATTTGGACTACCCCATTTTTTCTGCAGCTGCAACCGTAACGGTACACCTCAATATGATAACAAATAACGTTATCAATTGTTCACAGTGCAAAATCAAAGTGTTATGCTATGGGTATGCATTTAAAAACCTATATGGTTTTGAAACCTATCGATACTTTGTAATCACAATTATTCTAACAAAATATTATCACACCCCCAACACTAATATGACACCAACCGATGCCACACAAATTAAAAATCAACGCCTTAGTCCTACAAATGAAAATCTCATGCTTAACACCAACCTATCACACAGACTTCTTCATAGAATGTAATACTTATACAACCGCGAAACCCATATCCGAGACACCATTTTATAATGAACTACCAACAAAAATATGAGCAAAAGACAGAAAATGGAACACCTAGTCCAAGTGTAATTCATTTGCACGTTTTCAACACATAACACAATTAAGTAACACAATGGCATCGAATAATCTGTGCAAATCCTTTACTGTTCACCCCATGAAAACACAATGGTATCTAATATATGCATGCAAAATATCTTCCTATAAATAAACCACAAATCACTTTTCAGAATGCAAAAGAAACCCCAACATCTTAAACACAATCTCAACATGTCAAAATCAGTATAGCTTTTCATACAAGGAATAAGTGATACTATTACACCATGATCATGCAAAACCCCCAAAATTCATCCTACAAAGCAACCAAAATTTCAGGAAAACAAAATTCTGATTTTAACCCTAAAATCGAAACCCACATTCACAAAAATTTCAAAAAAGTTTATAACAGCATAAATTACTTGGACATATTCAAAACCAATCTATTGAAACACAAAAAAGTAAAAGCCCCAAAACAATACGTCAAACCGACTCCAATTTCATGACAAACGACGGTATTAGTGGTCTAACACTTACCTGAAAATTGTTTGTGCTACCTACTTGGTTGCCGATAAAGCAAACCACTGTAAAAAAACCAGATGAAATTGGCAGGTTAAATGGTTGACAACAGTGGAAGCGGCGCACGGTGTTGGGACACAAGAGGAAGTGTTGCTTTTCTTTTACAATGACATGTTAAATGACTTTCTAATTACTTTTTTCCTTTCATGGTTTTTTATTTATTATTTTATTATGTTTATTTTGTAAATAATTTAAACTATAAATAATATTCAATTTTCAAACATGTGTCCATATATCCACATTAAACTATAATGACCAAACTAACCCTCTTCATGTTAAGATTGACTAATACTTGACTAATAGAAGGACTAATTTGATATATTTTCGAAACATTAGGGATGACAAAAATTATTATTCTAGCCCAAAAGTTACAATATTGTCGTTAAATTTATTAACAAAAAAAAAGGGAATGTATTATTTTCTTGTATATTCAAATTTTTTTGGTTGAAATTTATATTGTTGTTATATTTTACATAAGCAATAGTGTTGGTCAAATTCTACTTGCCAAGTACAACTTTGTCTAAATATTTTATGTATTCTTTTAACTGAAAATATGTGGAAGTTATGAAATAATAAGTTATGAAATATTAATATTCAAGAACTCCAAACAAAACGTAATTTTATTAAAATAATTTGTTACTGTTATTAATAGGTATAATTGTGTACTTGAAAAACCATTACTATTGATTTTCAATGGATTTGAATTTTTTTTTTATAAATTCGAAGTCTTTTCATATGATATTTAAATTGTAAATTATTGATATATTAATTGAAGAATTAGTATTTTTTTTCAGATGATAAATTCATTTGATATAAAATAAACTTACATGTTAATTGAAAATTAGATGAAGAATTTTAATTACATAACTATATACGTGATAAATTTATTTGTACGTGGTGAAAAAACAAATTATCAAGTACTAATGTGCGAAAGCTTTCCAATTTAATTGAAGTAAATTTAGTTAAAAAATCTTATGTCGGGATATTAGGTGTTAAAAAAAATTAAATTGTATATATAGCGACATTTTCCATTAAAAAATCTCATTATGTCACAATGTAATTGCTAAATAAAATCTTAAAAACATTTTTAAATATTATTTTATTCCAATTTAAGTTGTTTTCTAAAAAAATTTCAATTTAAGTCATTATTTTTTAAACATATTCCAATTTAAAAATTACTATATTTTTCAATATTTTAAAAATTACAAGTACATTGGATTGTACTGGTATTGGTGTATGATCACGCTAAAACAGTGGTGTGTCCACATACCAACAGTGCAGTCAGAACGTGGTCACATCAGGATATGAGTGCACTTGCACACCCATGAAAATTGTAAGACTTGCATTGGTATATGAGTGCGGTCGCACTAAAACGGTGGTGTAGTCACACACCAATATTGAAATAAGTACGTCACTATATTATGGTGTCAGTCCAGTCACACACCCATGACTACTGCAAGGCTTACGCTTTAGTTGTGTGTGAAAATTTTATATTTTAGAACTTATTATTTGGATGTGTGAAACTAAAATTATTAAATATAAAAATATTAAAGGAAAATTTCAAGTTTGTTTGTAACGTTTAACGAATTATTAATTTATGCATTTTGAATACCTATCCTCCTAAAAGTTTTACAAATTCATCAATTTATTTCCTCCGATCGTTTAACTATAGTCAAACACGTTACAAACTCTATTACTCTTAATCAACATTTAAAAAAAAAAAGAAATAAAAATCAGTAACTTGTTAATACGAACGTTGGAATTGGTCATGGAACAAGTATGACGTTTGCTGACATCATACATATATTTTTGTTAAGTTTTAACAACTTCGAACATTGTGGTAATGTCAAACTTATTTACTGAATAACTTCGACGTTGATCGTAACAAGATGACGTCACATAACTTGTTAACATAACGTTGGAATTGTTTATTGACCAACTTTGACGTTTGATGACGTCATACGTCAGTTTTTGTTAAGTTCGAACAACTTTTGACGTTGTCATAACATCAAACTTGTTGGCCGAACAACTTCGACGTTGATCTCAACAAGATGACATCACACAACTTGTTAACATAACGTTGTAGTTGTTCATAGAACAACTTTGAAGTTTGCTGACGTCATACGTCAGTTTTTGTTAAGATCGAACAACTTCTAACGTTCTCCTAATGTCAAACTTGTTCCCTTAACAACTTCAACGTTGATCTCAACAAAATGATGTCACAAAACTTGTTAACATAACGTTACAATTGTTCATAGAACAACTTTGACATTTGCTGATGTCAGACGTCCCTTTTTGTTAAATTTGAACAACTTCGAACGTTGTCCCAACGTCAAACTTGTTCACTAAACAATTTCAACGTTGATCTTAACAAGATGACGTCACACAACTTATTAACATAAGGTTGGAGTTGTTTATAGAACAACTTTGACGTTTTTTGACGTCATACGTCCATTTTTGTTAAGTTTGAACAACTTCGGACGTTGTCCTAACGTCAAACTTGTTAATTGAACAACTTTGACGTTGATCTCAATAAGATGATGTCACACAACTTGTTAACATAACGTTGTAGTTGGTCATAGAACAACTTTGAAGTTTGCTGACGTCATACGTCAGTTTTTGTTAAGATCGAACAACTTCTGACGTTGTCCTAATGTCAAACTTGTTCCCTTAACAACTTCAACGTTGATCTCAACAAAATGATGTCACAAAACTTGTTAACATAACGTTACAATTGTTCATAGAACAACTTTGACATTTGCTGATGTCAGACGTCCCTTTTTGTTAAATTTGAACAACTTCGAACGTTGTCCCAACGTCAAACTTGTTCACTAAACAATTTCAACGTTGATCTTAACAAGATGACGTCACACAACTTATTAACATAAGGTTGCAGTTGTTTATAGAACAACTTTGACGTTTTTTGACGTCATACGTCCATTTTTGTTAAGTTTGAACAACTTCGGACGTTGTCCTAATGTCAAACTTGTTAATTGAACAACTTTGACGTTGATCTCAATAAGATGATGTCACACAACTTGTTAACATAACGTTGCATTTGTTCATAGAACAACTTTAACGTTTGTTGACGTCATACGTCAGTTTTTGTTAAGATCGAACAACTTCTGACGTTATCTTAACGTTAAATTTGTTCCTTTAACAAGTTCAACGTTGATCTCAACAAGATGACATCACACAACTTGTTAACATAACGTTAGAGTTGTTCATAAAACAACTTTGACGTTTGTTGACGTCATACGTCAATTTTTGTTAAATTTAAACAACTTCGGACGTTGTCCTAACATCAAACTTGTTCACTAAACAACTTCGACGTTGATCGAAACAAGATGACGTCACCAAACTTGTTAACATAATGTTGTAGTTGTTTATAGAACAATTTTGACATTTGCTGACGTTATACCTCCATTTTTGTTAACTTTGAACAACTTCGGACGTTGTCCTAACATCAAAGTTGTTCAAACTTGTTCACTGAACAACTTCGACGTTGATCAAAACAATATGACATCACCAAACTTGTTCATATAACGTTGTAGTTGTTTAAAGAACAACTTTGATGTTTGCTGACGTCATACATTCATTTTTGTTTACTTTGAACAACTTCGGACGTTGTCCTGACGTCAAACTTGTTCTCTAAACAACTTCGACATTGATCTTAACAAGATGACATCACATAACTTGTTAACATAACGTTGCAGTTGTTCACAGAAACCTTGACGTTTGCTGACATCATACGTCCATTTTTGTTAAGTTTGAATAGCTTTCGACGTTATCATAGCGTAAAACTTGTTTTCTGAACAACTTCGACGTTGATCTCAACAAGATGACGTCACACAACTTGTTAACATAACGTGGAGGTTGTTGATATAACACCTTCGATGTTTGTTGACATCATACGTGCATTTTTGTTAAGTTTTAACAACTTGGAATGTTGTTCTAACGTCAAACTTGTTCCGTTAACAACTTCGACGTCGATCTCAATAAGATAACGTCACATAACTTGTTAATATAACGTTGGACTTGTTAATAAAATAACTTTGACGTTTGCTGACGTCATACCTCCATTTTTGTTAAGTTTGAACAACTTCGGACGTTGTGCTAACGTCAAACTTGTTCCCTGAACAATTTCGACATTTATCTCAACAAGATGACATCACAGAACTTGTTAACATAACGTTAGACTTGTTTATAGAACAACTTTGACGTTTGCTGACGTCATGCGTCTATTGTTGTTTAGTTCAAACAACTTTGGACGTTGTCCTAACTCAAATTTGTTGACTGAACAACTTCGACGGTGATCTCAACAAGATGATGTCACATAACTTGTTAATATAACGTTAGAGTTGTTATTAGAACAACTTTGACGTTTGCTGACATCATACATCCATTTTTGTTAGGTTTGAGCAACTTCAGACGTTGTTTTAATGTCAAACTTGTTCCCTTAACAACTTCGACGTTGATCTCAACAAGATGACATCACACAACTTGTTAACATAACGTTCAAATTGTTAATAGAACAACTTTGACGCTTGCTGACGTCATACGTCCATTTTTGTTAAGTTACAACAACATCGGACGTTATCTTAACGTCAAGCTTGTTAAATTAACAACTTCAATGTTGGTCTCAACAAGTTGACGTTACTGAACTTGTTAAGAAGAACGTTCAAGTTGTTGATTGAACAAATTCGACGTTAATGTTAATTTTTAATAATAAAAAATAGTTAATATAATATAATATTTTATAATAAATTATTATATTTATATATTTTTAATTATAATATAATATATTTTAATTTAATAATAAAATATTAATAATAACTTAAAATACTTAAAATATTATTATAATACTATATTTCATAATAAAATTTTATGTTTATATATCATTTTAATATTATTTATTATAATATTATTATTTTTAATCTGCAGCAACCGGTTTCAATCGGTTGCTGCAGGTTGAAATAAGCACTATTTGGCTACCAACTGGTAGCCAAATGTGTTTCTATTTTGTTGTTTGTACCATAGCCAGTTCCGTTTCTTGATCATTTGTAAACACTGAGAAGTTATTCGGGGCATTCACGAGAATCTCTGAGCCAAATGAGAGGAAAAATTAATTAATTAATTAATCAATTGAGAAGAATCAGCAAAATAAATTATATGGGTCTCATGGGCATCGTCTTTATACATAAATACAAGAAAATGGCTCAAGGAAACGGGTAGCCAATTAAGCATTTATATGTTGCAGACTACTTTGAAATATATTCAGGTCCTTTTGGTCATGATTAAAAATAATTTTCCAAAATTTTGGCACGAAGTTTGAAATTTATTTTCAAGTTTCTGTCCAAAGAAAAATTGTATATCACTTTCTATATATAAAATGCAAGCAAAATTTATTGAATTCCATCGGAATCCATCCAAATATATTTTTTCATAGTTTTTATTTGACAAAATATTTTTTAATAGTTAACAGAGAGTTCAATATATATATATATAATATATTTAGGTCTTCCATTTTTTTAAAATGTTTTATTTATTAAAATCTAATGAATATTATTTTTCTGTAGAGTTACATTATATAATTACCTTAAGTATGTCCAAACAGCTCCTATATATATATATATATATATATATATACACACACACACACACAAAGAGCAACTCCATATCTTTTTCCTTTTATATATAAGCAACTCCATACTTTTAAATTGAGGACTTGTGCTACTATAAATTGATAGTATAGTTCAATCAGTAACGATTTTAAATACTGAATTTTATTTTGTATTTTCAATTGTTGATTTTTTAATTAATTAAAATTTAATTGAATAAAAATTAATTACGTAGTAACTACATAGAACATTATTCCCATATATATATACAGATATGTATACATATATATATAAAAATAATACCATTGCCCTCAGAATGAAATAACAAGGAAAATCCTTAATTTTTGTTGATTCTAAAATTTAATGAGCATGCATCAATATTTTGAGCTTGTGGTAGGAAAAATCACAATCACAGTAAAAAAAATATAGTCAAATATCAGGTATTGCAAATAAAATTAAAATATAACATAAAAAAAAAAAAAAAAAAAAACTCATAATCACAGTAGCAAAAATCATACCACCAGGTAATGGTTGATAAGGCAATTGTTGAGTACTGTCAACTTGAACTTCATATCTCTCATTTCGTTCTGCAGTGGCATCATCTCTTTCAGAAGTCGTCCACAATTGTGTATATCTATAAACAAAAACTCTATATGTTGTCAGGCCATTTATATTCCTTAGAGAATATATATATATAGATATGTATGTATGTATATCCATTGAAAATAATTGATTATAATTAGTAATTCTAAAATAAAAATTTCAAATTGTCCTGAGAATTATCATCAGTGTCTCTATATATGTGGGTATGTGTGTGCATTACACATATGTATTGTGAGACTAAATTAATTTAAAACTTATAACTTAAAAATCCTTTCATATATATATATATATGTATATATATATATATATATAGATTTTCTCGCAATTCAAACATAAAGTATGTCATGAATTTATTGTGAGACTATTAATTTAAAACTTATAACTTAAAAATCCTTTCATATATATATATATATATATATAGATTTTCTTGCAATTCAAACATAAAGTATGTCATGAATTTATAGGAGATGACAATCACTGAATTAAATGAAAACAAATGGATAAAATTTAAAGTCATAAATTTACTTCAAAATTTTGAGTTAATATAGTCTTACGTATTAGTTGTAGTCCTTCTGGTGTGAGACCCTTATAAATATATACATATATTTATATGTATATATATATAGAAACACAGCATTATGTCTCATGGATTCAGTTGTCCGCATTTGTTTGCATCTACAAACATAGCCTTATGACGTCAGTCCATTATTTCTATGTGTTAGTGCTTATTGTATTTAAATCATAGGGTGCACATATCTCATAGTCCATATAATAAGATATACTCCAATTAAATTTCAAAACAAAAAACAAAACAAAACAAAATTCATCTAACCAAAATTAATAATATATGAAAGAAAAATCATGGCTTCCAATGTGGCAGTCTAACAAAAGTTAATGATTCACTTCAGTGGTAACTAAAGGCCAACTTAAAAATTGGATGGAAGTTAACGTGGTTAAGTAGTAAATTTATCATACATACGTTATTGAGTTTATGGCTTTGAGCTATATCCCTTTTTTAAGAGTTAAAATAAAAATGAAAAAAATAACTTTTTTAAAAAAATTGTGAAAATTATAAAAATTCTCCTAAAATAACAGTGAAAAAATTCATTAAAAAAAAAAAAAAACCGTTTTTAACTCCAGATGACCTCATATTTTTTGCTCTCTTTTTTTTCTCGCAAAACATTTCATATTGGTGAAAATTTCAAACAGGTTCAACATTTCACACGTATGTAACTTTTCACGTATGTAAAATGCTGAAAAATGGAAAAAAATTATTAATATTCTGTTTAGGGCTAAAAATAAATACTTTTACATTTTGCGGGCAAACTATTTATTTATTTATTCATTTTTATATGGATCAAATAAGAATTTGTCCCAAAATGACTCGTGAGTATTAGAAAAGAGTGTCCTTAACTATAATTGAATCCTTCACATTCTGGACTTCAATAAAAAATACCATATTTTGTGGAACAGAGGTAGGAAAAGATTAAGAGCAATGAGAATTTATGGCAACAAAAAAAATAAACGGAAAGTAACTTCAAGAGAAAAAGAAAGAAAAAAAGAGTGTTTGATGTATTTGCATACCAGCTTTAGCAGCTCCAATTAATAGAAGGATTTTGTTCTTTATGAGAGTTACTAATAGAAGGATTGAAGTAGAGAGAAAGAAGACAATATCAATGAACGCAGAAGACTCAAGGCTAGTGAATGAAGCGTTGCGCTACTTCTACAATTTAAAGAGAGAGTTATCTGGCTAAAGTCAAGGTGAAATAACCGGTGAGATTGTAAACAAATTTGAACCTTTATCAGGCTAAAGTTAAAAAATTAGATCGATGTTTATCAACAGTAAATCGTAGTCGCATTTCTTTATTAATTAATTGATGGTTGATGCTAGTCCATTTCTTTACAATAATTGAGGAAAGAGAACAATAAAAGTTAATGCAGATGTCAAAGGACATGTGAATAATTTGGGCTGTCAAATAACCCCAGCAGGCCTCTGCCTATGAGGCCTCGCCAGAATGGCAACACTGCTCCCGTGCTTATTAATTAACTTTTGCAAGGTCTTGGTATGATTATGCTCACATTAAATTACAAACAGGGTTTGGAACCACTGAGACCATCTTTAATGTGCACCCTATTGGTGTCAGAATTAGCTTCAATGGGTGCATCAAATTGTAGACTTCAAGACTAAATTTTGTGCCTCTATTTATTTATTTTTCAAAATACCAATAATGTCTCTGTTTGCTCTTCTACAACAATATTATTTCCCTTTGTGTCCTGTATATATTTAATATATTTGTATAATTTAGATAATAATTAGAAATACAAATTAAATTATTATAAAAATATATACCGCTGGAAATATTTTGTTGAAATATTTAAAATGAGTTGAGTATAATATTAAATATATTTTAAACATTTTAATATATGTTATGAATAGTATATTAATATAAAATGAACTAAATTTTTTAATGTATATAAAAATTTATTATTTTAATAATTACTTGATAGAAATTAATTAACATTGATTAAATAATTATATATAGAATATTCTTTAAAAATATCTTTTATACCAATTTAATGTAAAATATATTAGAGTATAAAAAAATTTGGTGTAAAAAAATTTCTATTGAAACCAAAATAGTGTGGAAGTTGATGTCATACATTGGAGATGATTAACTTTACCCATCAATGGGAGCCCTTGGATTGGTAATAAGAGTTGTCATTGAAGCGAATCCAAGAACTCTAATTGATGAGTAAGATTAGTAGTTTAGTAAGATCACTAAATCCAAACATAAATTGAATGTTGAATAATATATAATGTGAAATTTACTGTACATATTAAAGTGCAATTCTATGCATACGGATTTACATTTAAACTTTACATGTCTTCCGCTACGCTAAATTAGGCATACATAAATTGGCAGTTTTATTCTATCCAAACAAAAAAAAAAAAAAAATGGAAATTTTATTGCCATATAAAAAAAAAAAAAAATCACATGCCAAACTTAAAAATTACGTAATCAAATTTAAAAGCATGAAAAGGGTGAGAATCATACCAAAATTGATTCCAATGCGGCTCCAAACTCTCAGAGCCTTCTTCAACCCCAGTCGCACCCCCTCCAAACAATTCTAATTTTTTTGGTTTGCACTTTAATAACTCTAAGTTTTCTTATTATTAATTCATCAAATAAAAAAGAATGTGACGTCTTCTCTTTACTTTTGATTTATTTTCTTTTGTATTCCTTATTGCAAAATTAAAACAGAGAAGCATGAGGCGGATAACAATGAAAAGCGTGCGACACCTTCACCCTCCGTGATTCCTCTTTCTCTCTACCAAAAAGTATGTGTTCTGTTTAGGGTTTCCAAGTTCTATCATTAATCTTATTTAAAGATGTAAGCTTGCATGTATAATGCCAAAAGGGTTTTTTAAATTCATTATTTCGTAATTTGATCCCTTAATTAAGAGAAATCAAAAATAAATAATTAAATTAATAATTATATAAATATATCAAATTTAGTATGGGTCCTTAGGAGATATTTCATATTCCTTAAACATAAATTACATATCATAAATTCATTTTCCTAATTTATTACAATTATATTTTCTGAGTTAGAATTCATATCACTATAAAGTTATAACTCAACTCATATAAATATAATATTGTAGTAATTAAGTAAATTACAATAGTGTCATTGACTAGTTATATGACATATAACTAAATCGTCTGCTTGGATATCCTTAATCAAGAAGGAGATTATATATTGTGAACCACATTTTATTACATATTTGGTTGGATCTTCTAGTTACACCAATTACGATCCTATGACTTTTTAATTGATATTTAAAGATATTACAACTGCTTTATTATGAGCACTAAAATACCACGGCTATGATCATAGTTATTACTAACATTATTGCCTAATGAAACATTCATATCAAATAGGTTAATTAAATTCCTTTTAAGTGTGTGCTTCCTTCATAAGGCAGTAATGAATTTAATTGCACTTTTGGGTGAATATTTGGATATATTTACTTGGAGACATGAAGACATTGTGGGAATGGATCCATGAATTTGTGAGCATAAGCTCAATATTGATTTAAAGGTTAAGCCTGTTAGTCAGAAATGAAGATCCTTCAATATGGAAAGATATCAGACAATGGCAAATGAAGTAGATAAGCTTCTAGCTATGGTTTCATTTGGGAAGTAAAGTATAATGAGTGGTTGTCTAAAGTTGTACTGATAAAAAAAAGAGATGGTAGATGGAGAATGTGCGTGGACTTTATGGATTTGAATAAAGCCTACCGTAATGATAGCTTTCCTCTACCATGAATAGATTAGCTAGTAGATAGAATCATAAGTCATGATTTGCTCAGTTTTATGGATACATATTTTGTCAGAAATTCAATATGATTTATATAGACACAAGCGTGCATGAATCATGGAGGAGTTTAACTATGGATTCATCTAGAAGTTTGCATTCATGTATTTAGAGCATTGATGTATTTAGAGAGTTCATGTATTTAGATAATTTATGTCAATTAATAAGGTGCATGTATGTAAGAGTTTATTGTATTGTAGTTATGAGAATTTACCCATAACTCTCTCTTGAGTCCTATAAATACCTAGGTGGTATAGTCATTCATAGGTGTGTGAGGAAACTTGAAATTTGAGAGTGGATAGTGGTGAAAAACAAAATTGTATCAAGTTTGAAAAAAAGTTAATAGAGAAGTTTATTTTTCCTCCTAAAATATTTATCTAATCCTTATTGAGTTTAAGTGAATTCTCACCACCAAGTTTCCAACAAAGTGGTATTAGAGCTTGGTTGATAAAAATGGCCAGCAACAACAATTTTTTCCAAGTACCTCGTCTCACTAAAGAAAATTATAGCACTTGGTGTATTCGTATCAAGGCTTTACTTGGCTTACAAGATGCATGAGAGATAGTTGACAAAGGATACACAAAACTTGAGAATGAAGCTTCTTTGACTCAAGAGCAAAAAGATGTTTTGTGTAATACAAGGAGGAAGGATCAAAAAGCTCTCACCATAATCCATCAAGCACTTGATGATACAACATTTGAGAAGATTTCTAAAGCAACCACTTCCAAAAAAGCATGGCAGACTTTAAAGAATATTTTCAAAGGTGTGGATCAAGTTAAGAAAGTGCAACTTCAACATTGAGAGGTGAGTATGAAACTTTACATATGAATGAATCTAAGTTAGTTTCAGATTATTTTACAAGAGTTTTAAAAGTTGTAAATGATATGAAGAGATATGGTGAAAAGGTGAACAATAGCCAAGTTGTTGAAAAGATTCTTGGTTTCCTAGATGAAAAATTCAACTTTATTGTTGTAGCTATTGAAGAATCAAAAGATTTAGTTGATCAACTCATGGGTTCTTTACAAGCCCATGAAGAAAAACTTTTGAAGAAGAAGAAAGATTCCATGGTTCAACTATTACAAACAAAGCTACAACTAAAAAGCAAGGAAGATCATTAAGAGAAAAGTCAAAACAGACAAGGTTAAGGTCATTGTAGAGGTCATGGATGTGGTAATTCTCGAGGACGAGGAAGAGAAGGAAATTACTTTAAAAAAAGAAATGAAGATGGTGGTAGCAATCAGCATCCTAGTTCATCACGAGGTCGTGGGGGACAAAGTTACTAAAGGCCATATGGAAGATAAAATAATAATAAAGGGTATGACAAAAGCCAAGTTGAATGTTATAATTGTCATAAGTTTGGCCATTATTATTAGGAGTATAGAAATAAAGTTAAAGAAAATACAAATTACACTAAGGAATAGAAAAAACTAGTGAGCGCATCTTACTTTAAGCATGTAAAGCTGAAGAAATATGTGAAAGAAATATTTGGTATCTTGACAGTGACATAAATAATCATATGTGCAAGTGCAAATTAGTGTTGGTGGAGCTTGATGAATCTATAAGCGGTAATATTACATTTGGTGATGCAACAAAAATTCCAGTTAAAAAGAAAGGTAATATTTTGATTTGCTTGAAAAATGAAGCATGAATTTATTTCTAATGTTTATTATGTGCCAAATATGAAAATTAATATTTTGAGCTTGATACAACTTTGGACGAAAGGCTATAATATTTTCATGAATAATTATAGTATTTCAATTAGAGATCGACATGAGAAATTGATTGTTAAAGTGCCAATGATGAAAAATCAAATGTTTTTGTTAAACATTCAAATTGATGGTGCTAAATGTCTAAAATCATGCTTGAAAGATTCATCGTGGGCTTGGCATTTAAGACTTGAGCATTTGAATTTTGATGGCTTAAGATTGTTGGCAAAAAGGAACATAGTGAATAGATTGCCATATATTGAGCACCCAAATCAGTTATGTGAAGGATGCATTTTTGGAAAACAATCAAGAAAGAGTTTTCCAAAAGAATCCTTTTTCAAGAGGAAAAAAGCCATTGGAGTGGAGCTTGTGCAAATAGATCTTTGTGGACCAATTAAACCAAGTTCTTTCGGTAAGAATAATTGTTTTCTACTATTTATTGATGATTTTAGCTAAAAAAAAAAAACTTGGGCTTATTTTGTAAAAGAAAAATCAGAGGTGTTTGGAGCATTTAAGCAATTCAAAGCTTATTGCAACAGAGAGTGGTTGTTTTATAAAAGCTTTAAGATTTGATAGAGAAGGTGAATTTACTTCAAAAGAAATCAATAAATTTTATGATAAAAATGGAATTCAACAACCCCTTACAATTGCATGGACACTACAACAAAACAGTGTCACTGAAAGAAAAAACAGGTCCATCCTAAATATAACATAGAGTATGCTGAAGAGCAAGAAGATGCCAAAAGAATCCTGGACTGAAGCTATAGAATGTGCAGTGCACCTTTCTAATAGAAGTCCTACTAGGAGTCTATGAAATGTGACTCCTCAATAAGCTTGGAGTAGATGGAAGCTTATGGTTACTCATTTGAAGATCTTTGGGAGCATTGCATATGCTCATGTGCTAGTTTAGAAGCATTCAAAGCTTGATGGTAAAAGTGAGAAATTTGTTTTCATAGTTTGTGATTCAAGTTCAAAATGCTACAAACTCTACAATCCAAGCAGTGGGAGAGTAGCTGTGAGCAGAGATGTTGTTTTTGATAAAGAAACTACTTGGGATTGGAATGCTTTAGAAGAAGATTATGCTGTCTTTCCTTTTATTGAAGAAAGCAATGATGATAAAAATGAAGTACCTCAAGAGCCTACAATTCCACCATCTCTTAATCATGATGAATCACCTTTATCATCTTTAGAAGGAAGTCCTTTTGTTGGACCTCATGGTTGGAAAAGTTTGAGAGAAATTTATGATGAAACTAAAGAAGCAAATAATCTCACCTTATTTTGTTCTGTTTGCAGATAGTGAACCAGTTGATTTTGTAGAGGCTAGTAAGGATAAAAGATGGGTGAAAGCTATGGATGAAGAAATTCAAGCAATTAACAAAAACAACATTAGGGAACTTGCTGCTATTCCTAATGGGCAAAATGCAATTGGAGTCAAATGGGTGTTCAAGACTAAAAAGAATGCTAAAGGAGAAGTGGAGAGATATAAAATGAGATTAGTTGTGAAAGGCTATAGTCAATGTCAAGGTATAGACTATAAAGAGGTGTTTGCTCTTGTTGCTTGCTTCGAGACCATAAGATTGATTATCTCATTAGCTGCCAAAAATAAATGGAGTATCTATAAGATGGATGTTAAGTCCGCTTTCTTGAATGGCTACTTGGAGGAGGAAGTCTATATAGAACAACCTCTTGGCTATATTGTGAACGGCCAAGAAGATAAAGTCTTAAAATTGAAGAACACTTTATACAGACTAAAGCAGGCCCTAAGAGCATGGAACAACAAAATTGACAAGTATGTCCAAAAGAGTGGTTATACTAAATGTCCATATGAACATGTTGTTTACTTAAAAACAAACAAAAATGGAGACATTTTGCCTATATGTTTGTATGTTGATGATTTGATTTTTATAAGAAACAATCCAAACATGTTCAAAGAATTTAAGGAAACGATGATTCAAGAATTTGAGATGACAGATATTGGGCTAATGTCATATTATCTTGGCATTGAAATGAAGCAAATGGAGGAAGGAATTTTCATTTCTGAAGAAAGATATGCTAAAGAAGTATTTGAAAAGTTCATGATGATCGATTCCAAATCAGTGGCAACACTTGTCGATACTGGAATCAAGTTATCAAAATATAAAGAAGGTGAAGCTATTAATCCAACATATTTTAAGAGTTTGATTGGGAGTTTGAGATATCTAACTTGTACAAGGCTAGATATTCTTTTTGGTGTTGGACTAATTAGTTATGTTATGGAATCTCTAATAGCTACCCATTTGAAAGTAGCTAAGCGAATTCTCTACTAAAAATTATAAACTTAAAGGTTATTATGATAGTGATTGTTCTTTATAGGTCATACTGGTAACTTGAGTGTAATTATTATCAAACCTATCATATGAGCGCAATTTCACTAAACGTCAGGAAGGCTTGTGCAATTTGCCATACAAATAAAGAAAGACAAAATTATGAAAAGCAACTAATTAGTAGATTAGAGTAGTAGATTATGTAACGTTTAATTTAACTTCTACTAAAACTTTAATACAATTTTACAAGTGTACAATTAAACAAAAAGCAAAATGCACAAAACCCCTTGAGGTAAGACTTTCAACACCATAGTCAAAGTTTGGATTTTATAACAGAATAACCCCAACTTAACGGTCAAAAAGCATGAAATCTAACTGCTGACCATGTTTTGTGGTAAAAAGACAAAAATGCCCTTGATTTTTAAATTATTTTTCTTTTAAAAGTTAAAATAATAAACATTAATTTAATTAAAAATAAATTAAAAAAAAAAAACAGTAAATCTCTACTATCCATCTCATAAGATGGATGGTAGAGATAAATTTTTATTAAAAAAAAAAAAGATTATTGTACCATCATCTAACATCATCATCATCAATAAACACTTTTGTCATCCTAGCAAAACCAAGATTGGCATCAACATCAACCTTCATCATCATCATCAGCCTTTATCCTTATCAACTAAAATAATTTTTTACTTTTAATTTTTAATTTACTATCTATTCATGTCGGTTCATCGAACCTAGATGAAGATCTTTAAGGACAATGATTTTTTTTTTTTTTAATATTAAAGATAATGACTTTACAACACATGGAGATGAACCATAGCACTAGTAGACCAGTGAACAATTTATCTCCACCAACTTTCCAAGTTCATCAGTTGTTCATCTCCATGGAAATGGAGACAAATAGGGAGATGAACATCATCATCTCAAAACACACACTGCACAAACATCCATCCTTAATATTGTACAACACATCCATCTGGAACCAGATTTTTTTATCATCTTCATCTGAACACAAAACCCAACATCAACTTCATGTTCTAGGTTCGATAACATAACGCAAAACATCTTCTTGTTTGTTTTTGAAAAAAAAAAAAAAAAAAAAAACTAGCATCAGTTAAAATAAAAAATCAGTTTGATTGGAAAAACCAGCATTATCTAGGTTCAAATCAACACCCAACACAAAACCAGCATTAATCAAAACAAAAATTCATTGAAAATCTGGGTTGAAACCCAAATCTTCAAAAAAATTTTGAAGAACACAATCTAAAGACCAAATTTGATTTGAAAAAAGAAGTAAAAAAAAAAAATTGAAGAATAGTACATTGTTCTTTTCTTCATTCTTCACCTTCTTCTTCATTCTCATTAACAAATGATACAAAATAAAAAATAAAAAATAAATAAAAAGAAATAATCCATCATAAAAAAATTTGAATCTCGCTTAATGATGATGTATTATCATCCTTTGCCACTTTCCCTTTGTTAACGAACCCAGACAAACTTGGCAGCAACTAATTGTAACATGTCTTCCCAGAATCCAGATAAACCCCTAAAGACTTCCCGAAATCTAGGTAAACCCCTAAAGACTATACCTAAGTTCGGATTCTTAAGATGGAACAAGTATTTGAACTTGGTTAAATAATCGAATTTTCATAAAATTTTCGAAAGGGTCTGGAGACGGTTTATGATTTTCAAACCCAAAATTTTATTAAAACGAACGGATCCGGACGATAAATCGAATACTAATGTAGTTTTTCGATTTTAAATTGGACTTTGATAAAATTTTCAGATGAACTCGATAGAATTCCGAATACGAAAAGAGATTATAGAAGCTTGGGAGAACACGTGAGACAAGTGGCATAGGCAAGTTAGCATCAAGACACTTGTTAAATGAAAACAACGCATGGATGACACTTGGAATGCATGCATGGAATCCTAATGACAAGTGTCTCAAAAGTAAGTTTTAAATAATTTTTAAATCCTATCTCATATATAAGCAAAAATCAATCAAAATTCATTTTCCTTTCTTCATTGTGAACGACCAAGCATTTTCATTCTTTCGTTTCTCTCTCTAAACTCGAAGTCACACAAATCACTCACATTGTTGTTCTTCTCTCAAAACCAAAGCTCAAACCTCACAAATCTCTCTTGGTCAAGCATCCATTTCCCTCAAAATACCATTGCATGCCACGAATTCTACCTCCCAAGGTCTCCATTCACCAAAAGAAGTGAAAACTAAGTGAATACAAACAAAGGAGGTCATGGGTGTTTTTGTGATGACCGAGAGTGTGCATGTGAATTTGGTGATGTTCTTGAAGATTTAGAGCACATGCAAGACACCTAAATCCCTTTAGGAAGCATTTCGGACAATTTCGAAAGGTAAGAGTTTTTTTTTTTTTTTTTGAGCATTTTTGTCGAGTTTTCAGAAAGAGTTTTGATGAAAATGTATACTTAGGCCTTAGGATATACCACCTCATTAGTGCAGAGATTGGTTTGTGAATGATTTGGATGATGGATGAATTTCAAAAGTGAAAATGTATATGTGTAGGTTCGGCCATTACATATTGTATGGGCTTGAATTGAATTTTGATTATTTGAAATTGTTTTGGATGAATTTAACATGTGTTGGATGTATTTTAAGATGTGAAATAACTTGGAAACATGATTTTGGGAGGAATATATGCATTCGGCCATAAGGGTAAAATAATCATTTCAAATTGTTTTCGTTTGGGTTATATGATTTTAGGAAGTATTTGAATGTTAGGGTGAGCTCAGAAATTGAAAACAGATTCGTTAAACGTTAAACGGTCATTCCGTGAATTTAGAATTCGAAAACGTTCGAAAGTGATATTTAATGGATCTAAATGAAATTGTGTTGAATTGTGATATGTTTGAAAGTGAAACGAATTGAAAACGTGAAAAGAATTGATACTAAGGTTATTGCTTAGGTTCGCCTAGAGGAAAGATTTGAGTCCAGAATTGTTGTAAAATTTCATTCGCGCGAGTTTAGTTTCAAATTGAAATGTTTATAGCATTTAAATGATTAAAATCGCGAATGAATGATAAACGAGAATAATCGAAGTGAAAATAGATTAATAAACGACGTTTCAAAGTGATGATTTAGTTGAGTAATCCGTTGAATTGTCATGTTTATAGATTCAAGCTAGCAGTAATATTTGTATTGTAGTCTAAAAAATTGATTACAAATATTGTATAGGATTTTCAACGCGAAAAAAGAGGATTTCTCGTATTAGAAAAAGTTAGTGAGCTAAGGAATCCAAGTGAGTGTCGTAATGAAAATATGTTCTAAAATGATTTTGTTGCTATTGATGTATGATTATATGATAATATTCATTCATGCTGTTATTGATTGTAAAGCGATTTTCATATGAAAATCAAGTTTTTCAAATGAGAACCAACTTGTGTGAATTACAACAGTTTTCGTGAAATGTGAGTTTTGAAATATGAAACTTATGATCTGAGATGATTTACAACATATGTTACGTATATATGTATATTATGTGATTTCTGGTATTGATAGAGTACCCAAAGGTGATGAGAGTTTCGCTTGGGAGACGATGTGGGATTCTGCCTGGGAGATGATGTGGGATTCTGCTCCTTATAGGGTATGATTTAAGCTAGCTTACTACATGAGATGATAGAGGATTCCACTCCACAGTGAGGGATGATTCCGCTACGTGATATTGGATACGTATGACCTAAAACGATGTGGGATTCTGCTCTTATGCCATATGGCATGGCTTGAGACAATGTGTGATTCCACTCCGCCATGCATTAATGTGTCAGTTCCATATGATTATGCATTAATGTGTTAGTTCCGTATGATTCGAAAGTAATAGTGAATGACATGTTTTAAATAAAAAGCTTTTCAAAAAGAAAATCATCATCACTAATAGATTACATGTATGAAATGAGAAATTGAATGTGAGATTGCATGTTTACTCACATTTCAATAGTTGAAAAGTATGAAAATGTGATTGATGAATTAAATATTGGCTTTTCAAATTATTACAACATTTATATGAGTTTATGATACATATGAGAAATATAAATGAATATTTATGCATTGAAATATTTCTAGTTCTTGATATATATGCATTTATATTTCACAGCATGACTTTGTTTATGAAATGATATTACAAAATGTTTTTAGAGAGGACATTTTAGTAATGTTTTGAATAGAAACTAATGACACTCATTGAGTGATTCATACTCACCTTAGTTTGTTGTTTTGAAAAATTAAAACCTCCCAGGATCAAGTATAGGCGTAGGTGACCAGTTAGCAGGGACCTCTCACCAGGAGTAGTGATACATATAGTCAAGTGTAGCTGTGATACCTTATTGCTTTCATGTATGATATTTAGTTTTTGAACATGCAGATGTTTTTAAACTATATGTAAATATAAATTTCATACTTGAGTTTTATGTATATATTCGATCATGCATGCCATGTTTTGGAAATTTAAACTTAATTTGAAATCGATATTTATGTTGGGAATGTATATGATTTGTGGAAAACGGGCCTGAGGCCCTGTAGTTGAAAAAATAATTATTAGACAAAACGTACAAGTTTTGATTTTGATTTTATAGGGTGACATTTTTCATAAAAACAGTCGTAGTGTGGCCAAAATTCTGACAGAAATACTTTTCATAAATATAAACTTTAAATTGAAAAAGTTTCCACCTTATTCGGCTGGTAATTGTTTTGTAAAAAGAATTTCCAAAATGAGTTTTCTAAGTATAGTTTTAAAAAGGTTTAGCTTCACGGAAATCTTTTAGCTGGAGGCGATCCTGTCTGGAGGGTTACCGTGAGGTGTCGGGTAGGTCACCTAGAGGGTAGGAGTTGAGGCCTATCACTAATGATGATGACGAAGTAGATGATGGTGGCTAACGATGATGAAGAACCTAGTAGACCCAGGTCACGAAAATGACTGATGATGTTCATCTGAGTTTCGAACCCAGACGAGAGAAAGAGAGAGATCGAAAACTTTCTCACCACCATCATCAACATGAAAAATTGAGAGAGAGAGAAAGTGTGAGTGAGTGAATGAGGAAGAGGGTCTGGTGGGAGAAGGAAAGAGAAGCAACAAAAATTGTCTTCTTGTTTTTTAAATTTTTTGTTTTTTGTTTTTTTTTTTAAATTTTTTTCATTTTTATAATAAATTTTCAATTTCTTTTAAATAATAATCTCCATCGTCCATCACATACAGTGGACGGTGGAGATTCTATCATTTTTTCTAAACAAATATATTTTTTTTTTTTTAATTTTTCTTAAATAAAATAGATTAATAAAGGACAAGATTACCTTTGGTCAACCAAACATTGATTAAAGACATTGATGGCATGGGGGTAACTTGTTATAAAAACCAAACTTTGATTATGGGTATTTAAAGTCTTACCTTAGAAGGGTTTTGTGCATTTTGCTCTTACACAAAATACTTTTCTCCAAGCCATACTTTTCTTATTTATTAATTTCTTTTTTTTGTTCACTCATTGGGGATTCGAATTAGATTTTGGTTGAGTTAAATCTATAATAATCAAATCATTATGAACTGTTGTGTCCAAAAATAGCACTTAAGCCTTGAGTTCAATAAGAAGCTAAAAAATGCAAGAGTTCAAGGCCTAAGAGGGCAATAGCATCACAAGGCCTATAAAAGCTATCTTGATAGCATGTGCCACGTAAGCATGCCCAACTAGCAGTTAGCAAAGGAAGCATCTCGTATATTATTTCAACCTAACAACAACATTGACATATTTCTTTATTTCAGCGAATCTTTGAAAAAATAAAGAGATTTTCATTAAATAGGAAATTACTCTAATTGAGAAATCTTTATAATTATTGTTTGATTTAGTATTTAAATATTTAATATAATTTGATGTAAAATAGGAAAGAGAATATTAGCCTTTTCCTATATTTTAGTAAAACCAAATGATACATAAACAAGAAAACCTAACACTGTATAAAATGGTCTTTCGCATGTAAACAAACACACACTCATTCAACAACCCTTCAATCCTTAACATAAACTTTGCTAAAACACAGCCTTTATTTTGATAAATAACATAACCATAGATGTAAACATTATTCAAAGGGTTGAACCACATTAAAAATTCTCCTGTATGTTTACTTTCTTAATCTTTATTAGTTAGTTTATTCGCCATATTTACATGCATTCAATCACCATTCATATTGAATTCACATCAATTCGAGTGTTGACCGATTTTGATGTCAACATGAACTTGATTAATAATCCAAGTTCACTTAGTTGAAATTTGTGTGTATGCGAAGAATATGTAAGAATATCTTATCATTATAAAGTTATGAAATTCATATCAAACCATTAAATTTTTGAATTTTAAATTAACATATTGAATGATAAAACTAAGAACAACTTCTATAAATCTGCCCTGACGCAATCTAATTAAAATACCAGATACTAGTTTAATCACGTCTATTTTTCCAATAAAAGCATAATCAACCGCTTCAAGATGCAGATTACGTGCACGCATTTTTGTTCTTACAAGTAAACTAAAATCACAAAATTTGTTTGATAAGAACATGCAAAACCACCAGGTCATATGAAAGAGTAGAAAACTACTACTCGAAGAGAGAATTACAAGCAGACATCAACCGGGCGACATTAATAAAGAGACGAGTGTGCTGCATAATAAACATGATGACTAGGATAGAAGCAAGTGCAACAGCTAGAGCAGCAGGCCATATTGTTCCCTCGAAGACCATGAACAAAGTTGTACAAAAGACTATCATCATTCCTATTATTGATATGAAAAGTGTAGAAAGTCCCAAAAGCAACTTTGCAGGCAACGACCAAAGAAAATCTTGCTCTGCATGTCGGCCAGTGAGAATAGACAAAAATGTTAATATCGAGCAACAAGATGTGTTGGGTTATGTGGGCCTTGGGTCGGGTTCACCCAAGATGGCCCAAAACCCAAACCCGGATCCAACACTAGGATCTAGAATCCAACAATTTTTTTTGGATATAGTTTGTTAACTGCCGATGGTAGTTTTTGATAGGCAGTATTTTTTGTGGGTTGAGGTAATTGTTGCCCAATCACTCGTAATATATTATGGGCAAAATTATATTTGTTCTTTTAGCAGTTGAACAACAAAAGAAGAAAAGAAAAACGAAAGATAGTGAAAGAAGCAAAGAAAAACAAAGACAAAAGAAGGGAAAAAGGTAAGGTAAATTATACTGTGATTAAAGATTTCTATCCGATTTCGTGGTAAAATCCGACCCCAGTTGAACAACTTGAGATTCATATCATATTTTGCTGCAAATACAAGTATGTTTTGTGCATTTCTTTTATTGTTTTTCAAGATACAAAGTTGTTGTATATACTGCCATTTGGATGATTATATTTTATCATTGGTATCAGAGTCTTTATTGGTGTTGTTTGCTGGTAGAATGTTGTTGAATTGCATGAAATTTAATTACATGTTGAGTTTAAGGCATTTAGAAATTTATTTTTGAAAGAACTGTAAGTTGAACCCGAAACTATTCCTTATATTTAATGTTAGTAAACTTGATTATTTTGGTCTGATTATTATACCATTGGAAAGGGCTCGAAAAGAGCTTTCCAACGGTATATTATATGATCAATTTAGATGAAAAACGAGCGAGAAAATAGCGTTTGAAATTTTCCCCTGAAAACTATAATTTCTAGAAAAATGCATTCGAACTAGATGAAGAAGATGAACAATGCACCGCCATGTGGCGTCCAGGGGAGAGGCCGCGTCCTAAAGGTGACGTGTCAGTCTCTGATCGAGACATGTGAATGACAAATGGACCAGTCAAGATGAGCCACATGTGTGACATGTGGCAAAATACGATTCGGCCACGTATCTCCACGTGTCACAATCTAAGTGAAGACACATGTCGTACAGGTGGCATCATTTGGTACATCCACGTGTCAGATAGAATGGACGAACCAGGTTGTGCCATGTGTCTCATGACATGAAAGCATGTGGTGTTGCCACATGTCAGGACGTGTTGCTAGCCAAAGTCTGTCAAGTTTCGCGAGTGACTGAGGTGCTGTTGGCGTTTGCGTTGCACGCGCAGCCGTGACCCACATACGCCGGCGCGTGACTGTGACGGCAACCGGCGCATGAACCCCATGTGGCGTCGGCAACGACAGTTCCGATCACCGATAATTTTTTTTTATTAAAAAAAAGGTAATAAAATTTTTATTAATTAAATTAAATTTTTATTTATTATTATTATTGTTATTATTATTATTTTTTTTAACCTATTGGATTAATAAAAAATTTAATCACTATGTTTAGTGATAGTTTTGCTAAATTGATTAATATGTTTAATATGGTAAATTTTATAGATGGCTTATCGTGCTATTCATCACTTTACTGATTTTGATGAGGAAATCGAGGAAGTCATCGAGATAGTTGAGAGTCCCGATATCATCAATATTTCTAATGATCCAGATGATATCATAGTGATATCTGATAACGAGGAGGGCATCAAGTCTTCAGATTACGTGCCTATTGACTATCCAGTTAATGTCATAGTCATATTTGATGACGAGAAGGGCATCGAGCCTCTGAATTATGTGACAGGACCCTTCTCAGACCTTATCTAGACTCTTGTTTGGAGGATTCTGCCGGGCACTTCAACAGACTCATCGAACCCGACTTGTCGGATAGAAGAAATCCGAGAAGCGAACCCTAACTTTCTTCTCCGATTTACTCATTTAAAACTTAATGATTTGATTTTTCTTTAACTGGTCGGGAGTGATAAAATTTTTCACCATTCTATTTCAAATATTTTTTATAAAATTTTCGGCAGCATAACGGCTGCATTTTTGATAAAACCAAAATTGACCTACGATTAAACAAACACTTCTACTATATCTCAATTTCCTCCCAACTTCTTTATCCACAAACAATATTCATCATTACATTTTCATCACAAGTAAACAGGAACTCAAATCTACAATATGTATATATGCATCATATATATAAAATGCATGAATATTTATAATTTTATAATCTCAATATCATTGTAATTCAAAATGTAATCGATTAAATACATATACGCAATTATATACAAGTGTCTTGCGCAATCGCCCACCTACATATATACAAAACAAAAGATCGTCGTCTCGTCCGGCGGTGGCACGCAATGAAAATAAATAAGTTACAAAATAAACAACAAGTTAGTACAACAAGAATGTATAATATCATATACACTAACATGGAAATTTACCACTTATTTAAGTTTTACGATTCCTTTCTAAACCCCCATGTATATCCTTGACTCATTCTAACCATCACGGGTGATTATAACTAACGTTAACGTGAAGCTACTAACGTGTCTCGACCACTACATTACGAAATTTACTGCTTCGCACGGAGGGCGCTAAATCTTATCATTGAGCAACTACAATGCGGGATTTTCTGCATCGCAAGTGTAGTGCTAAAACTTTAGGCGACTACGAGCGGAATTTACTACATCGTTTCGTAGCGCTAACTATCAAATAACCAACTACATACGGAATTGTCTGCATCGCAACGTAGCGCTATACTTTTCTATAATCTGAGCGACTACGGACGGAATTATCTGCGTCGTCGTATAACGCTAAATTTCATAAACTTTTAAGGCATATACATGGGTTTTATATTCAACTCTTCAAGTGCAAAAACACAAAACTTCCTAGTTTTAAAACTTCTAAGAACTTTCTCATTTCACTCTTACTAAAGCCACTTAGTATTAACTTCTAGTACTATATAGATTCCATAGGAACCTATATGCTTAAACTTTAATATTAACATTGAAAATCCTTTTCATTTTCATTTATTACTTAGTTACAATATTTATTACAAACAATCATGAATTAATATAGAATTTAAGCACTCATAAGTGGCGAACCACTTACCTTAAAGTCGCGCCACTCCGCATCAAGCATCTCGATGAGGCTTCTGGACGCCGCTCACGTGCTCATCACCTACATGACAATTTCTCATCATTACTAGTGACAATTCCACATTCTCAACTTTAGATCAATAATCTCAACTAAAGCTTCTTTTTCTCAATAATCTCCTAACTTGTTTCTAACTTAATCGAGACTCTTTAATTTCGATTTTTATGCAAAAGTTTCAGTTTTGGATCCCTAGGGATACCCCCACGCAGTCTGTATACTTGTTAGAGGTTCGAAACGAAAAATTACATTTTTAAGCGAAAATGACAGCCCATAATAGAATGCACTGCTCGGGGCTTTGTTTTCCTTCGTTCTTTTTCCTATGGTTCAATTATCTCACATTCTAGTCACACATCAAATTTCGTTGAAAAATATTATTGTTTGCTAGATGAAATCTAAGGAAAACACCCGTTTTCGGGCACTTTCGGGCACTTTTAGTGCACGTTTTGTATACTTTTCGTTTCAGATTAGCGACGCTAGTTTTTCTTCTATAGCTAAGCTTCATTTAACTAATAATGATCAATCAAACTCATTTCATGCAATAAAAATTGTATTAGGATAGCCGTTTCACTTCTCAGAGCTCTAACGGTACTAATTTGTGCGTAACTTGCGCAATTTTTATCGGACTCGATCCGTTCCAAAACCTATGGTTTTCTATGACTCCTAGGCATCATTTGAGGTGTAGAACAGCCCCAAATAAGTCAAACATAGTCAGATTTTCTCTAGCATAAAATTTGAGCTCGGGTTTCACATTTTTGTTTATAACTACCCCTTTGCAACTCTAAACATTCTCTAACTTTTCTAACTCTTTTTATGCTCAAACTTGGGCTCTAAATCATTTAATCTCAAAGCTTATCTACTGCTCTTCAAGTCTTTAACACATACATAAATCTAACTTGGTCATTTAAATGCTCAAACTTCACTCAAACTTTCTATCATCTATTTAGAGTGCATGACAACAAAGTTTCTGTTTCTATTTTGTTTATGTATATAACAGCCCATAAACACCATTTCAATGCATCATTTACACCCAAAAACTCATCATTTAAGTGCCTATTTCAACCACATAAAATTCTATCAAAGTTTAAAAGTAATTTTCCAACATAACTCAACAACTTTCAGCATAACTTCCAACACTTTACCACTGAAATTTTCAGCAACCCAAAAGAAGAAATGAAATGGTTTTCTTACTTGACTCTTGATTTAGGAAGTTGAGAGATACTTGAGAGAGGGTTTAGAGAAGAGTTTGGAGGCTTGAATGGGTTGGAAAGGGGCTGTCTTCCCCTATTTTTTTTCTGCTGGTCGTCCAATTCACTGTTGTTCTCGTGTCTGCTTCTGTTTTTGTTTATGCTCTTCCCGTCTGACTTTCTGTTCCTTCCATGACCAGCAACAATTGGTGGCCTCTTCTTCTTCGTGCCTCCTCCTTATCTTCTTCCCATGCTACCCAGCTGCTGTAGTTCACGGCCAGCAGCTCCCTATTCGCGACCAGCCTGCAGTTCTGTCCTTGGCTCACGTGAATCTGCTTCGGTTCTGCTTCTGCTGCTGCTGCTGCTGCCTCCTCCTTTGGTACACGAGCAGTTACTGGTTACTTCTTCTCATGGCCTCTTCTTCTCTTCTTATAGCTGTTCTCTTCTTTGATTCACATCTGAACTATCTCGCTGCTCTTTCTCTCTCGCGAATGTTCTTCTCGTTTCTCGGCTGATGACTGATTTCTTTGTATTTGCTGAAACAATTTTCAGCCAATTATTATATTTATACTAATCAAACTTCTCTTAATTTCATTCAAGCCCCATCTCTTTTTAATTTCATTTTAAACTCCTTTTCTGGGTGTTCTCTCACGACAATACCCCTCTTGGTTCTTCCGTGTCTATTTCGTTTCTATTCGATTTAATCGTTCGTCTCGTTAGAATTTATTTTAATCGTCAAGCTTGTCCTATCGACCACTTGACTCTTTCTTTTTATTAAATTTTCATTCGACTCATCGTTGACTAAAATTTTCAATTTCCTAACGTGGATTTTTATTGAAATGTTATTTAACTCTTTATGATCGACGGATTTCGTCGTACTCTTAATTTAATAACTTTCTGAGGCCATGAAGTTAAATTAATTAATTGTAGGGATTTATATTATCTCCCTAATCTCACTTCTAACACTAGGAACTCATAAGTCGAGACTAGGGGTTTACATTATGTGCCTTCTGATTATCCAACCGATGTTATTGTCATATCTGATGACGAGGAGGGTAGGGAGCCTCCAGACTATGTGCCTTCTGGATATTCGGCTGATGTAATAGTCATTTCGGATGATGAGAATGATATCGAGATTGTAGAGATATCAGACGATGATGAGGACATTGATGTTATGGATACTTCTGATGATGAAATGATTGAGGTGATAGACATCTCATCAGACGAGGAGGATCCGGAGATGACGATTGATTTCGATCAGTATATAAAGGAGTATCATGATGAGATTGATTCACATATCCCTTATATATCTGATTGATGTTGTGTTTCTTTTATTATTATTGCATTGTATATATAATACTTTAATGTTGGATATTTCAGATTGTGCATAGTTTAATGGATGGTGTAATTTCTTAATTTATCATTTATAAAATCTTGTTTTATTTTTATTGCACTATGTATAATTATATCTATGTGGGTGTCCTAATCAAATTCAAGAATGACATTAGAATTGTTTTGCGCAAATACACTTATAAATATGGTTTAGTGAATAATTGGAAGTGGATGATGATAGATCGCTTGACTACCTTTTTCGATTCCTATCCAAGGATTTCTTTTTCATATTTATGAATGTATAGTTGTTGCATTGTAATAGTGAAATAATAGTAGATGTGCTAGTATAAATATAGAAGGATATAGATAGTAAGTCTTTAAATAGAAATGGATATCATTTTAGGAAATAACTTCAACTTCAAAGAATATTATTGCTGAACTAAATAAGGGAGAGAAACTGAATGGTGACAATTATAATATTTGGCATCGAAAAATTCAATATATTCTCGAAGAGCAGGATGCTCTTGAGACCCTGACAAATACTATGGTAATGCCCCAGTCAAGTATCTCTGCTCAATGCAGAAGAGACATGGAGATCTATCAGACTTGGAAAAAGAAGAATAGCATTGCTCAGATTATGATCCTAAGCAGTATGGATAATGATCTCATGTGCATGTATGAAGATTATGAGACTGCCCAAGACATGTGGATAGCCTTGAAAGACAAGTATGGTGGTACTTTAACCACTAAACTGAGGAGGCTTACTATTAAGTTTGATACCTATAAGAAGTGTCAGAATCATACCATGAGGCAGCATCTTAGAGAGATGTCAAATATGATTCGTGAGCTCAAGACTGTTGGGCATAATCTCAATAATGAGCAGTAAGTACAGGCTATGATTGGGTCTCTTCCCTCTAACTAAGAGAACATGAAGATCAACATGACTCATAATGACAATATCAAGACATTTGATGATATTGCACGTCATGTTGAATTGAAAGACGAGCGCTTAGAAGCGGCTAAAGCTTCCGGTCAGCTTTACATGCTGAATCTAGCAAGCGCAAAGGCTTAGGCCTTAAGTGCAAAGGATGGAAGAGGAACTTCAAGAAAGGGAATGTAAATTCCAAGTTTAAGATGAATGAGACTGAAAAAAACAAGAAGGGCAAGCGCGTTAGGGTTAAGAAGGACAAAGCCAAAATGACCTGTTTCAATTGCGGCTAGTTGGGCCATTTTGCTTGTGAATATATAGAGCAAAAGAAGGAAAAAGTACAATATTACTCTGACATATTTAATCATGCTTATATTTCTAGCTCAGTATTACTTACTGAATCTCATCTTTTGTGGACTGTAGACTCAGGAGCAACCGATCATGTAGCTAGAGATCGAGGAGCATTTGTGGAGTATCGTCGAATAAGTCAAGGATCAAGATGGATATATGTGGGGAATAACTCATGTGTTGAGGTGAATGGTATTGGCACTTGCAAGCTTGTTTTGTATAAAGGCGAAGTACTCTATCTCCATGATGTATTATTTACTCCTAATATTCGGTGAAATTTAGTTTATATACCAGTACTTCTTAAGTTGGGATATGTTTTAAACTTCCATGGTGATTGTATGAATATCTATTTGGATTCTATTAGGATTGGCACAAGATATTTATTATATGGTTTTATTGTATTAAATACTGAGATGAACGGTTATTATGATGATGATCGTTGTTTTTCATTAATTGCTTCTTCTGATATTGCAAATGTCGATGTTAATACTTGGCATGCTAGACTAGGGCATATTGGTCAGGATCGAATGAATAGATTGGTCAAAAAGGGACTTTTAGATTCTCTCAATAAGATAGATTTGCCCCTATGTGGAATTTGTCTAGCAGGAAAAACAACTATAAAACCATTTGGAAAAGGAATTAGGGCTGAGAATCCATTACAGTTAATTCATTCTAATATTTGTGGACCTATGAATGTCAGAGCTAGAAGTGGTGCTTCGTATTTTATAACTTTTATATATGATTACACTCATTATGGTCATGTTTATTTGATCTCCCATAAATCTGAAACATTAGATTGTTTTAGATTATATCTAAATATGATGGAGAATCAGTTAGAAAGAACTGTCAAAGTCCTATGAACTGATTGAGGATGAGAATATCTCTCTGAACAATTTGAGACATTGTGTCAAGAGAAAGGTATTGTTAGGCAATTGACCATTCCTAGGACTCTGCAACAAAATGGTGTAGTGGAAAGAAGAAATAGAACTTTATTAGAAATGGTAAGATCTATGATGGCACAAGCGAACCTCCCAGTATCTTATTAGGGAGATGCACTACTAACAGCTGTTTATATTCTTAATAGAGTCCCTACTAAGTCAGTATCTTTCATACCTTATGAATTATGGACAGGTAGAAAAGCTAATCTCACCTATATGCGACCTTGGGGGTGCACAGGATATGTACATGACTTGTCCAACAAATATGAAAAGTTAGGTGCTAGAAGAAAGAAATGTATCTTTATCAAATACTCTGAGTACTCGAAAGGATATGTATTCATAGAAGAAAATACAGATGGAAGCATAACTGAATTGGAATCACGTGACGTGAATTTCTTAGAGAATGAATTTCCTAGTAGGGGTGAAGTTGAAAAAGTTTTTCAATTTTACGAATTGAACGAATCTTATGATGATATGCATTTGAACACTCAACTAGAGGTAGATAGAGAATTGTCTGACTACTCTATCCCTGGTGGGAGTGATAAAGTTATTGAAAGAGCTCATTCATTTGTTCCCAGTGGGAGCATAGGGACTAATGAGTTAGTACCCTCGAAATCATCAATTCGTAGAAGCAACCGTAAAGATATTCCTCATCGTCAATTTGAGATCGAAAGGGAAGCTTTTATGCTTGCTTCACATGATAGTGATGAGCCAAAGAATATAAATGAGGCTCTCAACTCACCTGCTAAAGAATTTTGGATTAAAGCTATGCAAAAAAAGATGGAGTCAATGAAATGCAATCATGTCTGGGACTTGGTTGATTTACTACCTGATCGGAAAATCATTGACAACAAATAGGTTCTCCATATCAAGCGTAGAGTAGACGACTTAATAGAAAGGTATAAGGCAAGATTAGTAAGAAAATGATATACTCAACAAGAGGGTATAGATTATGAAGAAACCTTTTCCCCTGTAGTAGGGTTTGCTTCAATTCGCCTTATATTAGCTATCGTTGCACACATGGACCTAGAATTACATCAGATGGATGTAAAGACAGCTTTTTCAATGGAGAACTGAAGGATGAAATTTACATGGAACAACTAGTAAATTTCGTTTCAAAAGGTCAAGAGCAAAAGGTTTGTAAACTCAAAAGATCTATTTATGGTTTGAAACAATCCTCCAGACAATGATACCTTCGTTTCCATGAGGCAGTAATATCCTATGGATTTCAGATGACAGAAGAGGACCATTGTGTGTATGTTAAATGGGTAAAAGACAAATTCATAATTTTATCTCTATACGTGGATAATATTTTATTAGCCGGAAATGACAAAGAGTTTATGATGACCATAAAGGGATGTTTATCCTCAACTTTTAAGATGAAAGACATGAGAGAAGCTGCTTATATTTTAGGAATTAAAATTAATAGAGATCGTTCAAGGAGAATTTTGTCTTTATCATAGGAACCTTACATTAAAAAGATTCTTGAACGATTTCATATGACTGATTGTAAGCCTATAAATACTTCCATCTTGAAGGGACAAACTCTTAGTCTCAAAATATGCCCTAAGACTCCACAAAAGCGTGAAAGAATGCAAAGAGTTCCTTATTCCATTGCTATCGAAAGTCTTATGTACGTTATGATGTGCACGAGACCTGATATCTACTATGCAGTTGGGTTAGTTAGTAAATATCAATCCAATTCTGGTAAGAAACATTGGATCACCGTAAAAGAATATTAGCATATCTGAAAGGAACTACAAACTACTCCCTATGCTACTAAGGTGATAACATGCGTTTAGTTAGGTATACAGACGCTGATTGGGGAGGTGACTTAGATGAGTGAAAATCTACTTCAGATTATGCATTTTTGCTCAACCAAGGTGCTATCTCTTGGAGTAGTAAGAAACAATCATGTATTGCATTGTCCATCATGGAAGCTGAATTTATAGCATGTTCAGTAGTGATTCAAGAAGCAGTGTGGCTTAAGAGATTTTTTGAAGATCTGATTTTAGAAGTTGATGCGGAAAAGCCAGTTACCATTTACTATGATAGTCAGACAGTTATTACCTATACTAAAGATGCGAAGTAGCATAGTAAATCGAAGCATATAGAGACTAAATACAATTTTGTTAAAGATATAGTAATAAAGAAAAATGTAATGATTAAATATATATCTACGCATGAGATGGTTACTGTTATACCCATTTTCTGGCTGGGCTCAAATAGGCCCAGGAAGTTTATTTTATTTCCAAACAGAAGCAAGGGCCCAAGAGGCCCAAAGACAGAACCAGCCACTGCAAACTCAACCCATGAAGTCACCCCGGACCGCGGGCTCGCGACAGCTTTCAGAGTGCCCCCTATCCCTGACCTTAGCTCGCGGAGCTCGCACAAATCGCGAGCTCGCTAAGAGCTCCAGACCATCTCACCTCCTCTGCAGCATACACCTAGCTGACCAGAAAGTGTACCCAGGAAGAACCGTGTGCAGCAAGCTGTCAGAATTACCAACTCCCATGATTTCCCGTCGGAAACTGCCTACACAATTACCCAGGAGCATTTAATGAAGTGAAGACCTTTCCAGGAACATTAAATGCAGACCTGTGCAAGGAGAAGATCATCATTACCTTTACAATTAATGCAGCATGGCAATATCAGAATTAGTTGAATTAGTCGTTGTCAATGACTTGTATGACATTCTTTTGTATTTTTTATTGTAAGCTCCCTTCCTCTATAAAGAGGGGAGACATTTCTACTGTACAAGCAAGCAAAATACATACTAAAAGAACCGTCACTCTGCCGGAATTACTCCAGGGTGGCCGTGGATGTAGGTGTAGTCACCGAACCACGTAAAAATCCTTGTGTCTCTTCTCTCTTCCACTCTCTCTTTCCCCCTTTAATTTCTTATCAATCCCCTCATTAAATTGAATCAACCACCAAGTCCAATATTCCTCTACCTGAATTAATTACTGCCAATCTAGGACCTTATTAATTGCCCATTCACTACCTTTTAACCCAGTACAATCAACCCTTAATTACTAAGATCGTCGTCTGGGCCCCAGAATCTCTGGTTGACCGTTTCCGGACGTCAACATCTTTTGGCGCTAGAAGAAGGGCCCAACAGCGACCTGGTAATCTCCGGTTAGTTATTACGTCATTTTCATTTGTACCTGTCCGCTATGGCTAGGATCAAAGCAACGAGGAGTGTTGGAGTAGCAGAGGAGCGACGTGAAATTCAAGAAGAACAGAGTGCCTCACCTTCAGGAAACGAGGTCGCTCAGGAATGGCAGCAGCGCCAGCGAGCTCTGGAGGATGCAGTGAGGGAGTTGACAACAACAGTGAGGGCGTTGGTGGAAGTCCAAGCCCACGTAGTACCGAGACAGGTAGATGCAGCACCTCCAGGCAGAGCCCGCCGCCGACCTTCAGAGGAAATACCGACTCCAGAAGGAGTAGTTGCCAGAGAAAGGTCGCTCACCGAAGGATCGGCCCGTTCCTCGAACTTGCACCCGAGGAGAATCAGAGAGCGGAACCAAGAGCGGGAGATCCCACCTCGCCAGAACGAGATAAGGGCGAGGGCAAGTATCGAGGGCGCCAGGCACGAAGAGGGTAGTCGTGGGCCAGAGCGAGTACGTGGACACCGTGCAGGTTATGAACCCGAGCCAAGAAGGGCTGCCAGACATGCAGAAGCACTCGGTGAAGAAGGCAGGTCACAGAACTGTTACTTTGGGGAGCAGGAGAGTACCAGCAGATGGAACCCCAGTAGGCGATCGTTGACCCAGGACCCAGTAGTAGAAGAATTGTTGCAAAGGGTCCAGCAGTTAGAAGCTCGACCTGGAGGCCGGACTGGGGAAGAGCGGGACAATCGCCGGGTACCATTCACTCGGGAGATCGAGACAGTGCCCTTACCAGCGAAGTTCAAGCTCCCCAATATCCCTGCATACGGCGGTAAGACGGACCCTTACGATCATCTGGACGCCTTCAATGTGCAGATGGATCTTCAGACGGACAGCCCGCTGGTCAAATGCCGAGTATTCCCAGCTACTCTAGGGGACGCTCCGCGAGCTTAGTTCAACCGCCTTCCAGCCCGCAGCATCGGAAGCTGGGAAGAATGTCAGAAGAAGTTCCTGGATCAGTATAAGGCATTAAGGAAGCAGCTCGCGCCAGCCTGCCACCTCGCAACCATCTTCCAGAGACAGAATGAATCCCTGAAGGATTACATCACTCGATTCAGAGATGAGGTGAGTAATGTGGAAACACCCTCTGACGAGAGTATTTTAACAGCTATCTCTGCAGGGCTCAGGAAAGATGGGAAGCTGTACGAAAGCATATACAAGTCTCCTGTGAAGGATCTGGGGGAGTTCTACGAAAGGGCTGCTAAAGAAGTCAGATGGGAAGAAGCCTTCGGGGCTAAGAAACCCAGTGGTCAGCGGGGTGAAGCAAGTGGTTCCTATCGTGAAAAGAGGAAGAATCATGGCAATGATAGGCCAGGGGAACCGAGGAACCAGTCGGCTAACGTTGTGGCAAAGCGAGCTAGACCAGGGCCGAGGACGGAGAGGCCCCGACGTCAGAACCGGTATGACAGCTACAGTCTGTTATCGGACAGACAGGACAGGATCTTCGCTGCGGAAAGAAACAGGGAGAACTTCGGGAAGCCGCCTCCCACTGGACCCCCTAACCGACATCGGGACCCGAAGAAATATTGTGCCTACCACAACGAGAACGGGCATAATACCTCAGACTGTTGGCGACTGAAGGATGCCATAGAAGAGCTCATAAGACGAGGCCGCCTGGGGAAATATGTAGTGCAGCCCGCTGGTAGGCGACCTCAGCATCAACGACCTCAGGAGCAAGACCAGCAGCCCGAGCAGCAGCAGCCTCAACGAGCTCAGGCGCTCGAACAGGAACCCGCAGTAAGAACCATCTTTACCATTTATGGTGGGCCTCATGTGGCAGGTACATCTAACAGGTCGCACCAGAGGTACGTTCGGGAGGCCAACCATACCTTGCTGGCAGAATATGGAGGGGTCGAAGGGCCCACCAAAAGGGCGAAGGCGTCCTCAGACAGCATTGTGTTCACAGAGGAGGACGAGAGGGGAGTACGCTGGCCCCACAACGATGCCATTGTAATCAAGGCCCAGATCAGCAATGTTGAGGTGCGGAGGATAATGATTGACACTGGCAGCTCGGTCAACGTCATGTACAAGGACTGCTACGACCAGATGGGTCTAGGAGCCGAGCAGTTAGCGCCCTCACCAGAACCCCTCTACGGATTCACGGGAGATGCAGTGATACCGATGGGACAGATCAAGTTACCTCTCACCCTTGGAGAACCTGGACGACAAACTACTGTTCTTGCAGATTTCCTGATTATTAACAGCCCGTCAGCATACAATGTGGTATTGGGGCGACCTTCGATGAATGAGCTAGACATGGTCACCTCAACCAGGACACTGACAGTCAAGTTCCCGACCCCCAATGGAGTAGGCTGTGTAAAGGGCGAACAGCAGTTAGCAAGGAGATGTTACGAGGATGCAGTAAAAATGGGAATTCGGGGAAAGAAAATAAATGTGGTCTCAGGTGGCCAGCCGCGAGTGGTCTCTGAGGCCGGGGTGAGCGACGACCTCGACCATCGCGAGGTGGACGCAGACAGAGCCACGGGACCCATCGAGGAGCTAGAGGATGTGCAGGTCAGTGAAACAGACTCAGAGAGATATGTGAAAGTAGGAAGGGATCTGCTGCCAGAAGTGAAGACCGAGCTCGTAGGATTCCTGAAGAAGAATCTCGATGTCTTCGCCTGGAACCATGAAGATATGGTGGGGATAGATCCTAATGTTATGTGCCATAAACTGAATATAGATCCCCAGTACAGGCCAGTCCGTCAGAAGAGGAGGCCGATGACACCAGAATGCTATGCAGCTCTGAAGGAGGAGGTTGAGAAGTTGCTAGCCAACGGGTTTATCAGGGAAGCTAGTTATCCTGTATGGGTCGCAAATCCAGTCCTCGTGAAGAAGAAGAACGGGAAGTGGAGAACCTGTATTGACTTCACAGACCTGAACAAGGCCTGCCCGAAGGACAGCTTCCCATTGCCAAGGATTGACCAGCTGGTAGACGCGACAGCCGGGCACCAACTCCTGAGCTTCATGGATGCCTACTCGGGGTACAACCAAATTCCCATGAGCCCGCAGGATGAGGAGCACACCTCTTTTGTCACTGATAGGGGCTTATACTGTTACAAGGTGATGCCCTTCGGACTCAAAAATGCAGGAGCCACCTACCAGCGACTGGTCAACGCCATGTTCCAGGACCAGATCGGGAAGACCATGGAAGTGTATGTAGACGACATGCTGGTCAAGTCTCAGAAAGCAGCAGATCACGTCCACGACCTGGATGAGACATTCAAAGTCCTCAGAAATTATCAGATGAAATTAAACCCGCTGAAGTGTGCCTTTGGGGTAGCCTCTGGTAAATTCCTTGGATTTATGGTGAACAGCAGAGGAATAGAAGCCAATCCAGAAAAGATCAGGGCGCTCGTGGAAATGAGGTCCCCTTCCAAAATCAAGGACGTGCAGAGTCTTACCGGCCAGGTCGCGGCTCTCAGCCGTTTCATCTCAAAAGCTACCGACAAGTGCGTGCCATTCTTTGAAGTCATAAAGAAAGCTAAGAACTTTGAATGGAATGAGCATTGTGAAGAAGCATTTCAAAAGCTGAAGCAGTATATGGGCCAGGCTCCTCTCCTGTCCAAGCCAAAGGGGGGAGAGAAGTTATTCTTGTACTTGGGAGTCTCTGAGCACGCACTGAGCGCGGCCTTGGTAAGAGAAGAGGATAAGACGCAGCTGCCTGTGTATTACATCAGTAAAAGGCTGGTTGATGCGGAGACCAGGTACTCACAGATGGAGAAGCTCGCGTACTGCCTGGTAACTGCCTCCAGAAAGCTACGTCCCTACTTCCAAGCCCATCAGATCGAGGTCCTCACGCAGTACCCTCTCAGGCAAGTCCTTCAGAAAGCAGATACTTCTGGCAGGCTCCTCAAGTGGGCCATCGAGCTCGCTCAGTTCGACATAGAGTTCAGACCGAGAACGGCCTTCAAGGCCCAGGCACTGGCAGACTTTATCGTGGAATTCACAGGGCCAATACCGGAGCAGAGAGAACTAACCGACGATCAAACTTGGGAGCTGTATGTAGATGGGTCCTCGAACGAACAGAGCTCAGGAGCTGGAGTAATGCTGATCAGTCTGGAAGGTCACAAAATCCTGAGTGCCCTTAGATTCGGATTCCGAGCTACCAATAATGAGGTCGAGTATGAGGCGTTGCTCGCAGGACTTCGCCTGGCGAAGGAGGTACGAGCTGAGCAGGTAAAGGTCTTTAGCGATTCTCAACTTATTGTTTGCCATGTCAAGGGAGAATACCAGACCAAGGGAAGGAGGATGTCAAAATACTTCCAGAAGGTGAAGGAGTTACTGGGGGCTTTCAAGGAGTTTGAAGTGAACCAGATCCCTAGGGCACAGAACTGTAATGCGGATGCCCTGGCCCGCCTAGCGACCTCCCAAGACACAGATCTCCTTGAGTCTTTTCCTATGGAATTCCTGTCAACTCCGAGCATTAAGAACGAGGATGCAATGATGATCATACAGGTTCGGCCCAACTCCTGGATGAGTTCGCTAGTGAATTATTTACAGGAAGGAAAGCTACCAGAGGACAAGCTGGAAGCTCGTCGGATACGAGCTAGAGCAGCTCGGTACTGCATTTATGACGACAAACTATACAAGAAGGGATTCTCAACCCCGCTGCTGCGATGTATAGATGACGAGGACTGTGAGGTGGTGCTGAGCGATATTCATGCAGGTCATTGTGGGAACCACGCAGGAGCATTGTCCTTGGCCCAGAAAGCTCTCAGACAAGGGTTCTACTGGCCAACTATGAAGCAGGATGCCTTGAACCTGGTGAAGAAGTGTGACAAGTGCCAGAGATTTGCTAAGGTCCCGCGAGCCCCACCAGCTTACCTCCAGCAGATGGTGAGTCCATGGCCTTTTGCAATCTGGGGGATGGACCTCATCGGACCCTTGCCCGCAGCTCGAGGAGGTTGCAAGCATGCCATAGTCGCTGTGGATTACTTTACCTAGTGGGCTGAAGCTAAGGAACTAGCAGAGATCTCAACCACGAAGGTAGAGAAGTTTGTGTGGGACAATATCATCTGCAGGTTTGGAGTCCCTCAACAACTCGTCACGGATAATGGAACTCAGTTCACCAGTGAGCAATTCATAGATTTCTACAGCGAGCTCGGAATCGTTAAAAGCTTCTCAGCTGTAGACCATCCTCAAGCCAATGGTTAGGTCGAGGCCGTGAACAAAATCATCAAGCAGACTCTGAAGACCAGGCTGGAGGCAAGAAAGGGGGCCTGGGTTGACGAACTACAGAAGGTCCTATGGGCATACAGAACCACGGTCCGTAACTCGACAGGTGAGACCCCATTTTCCATGGTCTATGGAACGGAGGCCATGATACCAGCGGAATTTGAAGTCACCAGCCAGCGAAGGGCCTCGTTCCGAACCGGGGACAATGACCAGCTACTCGTGACCAGTCTGGACTTAGCCGAAGAAGCAAGGGAGACAGCTCGCCTAAGGGTAGCAGTATACCAGCAGAGAGTTGCCAGGTATTACAACAAGAAGGTCCGAGCTCGAAGCTACAAAGCCGGAGACCTCGTTCTCAGGTTAGTCCTCCTTGGAGCTCGCAAGGCAAGCGATGGGGCACTCGGACCCAATTGGGAGGGACCATATCTCATCAAACAGAATCTAAAGAACGGAGCCTATCATTTGGCCACCATGGATGGATCAGAGTTACCCCGAGCCTGGAATGCTGAACACCTGCGGCCATACTACACCTAAGAACAGTCAGCCCACTCTAACTTCGAACATGAGTCTTTCTTTTTTGACGATTGTCTGTAAACACGCTTTCACTTGTTTTCTGTTGTATATGTCATATTTGATGCAGAAAGCAAACTGGTTAAACCAGCAAATATACATGTTAAAAAGAGCAAAGCTAATGAAATTTCTTTCTCAAGTAATCAAGCTGCGACCTATGATCATATATGCCTATACACATATTATTATTCCTTGAAGATGTTTGTACAAATTCCAAGGAACCTATCACGAGCTTGGATGCTCGCCTGAAATGGCTGGCTAAAGCTACTAGCATATTTCGGCAACAAGTGCACATGAAAAGGCCTCAATCGAGGATACCTTGCCAGCTATCTCTCGAACTATCCATATTATCCTCACTAACAGAGGCTCACGTCGAGCATCGAGTACATTTATTGGCTCGCAGCCACAATTGCCCCGCGACCTCGCGGGAGAGGGTAAGGCCACGCCTCTCATATATAAAGCTGCCCGCGGACTCGCGTGGTAATTGCCCTGCGACCTCGCGGGAGGGGGTAAGGCCACGCCTCTCATATATAAAGCTGCCCGCGGATTCGCGTGGTAATTGCCCCGTGACCTCACGGGAGGGGGTAAGGCCACGCCTCTCATATATAAAGCTGCCCGCGGACTCGCGTAGTAATTGCCCCACGACCTCGCGGGAGGGGGTAAGGTCACGCCTCTCATATATAAAGCTGCCCGCAGACTCACGTAGTAATTGCCCCGCGACCTTGCGGGAGGGGGTAAGGCCACGCCTCTCAAATACAAAGATGCCTGCGGACTCACCAAAGGGAACCACCCCTGAGCTGTGAATACAGCCACGGGTTAACAATCTTAAAGTTCGGGAAAATGCTGCTGACAAGCACACTCAGTATCATTAAAGCATAGAGGACAAGGAAATTCCAAGCTCCTCACTAACAGTAAGTTCTTGCCAATCTTCTAAGGCTTATAAAACGCCTTGGTCAGCCAGGCTATTTGCTAAAGTCGAGTCCCTACGAGCTAATGCATTAATACAATTGCTGATTGCAGTTAACAGGTTTGAAAGTTAGTATGATTTTCACGATTGTGACCTACTTGGCAAAATTTTAACACTGTTAACAGTGTGATCGTTGTTTGTTAACTGTCTATCATATAGTCGAAATATGCATATCCACACTTGGGCAGAATATGGAAATTGTGCAAAAATAATAAAAATAAAAATTTACCATTATAACTTCGAGCCTCGAGCTCGTTGTTTGAATTCAAACAGATGCAAAAGTACAAGGAATCAAAAACAAACAAGCAGAGGTGAACAAAGACAAAATGCCCTAGACACCAGCAGGATCGTCTGAAGGAGCAGGATCGATTGTGGCTTCTGCTGGGGGCTCTGCCTCAAGGACGGACTCAGAAGGTGGCAAATCAGGAGGGGCTTCTGCTGGAGGCTCAGGCATGGGAGGATCCTCTAAAGCTGGAGGTACCTCAGGGACCTGCCCTGGCAAAGGGGATGGGACAGCAGATGGGTCAGCAGGAGGAGCAGGGGGAGTATCCACATGTCGTGAGCTCCACGAACTCTCGGATCATCTTGACCCCCTCTGACCCAAAGAAGGAGTAGTCCAAGTCTGGGTAACGCTCTCACATGCTAAACAGGAACGCTCTCTCGACCTCGTCCTCGATTTTGCCCCGCTCCCGAGCTAACTTGGCTTCAACGCCCTCTACGGTCCTAGTCAGCTTCTCCCTCGTCTGAGCCAGACTCATTTCTGCCTCAGCCCGCTTCTCCTCGACCCTCGCGAGCTGACCTCTGGTTGCTGCTAAATCCCAACTGTGCTGGCTTGCCTTATCCTCAGCAACCTGCAGCTTTACTTTTGCATCGCTGAGCTCGCCCTTCAGCTGATTTATTTCTCTATGGGCCTTGCTGACTTCGGCCTCCCTGCGAGCGGTCTCTTGCGACAAGGCCGCATCAGCATCTTTGAGCTTGGCAGAAAGCTCACCTTGATTTTTCTGAAGGAGATTGACTTCCTCCTGCAGGAACTTCCTTTCCTCGTCAAACTGCACCTGGGAGATTCTGAAGGCCTCCTTCTCGTTGAATTGAATTTCTGCCTCCCTTACTAACTTCGCAGACGCCATGCCGAGCTGAAACAATAAAAGAAATGGTAAGAGACCCTTTGAAGAAGAAAGAAGAAAATTAAAATCGAAGTATGAAGGGATGTGAATCTTACCAGTGCAGCGTGACGAGCTACATAGGTCGCTAGAGTACGACCTGTAAGTCCTTCTTTCTGCAGCTCCGGGCTGCGCTTCCCCATCACTTCGGGCACGAGCTCCACGAAGCTGTTGAAAAGTTCCATCTCCTTGGCGGCCTCAGGAGAGGGATGGGGACCCTCCTGTCCAACTGTGGCGGGCCTCGGAGGTCGTCCTGACGTCCTTGTGCCCGGCTCCTTGCCAATAACAATCGCCTCAGCAGGACGGGTCTCGATCATGTCTTTCTGCTTCGGGGGTGGAGGCTTGGCTACGGCCTTCCCTTTCTTCTTCCTGATCAGAGCCTCAGACTCCGACTCCGAAGCTAAGTCCCCCTCAACAGAGACCATGGCCCTCTTGGCTGGCGAAGGGCTTGGCCCCTCAGATGGGGCAGCTCGTTTCTGAGGGAGCAGCAGCTGCCCTGGTAGGAGAAGGAACGGCTGCAACATGCAGAGTGGGTGCTCGTTGAGAGCGGTCTGAAGAGGCATCCTCCACGTTAACGACCTCGGTCGGCCCGGCAGATGGAACCGACCTGAGGGGAGGAACTGACATCATGAGTTTTCCCATATCGTCTGAAGAGGGGCTGGTGGTGAAGCTCGTACTCAATGACCTTTGTTGTAAGGGCTGTGGTTGTGGCTCTGATTGTGAAGGAACAGTAAGAGCGGAAGCGACCTCGCTCGCCTGCTCTCTTATCCCCAAGTCCCTGACTTTGTTCAGAAGAGCGCTCGTGGCAGATGGCGCGAGACCCCGTTCTACCAGCTCGCTGCCAGAAGGAAAAAAGTCCTCTGTTGGTTCCTTGGCCGATGCGTAAGCGTTCAAAATAGCGAGCTCGTCATCTGTAGGATTGAATGCAGGGGCTGCGACAGCTGCAAAGTAAAAGTCAGCTCGTTAAAAAAAAAAAAAAAAAAAATTTATATAATCTAAGTGTTTGTGCCCCTACTCGGTGTCAACACAAAACTCCTGTTGTTCAACCCTGCGAGTGAAGGACACGTGAACAGAGCCCAATTCGACTTATACTCCCCTACGTTAGACTTGGTGCAATTTTGGGGAAGATATTCCCTATACTCGGAATATTGGCGAGGTGTAGCATAATAGAGCCCGTCCTTCCCCGAGATCGCCTTAAAACTAAAGATAGCACGGATGACGCGGGGTGACGGGAACCCCAACTTGTGTTTAATGAACCCCGCGGCCAGAGTGGTCAGGTAGGCATATGAGTTCGGAGTCAGTTGGAACGGGCAAGCTTTAGGTCGTTCAAGAGATCTTTGAGATAGCCAGGAACGGGGAACCTGAAGCCAAGCTCCATATGCTCACGGCTGATCGCCACAAAGCCCTCAGGAGGATAAGCAGCTCGATCGGTGTCCTTGGGAACATTAGCTCGGCACCCCAAAGGAAGGCTGATTGCCTCGACCCAATCCTCCAACTTTGAAAGAGTGACCGACGAGGGCGTGTGTTTGAAAGGATGGGGATCTGCTTCCTCAGCGATCTCTTCCCCTCCTTCAACCTCCTCGGCGGGCACATTAGCTCGCGAGGTCGTGGCCTCGGCCTCACCAGTCCGACGTGCTGATGGCCTCCTAGAAGTAGAAGCCCTGCCCCGACCAGTGCGTGAGCGACCTGACATCTACAGCGCAAAAGAAGCGACATCAGAACGCTTATAGCATGCTGAGCCTAACAAGACGCAGAAAAGGAACTCCTAGAACCATTGTCCTACATGTCAGGTCGCACACTCGGCCTCCAAAGGGCAGGAGAAGGCCCCGAGACACGGGCCCGTCAGGTACTCTATCACCCTAAGTATATGTGTTGCTAACCCTATGTCTACAGGTACCCTACCAGACAGTAAGGGGGACACTTTTACTGAAAGTCCTAAACAACAGGACACGACTAAGAGAGGAGACGCCTAGGTCAGAAGCCAGGTCGCCCCTCGTGTACACAGGTACTCAACGGATTGTTTAAAGGCCCTATAGGCTTACAGGGACCAACAGAGACATAAGCAGAAAACAATAATCCCAACCAGAAACAGGTCGTACCACGACACAAAAGCAAGGCAAGAGAAGAAATACCTTGTTTGAAGTATGTGCGGCTTGCAGAGAACGTTGACTGGTTACTGCAGTATCAGAGTCCGAGAGGCCTATCTGAAGACGGGTAGCAAACCAGAAGAAACAAAGAAGAAAAATGGTGAAAGGAAGAGTACTGGAGGTGTATCAGGGAAACAAAAAGAGAAACTTGACGAGGCCTGTGGGTTATATAGGCCAGGACGTCCGCCCCCAACCATCCGATCCAACACAAAGGTGTAACCGCCAAAGATCCAACGGCTGGGCATCGATCTCGGTCACACGCCATCACGTCTGTCAGTTACAAGACGTGCACATTTAATGCGTACGGTCCCAAGACGCTTTTTTCGGCTCTAACCTTTGAATGGGTGCCGCGTGTCAGCAGTTACAGCATAGGGTCTGAAACGGTACCCGAAGATTTGAAAATGGGCGCCAAACACGTATTTGGATCAGCTCTCAGTCCGCAAAGCACACAGAGAGCTGGGGGGCTTGATGTTATACCCATTTTCTGGTTGGGCTCAAATAGGCCCAGGAAGTTTATTTTATTTCCAAACAGAAGCAAGGGCCCAAGAGGCCCAAAGACAGAACCAGCCACTGCAAACTCAACCCATGAAGTCACCCCGGACCGCGGGCTCCCGACAGCTTTCAGAGTGCCCCCTATCCCTGACCTTAGCTCGCAGAGCTTGCGAGGTCGCGCAAATCGCGAGCTCGCTAAGAGCTCCAGACCATCTCACCTCCTCCGCAGCATACACCTGGCTGACCAGAAAGTGTACCCAGGAAGAACCGTGTGCAGCAAGCTGTCAGAATTACCAACTCCCATGATTTTCCGTCGGAAACTGCCTACACAATTACCCAGGAGCATTTAATGAAGTGAAGACCTTTCCAGGAACATTAAATGCAGACCTGTGCAAGGAGAAGATCATCATTACCTTTACAATTAATGCAGCATGGCAATGTCAGAATTAGTTGAATTAGCCGTTGTCAATGACTTGTATGACATTCTTTTGCATTTTTTATTGTAAGCTCCCTTCCTCTATAAAGAGGGGAGACATTTCTACTGTACAAGCAAGCAAAAAACATACTAAAAGAACCGTCACTCTGCCGGAATTACTCCAGGGTGGTCGTGGATGTAGGTGCAGTCACCGAACTACGTAAAAATCCTTGTGTCTCTTCTCTCTTCCACTCTCTCTTTCCCCCTTTAATTTCTTATCAATCCCCTCATTAAATTGAATCAACCACCAAGTCCAATATTCCTCTACCTGAATTAATTACTGCCAACCTAGGACCTTATTAATTACCCATTCACTACCTTTTAACCCAGTACAATCAACCCTTAATTACTAAGATCGCCGTCTGGGCCCCAGAATCTCTGGTTGACCGTTTCTGGACGTCAACAGTTACTGACCCGCTTACAAAAGCTGTGACGAGAGATGTTTTTAAGTCATATGCTAGATCTTTAGGTCTGCGTAGACTATAATGTTGTAATTGTTACTTTGAACTATATCCATTTGTGAATAAATATATTAGATTTATCATATAATACTAGCACATATTCATTTCATTTGAATTATATAAAGTATGTCATCAGGTTGGAGACTGGTATTATTACATGTACAGTTGCCTTGGTTGCTAGGAAAGCAAGCCAAGATAAGACCCATAGATTTTAGAGAATAAATTGAAGTTTGTTCTCTTAAGGACTTAGAATTTATGAAATGTCACCTTGGCCATAGTCAAGATGAGGTTCTACACTAAATATCAATAATAGAGCTGCTCGTGATGTATTCCCACCATCATGAAAACCTGATTAAACCAGATGTGAGTTTCTTAGCAAGAGGTGCTTAGAAAGCGAGCCTTTTAGAAACTCAGGTTAGACATTTGGAGAATGTTTGAACTAAGATCTGTACAGTGAATAATATAAATATAATAGACATACGCGTCCCTGTTGAGGGGTAAGATTCACTGTAACATGCGTTTCATACCGCGTGTGCTTATTATAATCGACATGGAAAATGAGCGAATTTATCACTAATTTCTCATTGTGTAAGTTCCATTGAAGTTTGTAAAAACTTCTATCTATGCCCTCAATGACTATTTATTTCAACTCAAAGTAATGAAGTAATGTTTGTATCATTAGTGTGTTTTCTATGGCTATGATAATGCGGCTTATGAGACATTTCTATGATGTCAGTCATTTTTGTTTACTAAGAGACAAAAGTGAGATAGGAAGATTTAATAAATTTTATTTTTCATATATTTACATGTCGAAAAATTGTGATTTGGAATCATAATTGTAATTATATGAAGTATCAGAAGATCAAGCATGTTATGTTAAAGGGATCGAATATACTTGAACAAATAAAATTTTATTAAATCTAGGACATAATAATGAATACATTGATAATCTCTTGTATAGAAGTATAGTTGAGATTTAAAAAGTAAGTCCTATCACAGATTTCGTTGTTCATAGATCACACGGTATATTTGTCTGTATAAATGTCTGTGCTCCTTATTATAAAATAGTCACTAGTAATTTATTTTTGTTAGTTCAATTTGGCTCATCTTGTGTGAGTGGGAGATGTTGGGTTATGTGGGCCTTGGGTTGGGTTAATCCAAGATGGCCCAAAACCCAAATCTGAATCCAGCACTAGGATCCAGGATCCAACAGTTTTTTTTGGACATAATTTGTTAACTACCGATGATAGTTTTTGATGGGCATTTTTTTTTGTGGGTTGAGATAACTGCTACCCAGTCACTCGTGATATATTATGAGCAAAATTATGTTTGTTCTTTCGGCAATTGGACAACAAAAGAAGAAAAGAAAAACAAAAGATAGTGAAAGAAGCAGAGAAAAACAGAGACAAAAGAGGGAAAAAGGCAAGGCAAATTATACTATGATTAGAGATATCTATCCGATTTCGTGATGAAATCCGACCCCAGTTGAACAACTTGAGATTCAGATCCAATTTCGCTACAAATACAAGTATGTTTTGTGCATTTCTTTTATTGTTTTTCAAGATATAAAGTTGTTGTATATACTGCCATTTGGATGATTATGTTTTATCAGGATGATACCAAGGATACTGTATCCGATAAGGCAAAAATTCTGAAGGCAACCTTTTTTAGGAAAATCGGAGTCCCAACATCTTGTTTGACACCGCCTGGAACAGTGAAAGCTGTTGCAAAAATGATTGTGGCGATAAGTGTAGCCGCAATCATGCATGATTTTGCAGTTGTCTTCATCCATTTCTTCCCTTCTTCCATTAAATCTTTGTGACTTTCAATAAATAAAGTGCTGGCTGTTTCACCATTAGATTTTTGACCCCAGTATCGCATGGCGGTACAAGCTTTCTCACTTCCTGCAATAAACTTGTTATGAATAATGTTATAAACATGGAGAAAGAATAGACAAATTTCATTCCGCTTCTTGAGATTTAAATATTCACCCGGAACCATAACAATTCTCGCTGCATCTAGAGAGCTGCTCCTGATACTGCATGAAACTGATTTTTGGGTGGCAACTTTGCAACCAGATGCAATATATTGCTTTGCTCTTTGTCTGGCCTCAGACCTATCATATGATTTCTTAAACCTCTCTGGTAAATGAGCTTGAAGATCTTTTCCTTGCGCTTCAGAATAGCAATACGAAGTATTGTACGTCCATTCTCGTTTTTTCTGCGTATCAAATCAGGATATCCATCGATAAGTATAGATAGAAGCTCATGGTTCCCTTGCTCTGCAGGCTAAAAATATTTTTTCCCAATCAGAAATGGAATCTGAAGGTTAGGAAATGATGTAATTTTTTCCCAAAGGAGTCGAAGTAATTCAAGTGCTTTTGGGCGCATCCTTTTCTCTTGGGCTACATTGATGCCTGAAACTGTAACAAGCATGGTTAAGCCAACTTCCTTTTTTTTGTTCTTTTCTTGCCAGAATAACTAGGAAACTTTCGAGTGACTTTAACAACTAGAAGCTTGCAATTAAAACTGGCTGCTATACTACTTGTGACACAAATCCACTAATTTACAATCTACTTACATGTCATTTTATTTGGTAAATTCAGAGAATTTCGAGCCAAAGCATGCAATGCTGTTTCTCCATTTCCAGAAGCATGGTAAGTCGCCAATTCTCCATGCGCCTTTGGCAACTTCAGTGCAGCATCTGTGAACACAACAACATAAGTCCTCAATCAATCATGGTAAGCAATTAATTGTTGATGGTAACAAATTAATACATTTTAGATTTGCTTTAATCAAACTATTAGAATGGCGACTTGGAGAAATAAAATCTGAATTTCATCAATAAAAATCTGTCTTACTTAAATACATGCAGAGGGAAGTAATGAAGTTTTTATGCCTCAAGTTTCAACAAATTCTCTTACCAGAAGAGTTGGTATTAGCCTATGATTTCAGAGAACACTACAATTTCATTAAAAATTCAAACATTTTAATGACTTCAGTGATTCTCTTTGCATATTCTTCTCACTTAATTTTGTAACATTAGTAATTTCTTTTAAGAAATTTGTGTGACGATACATACTATACATAAGGAGACGTGACAAGAGACTCCATAAAGAACTAAAAGTACTACTTACCGTACAAATGAGTGTCTATAAGTGTGACAAGCAAGTCAATGCGATTTTGGTCTTCTAGGTGATCCTTAGTGGCTCTGTAAAGGTGATCTACAACCTTCTTATGGCCAAACAAAGCTGCTATCTGAAGAGGGAACATATCATTCTCACCGTTGATCTTAACTAATTCTATATCCTTTCTCATCATACACTTGACAATTTCCATATTTCCGGACATAACAGGAAGACAGAAAGCTGTATTCTGATCTCCATTTTTCTTCAGTAGATCATCTGGTGTCAAATTCATTGTTGCTACCAGTTGTTTTACAAAATATTTATTACTTGCTCTGGCGGCAACATGGAGGACAGTGTCCCCTTTCTTTGAGATATAAGCTCGAATATCATTAGGATGAAGGGAAAAACAATAATTATTTTTTACAAAATTAAGAATTTGCAGAACACTGAGTTTTAAAAATTTTTAGAAAACTCAAGAACCCTAAATCCATAAAACAATGAAATAAAATAATAAAACTAAATAAATACCGAATCTTATACCTTTTTTATTCATCTCTATGGATTACTCATCATCTTGTCTTCCTTGATATGTCTCTACATCAAGAAATAAGTGAGTGGGTACAATTATATAGAATTGTGCTAATTTTCTATTGATTTCTTTTATCAAAAGAATAAACAATATTTATAAGAGGTGAGAATAGATTTTTGGTTTCAAAGAATGTATAATAAAACCAAAATATAACTTTTGTTAAAAAAAGAAGACTATTTTTTTTCTATTTATAGGCAACTAATTAGGGTTTTAATTAATCAAAATTAATATTAAACCCTAAGTTTATTAAAATTAAACTTTTACCCCATATAACATAATAAATTCAAAATTAATTTATGTTATATTTTGAAATCGAACTTGTGACTTATAATTAATTCATAAATAATTTATACCCGGTCACTGCTAAGAATCGAATTCAAGACCTCTTATAAAATTAATTAAATAATTATTAATTCATAATTAATAATTTGAATAATTAATATTATTCAAATACCAAGTGAATACATATTTTGCTACTTATGTAACAACTATAATTGGACAATCCAATTACGATATTCTATATACACATTTCTTACAGTAAAATGAGCTATCAAGGGACCCGATGGACCTACAATTTTGAGCTCCAATAATATCGAAATTATTAATTAAATTCTTTAATTAAATAATTCACTATTATTAATCTTAGAGTTACTTCACTAAAAATCTAAGATTGCACTCTCAAAATTGTAGATGTTTTTATACAATCTGAAATTTTCAGCGTCCATTGATATAATCACTACATATGATTTGATCCTCCACAAATAGTTCATAATTAGAGCTAGGTCAGAATGTCTGTTATACCCCTCTAATTATATCTTGATCCTTAAGTATCATTGATTCTCCAATGAATAATATATTCATAACAACTTATGAATTTATTTTTTTGTTTATATATGAACAGAAAGTTGAGCGCTCTTATTGTTCAAGACCTGAATCAACCCTTAAGAGAACTATTTCTTTACTTCTTGCAAGAAGGAGTGGATTCCACTATTGTATAAAATGTTCCCAGTTACCTACTAAATCATACCCCCAATGTACGAAGTTATTGATCGAGCATCAATATCAATCTTACCCATGTAAATCAAAGAACATAACTCAATAAGCAGGAGTCCATAATACACTCAGAATTAAGATAAATTCATATATGATCATCTAGTTGATAAACAAAAATCTTTATTATATAAGGTGCCTCCATTTCTATGTCACTACATGAATAGTCTCGGATAAAACTATTATACCGAATACGAAATGGACCGCAACTGTAGATTTACCACAAACAAAATACCCAGCTTCATTTACTTTCTATGGACTCTTTAGATTATTTCTCTCAAACTAAATCCGTTTGTATATAACACTTATATACTTAGTTTGAAAATACATCAGTAATCAAGGATGTTTCTCATGACATATATATATATATTTTTGCAAAATATATAAATCGAATAAAATGAATACTTTATTATTATTTATTAAAACCGTTTACATAATTAAAGCTCTTAGGGCACAAAACCCAACACAGGATTCTTCCTAAGAATACCGTCAGCTATATCCCAATTGCCTTTCGATGCAGCTTGATATAAATTTAGGTATCATTTTCTCATTTCATCTGCACATACATCAAAATAATGCAAAATAATTAAATTGTAGTTGTAGATGATATACGTTCTTACAAGGACATCTAATAATGAGCAAGATATCCTCAACAACAATAAGAGTGAGCCCAGTAAAGTTTCGTTAGAATTTTTATTTCAGATATCTCTTTTTCCCTTAAATAGAGTGTACATTTTACACTATCTATTTGAACTTTTTTTTTTTTTTTTTTTTGATGGGGGAAGGAGATTAAATTTATAGAAAACTACCCACATATTCAACAAGGATAGGATTTAAACTCTTGATTTCTTTCATATATATAGGGCTTTTATAATCAGGTATAATTAAATTTAAAATATAAAGATCAATAAATCAAATTCATCTATTGCATTATTTCTCATAAAATAAATTCTCTTTTATATTTAATTTAAATACAATAGATGAATTTGATTAGTTGGTCTCTACCTTTTAAAATCAAATATACATGATTATAAAAACATTATATATATTTATATATATCATAAGCAAAGCAACAAAACTACAAAATTTATGGACTGTATGTATCTCTCTGTCCACGTTTGGGATGAGAGCTTAAGCCACATCATGCACATTTAACATGTCTGAAATCGTAAATTTATCAAGTATAAAACAGTAGCAAATGAATCATACCACCGGACTGAACTAGAACAACGTAGCTCCCATTTTCTGCCGCCATGTTACTTTCTGCCATTTCTGCCAATAATTTTGTTTTAAAATTTTTCTATGTTTCTTCTATAAATCCTAACATACAAGAGAAAAAGAGAGAGTTTAACTGAAGCAATTCTTTCATTGTAGGAAAATAATTTAAAAACAATCTGATCATAGCAGAATTAGTAAATCATACATAAACCATAAGAAAAACTGAACATACCTGAGCTCCCTGTTTAGCTGAAAATCCTTTCACTCTCACTCTCAGGACATAATTAACTCAACAGTTAGTGCTCTCATAACTGAAAGTTGGATATATAGATTTACCATGCCAATAAGTCAAGTAGTCAACTATTAGTAATTGGAAATTGTTGTAATGCCTATAGGGATGGCAATGGATTAAATTGGATCGGGTTTTGCTCTTTTCAAGCCTAACTTGAAATTTTTGAGTTATGCCCCAAACCCGACCCTTGCCTCAAGTGCTACTTTTTGCCCCAAACCCAAACCTGATTGGAGGGATTTACCCCAAACCCGACCTGTTGATCCGATTTAATCTTTAAATAAAACAAATGTACAAAAATAAATAAATAAACACATTTAAACTTTCATTAATTTAATTATAATATAACATCACATCTATATAATTATTAATATAATATTCATAAAATACACAAATTTTTTAAACACAAATATAAAAGAATTACTACATTACAAATGTTTCATTACAACTAACAAAAGACTTACTAATTCATGGTGAAATGTCATTACACAATCTAAAATATTAATACTACATAGTCACAAATACCAAAAGAATAACAATATAATCAGGCTTGGGTTTTGTGTGTTATTTATATACTGGGTTACCAAGGCTAGTCGAGGCAACAAAGTTTGCCCCATCCCTGACACGATAACCTAGTCGGGTCGGCCTTTTTGCTGCAAACCTGCCCTAAATTCATTTTTTTTAAGCTCTAAACCCGTCCCAAATAAATCGGGTTTTTCTGAGTTTGGATTAGATTGAGTATTTTTGTCATCCCTAAATGTCTATTTCTCTAGTATATTAATAAACTTAATGAGATTATGGTGTAATATAGACAATCAATTTAATTTTTATTTATTTTTAGATATGCATGAGATCTCGCTTAGTGAGTTGTGTATGATGAGTGAGACATCATTTGTGTCAACGATCAATCTCATATAATGTTTCAAAACTCGCTATTTAATCGGTGACCCAATGATTAACGAGTACTCGACTACTCAGTAAGTATTCAGTTTGCCTACTAACCCATTGACCGATGGTTAAATTTGGTCAAGTTTATAAAAAAATAAATAAATTTCATATGATCAAAATACAATTATATGACTACAAAATATTATAAAATCTATCTTATACGATCTCAAAAGTCATTTTAGCACAATCACATAATTAAAATAATAATATAAATAAATTTAAAATTAAAATAATGTAAGCCGTCACCCAAATTTATAATTTTATGGTATTGAAAATCTTCGAATTGAGTTACGGTCGAATCATATAACTCCAGTAGTGTTATCTGAAGTTTATTATATTTTCGTATCGCAAGTCAGATGTCATTTGGTTGACCCCGGTATGATTACAAAGTGATTAGGAATGATTTATCTGTTAATCAAGTGAGGTGAGCTCACGGAATAAAGTAAAGAATATTTTAACTCAACCAATAAGAAAAGAGATAAGTGACTTGAAAAGTAGTGGCTATAGATGTGCCACATGTCATCAAGTGAATGGTTGAAAAGATAAATGGATTAGAATGTGCCAAGTGGACCAATAGAATTAATAATTATATATTTTTGGGCACTAGTAGGATTACTGAAAGTTTGAGGTATTAAATGAAATTTTCTTGAGGGACTAATTTGTAATTGAGCATTAATATATATATATATAAGTGAATTTTGTCTCATTTGGAGACATTTGAGTCGTGAAACCAGAAAAGAAAGAAAGAAAAGAAAAAAAAAAAACAAGAGAGAGGCCGTGAGTGAGAGAGAGAGAGAGAGAGAGAGAGAGAAAGAGGAAGATCCGGTCCGATTTTTGTCAAGGTTTCTTCATGAAAGTTGTTCATTGTCATCCTCTCTAGCTAATCCAACAAACTTGAAGTGAAAAGATCGCCTATTTGGTGAGTTATTTCAGTTTAAAGTTTGATAGTTTATGTGAAAACCTATTCTCTTTCTTGTTTCTTTTTCAAATTTGAGTTTAGGGATGATAAGAGGGAGTTGTAAGGATGATTTTGGTGTGATTTTTGAGTGATTTGATAAAAGAAAAATGGTTGAGAGAGAGAGAGAGAAAGTAGGCCAAAATGCGTTTTTGGGAGATCCGATTTTGTTTTCGATTCTAAGGTATTAGATAGGTGTTTTAGAGGTTAGAAAATAATCTTATGAGAAAATAATCTTATGAAGTTAGATTTCGAAAATAAAAAGTTTAGGATCGATTTCGAAGCTAAACGGACGAGTTGAAGGGTGTTTTCCAAAATCCTTCTAAACATGTTCGTTTAATGTTCAAAACCATTTATTTAATCATGGTTGGGTATTAGAACACTAGAGAATTGATTATTGAAGTTGTCGAACGTTCGAAGCGAAAAGTGATTTTTATTAGTAAGAGAAATCGAATGAATTTCGTTCCGAGCTTCCAACAATGAAATTGAGTATACTGAGGTATTTCTAGGAAAGAATAAGTAGGATTCATGTAGAGAAAACGGATTTCGAAAACCCCGATTGAATAGAAATTGAGATCCGAAAGTTTAGACGTTAAAGAGTATTAATAGAGATAAATGAGATTTTTATTAATTTTGAATATTATTTGAATGAGTTAAGTGACCCTAAATGAATATTCGATGTTTTAGGGTCAAAGCGAAGAGTTCCGGAGGCTTACGGAGAAGGATCGGATTATATCCGAGGACGTATTGTGAGTGGAAATACAATTTTTTAAAGTTTATATTTTCTTAAAGTTTATTATAAAGTTAAAAAAATTTATTATAAATAGTTATTCATTTATTAATTGAATTTATATTATAATTATAGCATAAAGATTTTAGTTTATTATTTATGTATATGAGAATATGCTAGAATTAAATATTTTAGGCTTACTGTCTTGAGATTTAGAATATTTTAGTGTATTAAGAAAAAGAAATTTGAATAGCCTATGGTTTACCCTAGCCCCAGTTTAGTACCCGGTCGAATGTCTTATGCGTGATACGGTAGATGAGAGGAAGTCAATCAGTGAGATTTGAGTCTAGTCGACTCTTGTGTGAGCGAGACATGAGTGATCTGTATACACGTATAGGTAGTATAGTCGGTTCGCAGCGTGGGCCCGCTTTCGGCGACTACACATGGTAGATTCCCACTCTTAATGGTTAGCTAGATTTTATATGCTATCACGCCAGGAGTAGATATTCCCTGAGTTACCATGTAAGCGAGCATTAGAAAAAAATTTTAAGAAAAGATTTCAAAAAGTGTTTTAGAAAATAATTTTAGAAAGCATTTTAGTTTTTCAAACTATTTTGGGAGAATACTTTATATAGAAATGAGTTTTAGTTTATATAAATTATACTATTCACTGAGTTATACTCATATTTTTCTTTTAATGTTTTTCTTAAAAATTCTCCCACAAGCGCAGGAGTTAGTCGTCCAGCCGACGAGGTTCATTCGGACGTGCAGGTGAACACATAGGACGACACCTACTACATGTATATATTTTGTTATTTTGATCATGTATATGTTCATGTATATAGGTGTAAATATTTTAAAGAAATAGTAGATGTTTTAGTTAAAAATGTTTTATTTACGTTTTCTGAAATTTGATTTTCAGATTTTATTCATCTGTTTGTGGTTGTGTTGTGAGAAATGAGTTGGAGGCTCTGGAAGTTGAGAAATGAGTGTCATAGAAGTGTTTTTATAAACTGTATTTGAAAATTTCAGGGTGGCATAGTTTAGAAAACAGACGACATGCTGCCGAAATTTTTATTAAAAAATGAAAAAGTTTTATTACTGTCACGTTGTAAAAGAAGTTAAAAGATCTAACTAAATGATTTTTCGGTGTCCTGATGGGGTTCCTCCGTACTGAGTATAGGGTTCGTAGAAATTTTTTTGGGGTGCTACGGGATCTTTCTCAAGTCCAGAGGAGGGATTCGGGAAAGGTCTCGTCAATATGGTATCAGAGCTCTTGGTTAAAATGATTTAGAAAATTTTTGAAAAAGTTAAGCATCCACAAAAGTTATTTATATATTTTAGTACATTAAAATTTTTAAACATTGCATGACATTCATTATTTTAATGGTAGTAGGGCTATACGTCGAGTTGGTTGTCCTCACACACGCGAGCCGTTGCTGAGACTGCTTCTACATTTGTTCCTACTCCTATACCTGAGGTTGAGGAGCCCATTCATGAGTTAGTTAATGAGCCTCAACCAGAGATACCGTAGGAGCCAGCAATAGCAGAGCCAGCAGTTGATCCTATTGAGAGATTGACCCAGATTATTCAGGGGATGAGACCTCGCGCTCCAAGCGCCACGGTAGAAAGGGCTTAAAAGTTAGGCGCTGAAGGTTTTGACGGATCAGGGGGCCCAGATGCAACATTAGAGTGGTTAGAGAGCACAGAGAGGATCCTTGATCCGATGGAGTGCGTAAATCCCCAAAGGGTTTCGATTGCTTCATTTCTCCTACGAGCCTCCACGAGAGATTGGTGGGATTCAGTCAGGAGGAGAGTTGCAGAGCCACTGACATGGATCCAGTTTAAAGAATATTTCAATGAGAAGTTTTATCCTAGGGCTTATAGGGATGCAAAGGTTGATGAGTTTTACCGTCAGATTCAGGGTAAGATGACGGTAGAGGAGTACGAGAAGAAATTCACAAAGCTATCTCGTGTGGCATCATTTGTGGTAGAGGACGAAACAAATAATTGTCATAAGTTTCTTCAGAGCTTGAACACCAGAATCAAGACATATGTAGCTATTACAAATTACAGGGATTATAGGAGACTAGTAGAGGCAGCTCTGAGAGTGGAGAGATCAGTTCAGGTAGAGAGGGTACAACAGCAGAAGATGGGCCAGAGTCAAGGATGGCAGACAGGGGGACCCAGTAAGACCCTTAAGACAGGAGGCAGATCTGGAAGGTTTTCAGGTAGACAGTAGACTCAGGGAGCCACCTCCAGTCAGGGATCAGTGAGGCCGCCATCAGGTTCTCAAGGCAGAGGTAGTGGCCAGAGTAGTATTCCTCCATGTGCTACTTGTGGTAGACATCATCGCAATGAGTGTTACTTTGGCAAGACTGGGTGTTACTTGTGTGGTCAGGAGGGACATCTGAAGAGGGATTGCTTGCAGAGGACTGTAGCAGAGACTAGTGAGTCGAGACTAGTGACTCAGACATAATTGAGTACAGGGCAGTCGAGAGGTAAGGGAGGTCCACGTGGGAGAGGAGCAGGGACTCCTACACAGTCAGGTAGAGGTATAGGTCGAGGTACCTCAGTCAGAGGACAGCCAAGGAGACCTCCAGTATAGGCGAGGGTGTTTGCTGTTACCCAGCAGGAGGCAACGGTTACTCTAGAGGTGGTTACAGGTAATGTTTCGATTTCCGGATCAGATGCTTATGCTTTGATAGACCCGGGGGCCACACATTCTTTTATCTCTGAGAGCTTCGCTAGTAGGGTAGAGTTATCTTTAGAGCCCTTAGAGAGTGGTATGGTAGTTGCTACTCCTACTGGAGATGTATTGGTGGCTAAGAGGGTATACAGAGGTGGTCGGGTTGTGATTGAGGGCAGTTCATTCCTAGTTAGTCTGATACTGCTGGATATTCATGATTTTGATGTGATATTGGGGATGGATTGGTTAGCTACTCATCGTGCCACAGTTGATTGCTTCCGCAATGAAGTCAGACTCAGTACTCTAGGAGAGCTAGATGTGGTGTTTAGGGGTGAGCGCAGAATGCTTCCTTTGTGTATGATATCAGTTATGACAGCTAGGAAGATGTTGAGGAAGCAGTGCATGAGTTATTTGGCTTATATGGTAGACACTACAGAGACCAGGGCCAAATTAGAGAATATTCCTGTGGTTGAGAAGTTTCCAAATGTATTTTCAGATGATCTTCTTGAGTTGCAGCCAGATAGGGAGATTGAGTTTGAAATTAATTTGATTCCAAGAACAGCACCTATAGACAGAGCACCCTACAGGATGGCACCTACTGAGTTGAGAGAGCTGAAGATGCAGTTAGAAAAGTTAGTGGATAAGGGTTTTATCCGACCAAGTGTTTCTCCCTGGGGAGTGCCTGACAGGACCCTTCCCAGACCTTATCTAAACTCTCGTCTGGAGGATCCGGTCGGGCACTTCAACGGATTCCTCGAAACCGACTCGTCGGATCGAAGACATCCGGGAAGCGAACCCTATCTTTCTGTATCCGGTTTACTCGTTAAAACTTAGTGATTTGATTTTATCTGTTACTGGTTGGGAGGGATAAACCTTTTCTTTAATTCTATTTCAAATTCATGTTATAAAAATTTCGGCAGCATAACGGCTGCGTTTTTGATAAACCAAAATTTAACCTGTAAGGAAAATGACACTTCGACTATTTCTGAACACCTCCCAACTTCTTTATTCTCAATCATGCATCAATCATCACCATTTCATAAGCATAAACAATGAATTCAAATTCAACATGTACATATATGAACTATATATATAGAATGCATGATTATATTTACAACTTACAAATTCAACATCAATGTAATTCAAAAGTTAATAGGTTAAATACATATACAAAAATGTATATACACGTCTTGCGCTATCGCCCACCTACCAATGTATGTACAAACAAAAGATCTCGATCTCGTCCGACGATGGCACGCAATAAAAACAAACAAGCTACAAAACGAACAACAAGTTAGTGCGATAACATCATAGGATATCATATCACACATACTAACATATAAAATTTCAAGTCTTAAAATTTTCTTTAAAACTCTTCCATGTGTATCCTTGACTCATTCTAACCATCACGGGCGATTATAACTCACGCCAATGTGAAGCTTACTAATGCATCTCAACCACTACGTTACGGAATTTACTGCATCGTACGTAGGGCGCTAAACTCATCACTGAACAACTACAATGCGGAATTCTCTGCATCGCAAATGTAGTGCTAAATCTCTCAACGACTACGAGCGGAATTTACTGCATCGCGTCGTAGCGCTAACTGTCAACTAACCAACTACGTGCGGAATTGTCTGCATCGCAACGTAGCGCTATACTTTTCTATAAACTGAGCGATTACGGACGGAATTCTCTGCATCGTCACGTAACGCTAAATCTCATAGCTTTTAAGGTGTACACATGGGTTTTCATAATACATTTCTTTAAGTGCAAAAGCACAAATAACTTTAGTTTGGATATCTTGCAAACTTTCTTATTCCATTTTCTTTACCTGCAACTTATTAACTCATTATTCTAGTAGCATATGAATTCCATAAGAATCCATACACTTAAACTTAAACTATATCATTACATTTCATTTTCAATTTCCTTTATTGCATAGCTACTATAGTCATAGTCATTTAACATCATTAAGAATTTGCATTACCATTGAAAAAGCTATTAAGTGGCGAACCACTTACCTCAAGGCCACGTCAAGCGTCTCGACGAGGCTCCTGGACGCCACTCACGCGCTCGTCACCTACACAACATGATTTTATCATTACTAGTAATCATTTGAAAAGTTGAGAATCTCAACTTCAAAGTTAATAATCTCAACTAAGACCCATTTTTCTCTATATAATCTCCTAACTTGTTTCTAACTCAACCGAAACTCTCTAACTTCGATTTCTTTGTAAAAGTTTTACTTCTAGACCTCTAGGATCATCCCCATATGTTTCGTTTATTTGTCGAAGGCTTAAAACGAAAAATCACATTTTTAATTCAAGTGGACAGCCCTTGACAGAATAGGCGATAACCTGCTGCTCGGGGCTCCGTTTCCCTTCGTTCTTTTTCCTATGGCTCATTTATATCACATTCTAGTCACACGACAAATTTCATTGAGAAATATTATCGTTTGCTAAGTCAAATTTAATGAAAACGCCCGTTTTGAACACTTTCGGGCGTAATTTAATGCACGTTTTTGCAAACTCTTGGTTTCGGGTTAGCGACACTAGATTTTCTTCCATAACTAACTTCATTTAACTAATAATGACTAACCAAACTCATTTCGTGCAATAAAAATTGCATTAGGATAGCCGTTTCACTTCTCAGAGCTCTAACGGCGCTATTTCGTGCATAACTTGCACAATTTTTATCGGATTCGATCCGTTCCAAAACCTATGGTTTTCTATGGTTCCTAGGCATCATTTGAGGTGTAGAACATCCCCAAATAAGCCAATTATGGTCAGGTCTTCTCTAGCTCAAATTTGAGCTCGGGAATCCACTTTTTGTCTATAATAATGTCTTTGAAATTCTAAACACTTCTCTAACTTTTCTAACCTCTTTGAGGCTTGAAATTGGTTTTAAAACCATCAAATTTTAAGGTCTAACTACTGCCCTACAAGTCTCTAATACATACATAGGTCTAACTTGGTCATTAGAGTGCTCAAAATTCACTCAAGACTTTTCTCAATCACTTGGTGTGCAATAAACACCATTCTCGGTTTTTATTTTGAGGGAGGGTATAACAGCCCATTTACATCAATTTATGGCATCAATTACACCCAAAACTCATCCTTGATGATTCTATAATAATCTCCTAAGGTTCTAACAAGATTTAAGAGCAATCTAATCATATAAACCAACAAAATTCTGCAGTAATTTTTCAGCAGCACTGCTGAAATTTTCAGCAAGAAAAGATTAAGAAATTTGCTTCTCTTACTTGGTTCTTTGTTTGGGGAGTTGAGAGGAGTCTAAGAAGGATGTTTGAGGGCTTGGAAAGCAACTTGGATGGTGATCCTTCCCTTTTTTCTCCTGGCCGACCAGCCTTGACGCGATTCTATTCCAGCTCGCGGTCTGGCTCGTTTCTGCTCTGTTCCTGCTCTGTTTCTGCTCTGTTTCTGCTCGACCAGCAGGTGATACTCCTTCCCCTTCGTGCCTCCTCCCTTTCCTCCTCCTTTGCTGCCCAGTTTACTGCAGTTCACGGCCTCTGGATCCTTCTCACGCGAGCTGCCCGAACCCGCGACCTGCACTGTCGCGCGAGAGTTCTGCTCGCGTCCACCTGCTGCTGCTGCTGTCTTCTTCTTCCTCTCTTGCTGTGATTCACAACCAGCAGCTGCTTCTCTTCTCTCTTCTGGTCCTCCTCTCACGGCATCAACCACCCTTTTCTTTCTCTCACGATTTCTCTCGGTTTCTCTCGAAGGAAGGCTGAAATTGCTGAATTTTCTGCTTAAAATCCACTAAGTATTGATATTTATAATCAATAACTTCCAATATTTGCATCTTGTCCCATTTCTTTTTAATTTTATTAAACTCTCATCTCCTTTCTTTAATTCTCATATTAGCCCCTCTATACTTGTTTTAAATTCTTATTTCGTTAACATTTTCGTTCGCTCGTCAAGCTTGAATTATATATATAAAAAAAAAACTAAGCTTATTTTATTAATCTTGACTCTCTCTTTTTAATCGAATTTTAATTCGATTATCATTTACTAACATCTTGAATTTCTGGACTTAGATTTTCATTGGGACGTTACTAAACTTTTTAATACGACGAATTTCATCGTATTCTAAATGAATATATTTCGGAGGTTATGAAATTAAATCAATTAAACGTAGAGAGTTATATATTATCTCTCTACCTTAGTTTCTAACGTTGGGACTTTAGAAGTCGGAGCTAAGAGTTTACAGTGCCAGTGCTATTTGTGAAGAAAAAAGATGGCAGTATGCGATTGTGAATTGATTATAGGGAGTTGAATAAAGTAACGGTGCGGAACTAGTATCCACTTCCTCGTATTGATGATCTATTTGATCAGCTTCAGGGGGCTAGTACGTTTTTAAAGATTAATCTGAGATCCGGTTACCATCAGTTGAAGATTAAGGCAGACAATGTTCTCAAGACTGCCTTTAGGACGAGATATGGACACTATAAGTTTTTGGTTATGCCTTTCGGGCTAACCAATGCACCCGCAGTATTTATGGACTTGATGAATAGGGAATTTCATGATTTTCTGGATACGTTTGTGATAGTGTTCATTGATGATATTGTAGTGTATTCGGGCAGTAGGGAGGCACATGCTGAGCACTTGAGAGCAGTTCTGCAAACTCTGAGGGATCGTCAGCTGTACATTAAGTTTAGTAAGTGTCATTTTTGGTTGGACAAGGTTTCTTTTCTCGGGCATGTGGTATCCGCAGATGGGATCAGTGTCGACCCCTAGAAAGTTGAAGCTATTTTACAGTGGAAGCAGCCAGCCACAGTTACAGAGGTTAGGAGTTTCTTGGGATTGACAGGGTATTATAGGAAATTCGTAGAGGGATTCTCCAGGATAGTCATTCCTTTGACGAAACTCACAAGAAAGGATGTTAAATTTGAGTGGTCAAAGGCCTATCAGCAGAGTTTTGATGAATTGAAGGCTCGGTTGACCATAACTCCCGTTCTTACACTTCCTTTTAGGACAGAGGGATTTGTGGTATACAGTGATGCATCCAGACAAGGTTTGGAGTGTGTTTTGATGCAAAATGAGAAATTAATAACATATGCATCCCGATAGTTAAAGAAGCACGAGCAGAATTATCCAACTCATGATTTGGAGTTAGTAGCAGTGGTGTTCGCATTGAGGATCTGAAGACACTACTTGCATAGGGTTTCTTGCCAGATTTTCACAGACCACAAGAGCCTCCAATATTTACTCACGCAGAAAGAATTGAATATGAGGCAGAGAAAGTGGTTGGAACTGATTAAAGACTACGATTGCTCTATAGAGTACCATCCAGAAAAAGCCAATATAGTGGCTGATGCCTTGAGTAGGCAGCCTAATAAATCAGTGGCACATCTGAGAGCAGGGTGCTATCCGTTGTTGAGGGAGATGAGATCTTTAGGGTTTCATATAAACCCCTAGTCTCGGTTTGTAATTTCCTAATGTTAGAAACTAAGTTATAAAGTTAAAATAATAAAACTAGTCAACGATAATCTAAATCGGAACATTAAAGAATTAACGCTCGTATAGGATTATACAATAACCATATTGAGGAAATTTATTAAATGCACCAATGAGAAATTTAGGATGTGTTATTTGGAATGAGGAACCAATCCAAAATTTGACTAAGTAATAATATTGATTATAGTCAAATAATCAAGAGACCAACTTGGCATTCTAGGAATTTTTAATGAGATATATAAACAAAACAATTAGAAGCAAAATGGACAAGTGAAGAGTGCAAAGCTGCTAGAAAAATAAAAGAAGAAAGTGATTCCCGTATGAAGTAGAGAATGAGAGAAAATGATAGTCAAACAAGTCAAAAAGGGGACATAAGTGCCATTTTTATGAAAGTTAATTATATATATCACACTTAGACCAATTTTTCAGCAAATGAGAGAGTGTTGGCGTGAAACAAAGAAGAAAACAGTAGCAAAACAAAAATAGGCGTGAAAGAGCAAAGCAGAAATGTGTCAGCCAGCTGAAGTGAGAAAGAAGGAAGATCAATCCATTTTTAAGCCTCTAATCACCTATCTAAAGTGTCTCCAAGTAAGGTAAAAGTAACCCTCATATTTTTCCTAAGTTTAGAGTTGTTTTGGATGAGTAAACACATGAGTTTGGACTGGTGTGAGCTGGTGAGAGTTGTGCTGATTTTATTGTGTTATATTGGGTGTTCTACATTTCAAACAAGTGTAGAACCCCAGCTAGATGATGTAGAGATTTAAATGATATGTTGTTGTGTATGAATGGTAGCTTAGGCTTGTATAAAAAAGGGCTGCCATGAACTTGATATAAGTGGAAACAAGATTGATCTTCATTAACTCTATCTATTTGACAAAAGTTGTGAGTGAATTATGAGTGTTTAAATGAAAAAGTAGTGTTTGTGTGTGTGTTAAGGACATGAAGACCAGTAGATAACCTCTGAGTTTAGATGGTTTTGAACTCAAATTTACGCATGAATAAGGTTAGAAAATATAAACTCCTAGCTCCGACTTCTAAAGTCCCAACGTTATAAATTAAGTTAGAGAGATAATATATAACTCTCTACGTTTAATTGATTTAATTTCATAGCCTCCGAAATTTATTTATTTAGAATATGACGAAATTCATCGTATTAAAAAGTTTAGTAACGTCCCAATGAAAATTTAAGTCAAGAAATCCAAGATGTTAGTAAATGATAATCGAATTAAAATTCGATTAAAAAAAGAGAGTCAAGATTAATAAAATAAGCTTAGTTTTTAAAATAATTCAAGCTTGACGAACGAACGAAAATGTTAACGAAACGAAAATCAAATCAAGTAAAAGCGAAATAGACACGGGAGACCGTGAGGGGTAATCGTGAAAGAGCACTAAGAAGATGATGGGTGAAATGAAATTAATGAATTAATGGGGCAAGATGTGATTAAGATAAGTTGGTCAATATAAATATCAATACTTAGCTGATTTTTCAGCAGAAATTTCAACCCTTCAGCCGAGTGAACGAGAGACTTCGAGAAAGAGAGAATAGCTGCTGCCGTGACCAAGGAAGAGAGAACCAGAAGAAAGAAGAAGAAGTCAAGTGAAGAAGGAAGTGATCAGCAGTAGAAACAGTCCAGAACAAGCAAAGAAGTCGAGCAAGAAGCAGATCCAGCGCGCCAGCAGCTCGCGCAAAAGACAGCTCGCGAGTTGGAGCAGAACAGCTCATGTGAGGGGGATCCAAGGCAGTAAAACTGCAGTTTCTGGGCAGCAAAGGAAGAGGACGAGCAGAAGAGGAGAGGTGCTGGTCTGGTCGAGCAGAAACAGAGCAGAAATGGATGCAAACAGCAAGCGAAACAGACCCAGACGCGAGCTGGAACAGAATCGCGATGGGGTGCAGCAAGCTGGTCGGCCAAGGAAGAAAGAACCTCCCAACCAGCCTTCCATCCTCTTAATTCACCTCTTAGGGTCCCTAGTAAGTCATCCAAACTCTCCAAGCAAACTCTAAGTGAGATTACAATTTATTTTCTTTAGTTTGCTGCTGAAAAAAAAACAGAAAATCTATGACAGCTCTTGTTGTTGTTGTTGTTGTTGTTGTTGATTTAGTTGATAGATTGCTTTTAAATCTTGCTAGAACCTCATGTGAGTGTTATGGACTCATGAGAGATGATTGTTGTGTGTAATTGATGCCTTAAAATGATGTATAAGGGCTGTTATACCCACCCTCAAAAATAGAACCGAAAATGGTGTTTATTGCACACCAAGTGATTGAGAAAAGTCTTGAGTGAATTTTGAGCACTCTAATGACCAAGTGAGATTTAAGTATGTATTAGAAACTTGTAGGGCAGTAGTTAGACCTTAAAATTTGATGGTTTTGAAACTAATTTAAAGCCTCAAAGAGATTAGAAAAATTTAGAGAAGTGTTTAGAGATTTCAAAGGCATTGTTGTAGGCAAAAAAGTGGATTCCCGAGCTCAAATTTGAGCTAGAGGAGACCTAACCATATTTGACTTATTTGGGGGTGTTCTACATCTCAAATGATGCCTAGGAACCATAGAAAACCATAGGTTTTGGAACGGATCGAATCCGATAAAAATTGTGCAAGTTATGCACAATATAGTGCCGTTAGAGCTCTGAGAAGTGAAATGGTTAGCCTAATGCAATTTTTATGACACGAAATGGGTTTAGTTAGTCATTATAAGTTAAATGAAGCTTAGTTATGGAATAAAATCTAGCGTCGCTAACCCGAAACCAAGAGTTTGCAAAACGGGCACTTAATTGCGCCCGAAAGTGTCCAAAATGGATGTTTTCCTTAGATTTGACATAGCAAACGATAATATTTCTCAATGAAATTTATCGTGTGACTAGAATGTGATGTAAGTGAGCCGTAGGAAAAAGAACGAAGGAAAACAGAGCCCCGAGCAACAGGTTACCATCTGTTCTGTCAAGGGCTGTCCATTTTAATTAAAATTGTGATTTTTCGTTTTAAGCCTCCGACAAGTAAACGGACTGTGTGGGGACATCCCTAGGGGTCCAAAACTAAAAATTTTCCACAAAAATCGGGATTTGAGAGTCTCGGTTGAATTAGAATCGAGTTAAGAGCTATATAGAGAAAATTGGGCATAGTTGAGAATTCTAGCATATAGTTGAGAAATGAAGATTTTTGTTAATAGTAATAAAGAGAACTTGTTGTGTAGGTGACGAGTGCGTGAGCGCCGTCCAGGAGCCTCGTCGAGACGCTTGACGCGACCTTGAGGTAAGTGGTTCGCCACTTAATAGCTTTTTAAATTGTCATGCAAATTCTTGATGATGTTAAATGACTATAGTAGCTATGTAATAAAGGAAATCGGAAATAATATATAATGATATAGTTAAAAGTTAAGCGTATGGATTCCTATGTAATCCATATGTTTCTAGAAAATGATTATGAGTTGTATGTAGAGAAAATGAACTAAGAAAGCTTTCAAGATTTTCAAACTAAAGTCATTTGTGCTTTTGCACTTAAAGAAATTGATTATGAAAACCCATGTGTATACCTTATAAGTTTATAAAATTTAGCGTTACGTGACGACGCAGCGAATTCCGTCCGTAATCGCTCAGTTTATAGAAAAGTATAGCGCTACGTTGCGATGCAGGCAATTCCGCACGTAGTTGGTTAGTTGACAGTTAGCGCTACAACGTGATGCAGTAAATTCCACTCGTAGTCGTCTAGAGATTTAGCACTACGTTTACGATGCAGAGAATTCCGCATTGTAGTTGTTCAGTGAATAGTTTAGTGTCCTACGTACGATGCAGTAAATTCCGTAACGTAGTGGTTGAGATGCATTAGTAAGCTTCACGTTAGCGTTAGCTAAAATCGCCCGTGATGGTTAGAACAAGTTAAGGATACACATGGAAGAATTTAAAGAAGTTGTAAAACTTGAGTAAATAATGAATTCTTATGTTGGTGTATGTGATATTATATATCCTTATTGCACTAACCCCTTGTTTATTTTGTAGCTCATTTGTTTTTATTGCGTGCCACCGTTGGACGAGATCGAGATCTTTTGTTTGCATATACATTGATAGGTGGGCGATAGCGCAAGACGTGTATATACATTTTTGTATATGTATTTAACCTATTAACTTTTGAATTACATTGATGTTGAATTTGTAAGTTGTAAATATAATCATGCATTCTATATATATAGTTCATATATGTACATGTTGAATTTGAATTCAGTGTTTATGCTTATGAAATGGTGATGATTGATGCATGATTGAGAATAAAGAAGTTGGGAGGTGTTCAGAAATAGTCGAAGTGTCATCTTCCTTACAGGTTAAATTTTGGTTTATAAAAAACGCAGCCGTTATGCTGCCAAAATTTTTATAAAATGAATTTAAAATAGAATCAAAGAAAAGGTTTAACACTCCCAACCAGTATAGATAAAATCAAATCACTAAGTTTTAACGAGTAAACCGGATACAGAAAGATAGGGTTCGCTTCCCGGATGTCTTCGATCCGACGAGTCAGATTCGAGGAATCTGTTGAAGTGCTCGGCAGGATTCTCCAAACGAGAGCTTAGATAAGGTCTGGGAAAGGTCTTGTCAGAAAAGCATCTAGAAATGATAGAGTTGTCAAATAGCTAATTTTAGACAATTTTGAAATTCCGAGCTCAAACCATGGGGTAGAGACAACCTATGCAAGTTTGACACATATGAGGTTGTTCTACACCTCAAATTATGCCTAGGAGTCATAGAAAATCATAGGTTTTGGAACGAATCGATTTCGATAAAAATTACACAAGTTGCGACCAAAATAGTGCTGTTAGAAAGTCGATAGCTGAAATAGCTATGCAAATGCAAATTTTATTGTATGCAATGAATTTAGTTGAGCATAATTAGGTAAAAGAAGCTTAGATACGAAAGAAAAACCAACGTCGCTCGCCCCACGCGGAAAAGTGCATAAAAAAGAACCCGAAACAGAGCGTTTTCCCTAGATTTGACATAGCAAACGATAGAATTTTTTAATGAAATTTGACATGTGACCAGAGTGTGAGATAAGTTAACCGTAGGAAAATAAAACGAAGGAAAACGGAGCCTCGAGCAAGTTGCTGTACTACATTTTGTTATAGGGTGTCAAAAGAGGCTTAATTTTGTAATTTTTCGTTTCGGGTCTCTAAAAATTTTACGGACTGCGTGAGGGTGTTTTTAGGGGTCCAAAACTGAAAATTTTACAAAGAAATCGGAATTAGGAAGCCTCGGTTAAGTTAGAAGTGAGTAGAGAAAATTAAAGTAAAAAAGTGTATTGTATTGAATTTTAAAGTTTAAAAGTATTGTGTGTGGTGTTTATAAAGTGCATGGTAACGTATTTTAAATAAGAAAGTATTTGTAGGTGAAGAGCAAGCTACCGAGGCACGTGAGACTCGTGGAGGCGCTTGACACGGTCGTATGCGGACTTAGGTAAGTGTTTTGTCACTTGTGGTTACTTTAAATTATATTTCACTCTTTAACTATTATGTTAAATGGAAATAAAAATGGTTTTTAACTTTCAAAGTTCAAAGTTTGAGTATGTGGATTTCTTATGGAATCCATAAAGTGATTAAAATTAATATCAAGTTGTTCCTAAAAAGAGTTGAAACAAGAGAGTTTTTAAAAGTTTCGAAAATAGTTAGTTTTGTGCTTTTGCACTTAATGAATTTAGTTTTAAAAACTCATGTATATACCTTAAGATTATATGAGATTTAGCATTACGTGACGACACAGAAAATTCCGTTCGTAGTCGTTCATATTATAGAAAAGTTAGCACTACGTGACGACACAGTGAATTTCGTCCGTAGTCGCTCAGTTTTCCTAGAAATTATAGCGCTACGTTGCGATGCAGATAATTCTGCTCATAGTCGCTCAGAGTTTTTGTTTTAGCACTACAATTGTGATGCAGAAAATTTCACGTTGTACGATATGGTAAATTTTGTATCGTAGTGGTTGAGATACCGTAGTAGTTCATGTTGGCGTTAGATAAAATCGCTCGTGATGGATAGAGTACTTTGAGGGTATACATGGGGATTCTGAAAGAAGATATTAAGCTTTTGAAAGTTTTAAAAGTAACTAAGATTTTAGTTTATTATATTGTTGCTTGTTATATTATGTGATCTTGTGCACTAACTCGTTTATCGATTGTGTAGCTTATCTATATCTTTGGGTACGACCATAGTTCGGTGGAGCGACGACATTCTCATTTCATATATTCCTAGGTGGGCGAGTTATGAATAGACGTGCATAAAACATGTATATGGGATTGTATTATATAATGATATCTCATATTTTCGGAATTGTATATATGTAAATATATTTGTAAATTATCATAAATTTTCATGCATGGTGTATACATTCACTTTCTAGTATGAGTTCATGCATAATGCTTTAGAAATTGTGATGAATAATGCATGTTTGTGGATAAAGAAGTTGGGAGGAAATGAAACTATAGTCGAAGTGTTCGTTTATTCACAGGTAAAATTTTGATTTGTTAAAAATATAGCTGTTATGTTGTCGAAATTTAAAAAAAAAAAAAAATCGTTTTGAAATGAAATCGCGAAAAATTTTATCACTCCCAACTGTTTTAAAGAAAACCGAATTCATAAATTTAAACGAGTAAACCAGCTAAGAAAATTAGGGGTTCGCTTCTCGGGTTTCTTCAATCCGACAAGTCTAGTTCAGAAAGTCCGTTGAAATGCTCGGCAGGATCCTCCAGACGAAAGTCTAGATAAAGTCTGGTTTAGGTCCTGTCAAGTTGGTATCAAAGCTCGATTCTCGTTAAGTTGAGAAAAAGTTTTAAGAGAAAAGTTTGAGCTATTTTCGCATAAAGCGTGAGTTAGTGATGCATGAGTTATGCATGAAGCACGATGCCATTATGTGCATTTATCTTTTTAAAGATATATATGAGATTTGTTTTTAGATTGAATGAGTTATTCAGATGAGTTATACAACTCTTAGATTGAACATCGCATGAATTCTAGAAGTGTTTCATGTTTTATTAGTATATTAACTCATGAGTTTTATGATTTCTAATTGCAATTGAAATAGAGTAAAGTTTTATGCAATGTAAAGATCATCCGAGGATGAGGCGGGCAGCCGCAGAGGCACCCCCACCACAGGATGAGCATGTTGACGAGTCCATCAATGTGCTAGCAAGTTCTTCTCAGCCAGGGCCATCATAGCCAGTAGGATCAGAGCTTGCCCCAGGACCTATTCCAGGGCAGATGGAGCAGATGGCCCAGATGTTAGTAGCGACCCTACAACAGCCGCGGGAGACCTGGATATCGATTGAGTGCGCCTGTAAGTTAGGCGCGAAGCCATATGACGGGACAGGAGATCCCGAGCGTGAGTTATCTTGGCTAGAGACAAACGAGGAGATATTTCAGGTGATGGGATGTACAGAGGATCAGATGGTTACTTTCTCAGCCTTCCTGCTGAAGGATCAAGCCAAGGACTAGTTGAAGGCACATCAGAGAGCGCATCCAATCGGAGTATCTTGGGAAGACTTCAAGAAGGAGTTTACAGAGAGATTCTTTCCCAAGAGCTATAAAGATGCGAAGATAGAAGAATTTTTCAAATTGGAGCAGGGGAACTACTCAGTGCCAGAATATGAAAAGAAATTTTCAGAGTTGATCCGCCCAGTCCCTTTCTTTGCAGAAAATGAGGAGCAAAAGATCAACAGGTTTTTAGCAGGCCTTAACCCCGCAGTCAGGACCATTGTGACATCCTCAGCACATACTCGATATGGACAGCTGATGGAGGTAGCCACCAGAGTTGAGCAGAGTGCAGGAACCGTCCCCAAGCCAAAGCAACAATTCAGTCAAAAGCGGAGTTGGACGGTAGCCATCAAGGAGAGTCCAGTAAAGTGTCCAAGAGTGGTCAGAGGCCAGCATGGTCAGAGGTCGACTACAGAGCCAGAGCCCCTAGACGAGTTAGAGTTCTGTTCGGTCGTCAGCTGGGTCTAAAAGTCAGCAGAGTTGGAGGAGCCAACTAGTTTATAGCAGATGTGGCCGATCACACCCCAAAAAGTGCCTTCAAGGCAGGACCGGATGCTTTAGATGTGGACAAGAGGGCCACTTCATGCGGGACTGTCCCAGCATAGCCGCATCGAGTCCATCCAAGGCCAGATCAGCTGTACAGAGGCAAACTAGTGGGAACCGTGGACTCGAGAGGGGAGGCCCCCAAATGGGAAGAGCTACTAGTGCAGGGCAACCCAGTGGCGAATCAGGTAGAGGTATACCACCCAGAGCACAGCCTGGTAGACCCTGTAGCCAGGCCACGAAAGTATATACAATGACCCAGTAGGCGGTAGATGCGACACCAGATGTGGTCACAGGTACCATTTCTTTATTCGATACTGATGTTCATGTACTAGTGAACCCAAGGAACCACCCATTCTTTTATTGCACAAGAGTTTATAGATAGGGTCGGGATAGAGTTGAAGATCGACTGAGTGTAGCATGGTAGTGTCACTTCCCACGGGTGATTCGCTTATTGCAAATAGAGTTTACATGGGAAGTAAAGTGATTATAGCAGGTCATGAGTTCGAGGCTGATCTAATAGTGCTCGATATTCATGATTTTGACATTATTTTGGGCATGGATTGGCTATTCAAGCAAGCATCGTGCTACCGTAGATTGCTACAGGAAAGAAGTTCAGTTTAGCAAGCCTGGGGAACCAGATGTGATCTTTTGTGGAGAGAGGAAAATACTCTCTACAAGTTTGGTGAGTGTGATTCAAGCCAATAAAATGCTCCGTAAAGCATGTCAGGGGTACTTGGTATATACAATAGAAGTTGACAGAAGTGATTTGCAATTGGCAGAAGTTCCTGTGGCTAATGAGTTCTCCGATGTATTTCCCGAGGATCTACGAGGGTTGCCACCAAATAGGGAGATCGAATTTGAAATCGAGCTCGCACTTGGTACAGAGCCCATTTCTATAGCACCGTATCGAATGGCGCCGGCAGAACTAAAGGAGTTGAAGGTGCAGATGGAAGAATTGTTGAGCAAAGGCTTCATTAAGATGAGTACATCACCGTGGGGAGCTCCGGTGTTTTTTGTAAAGAAGAAAGACGGAAGCCTCCATTTGTGCATCGATTATAGACAACTCAACAAAGTAACCATCCAGAATTAGTATTCGCTGCCCAGAATCGATGATTTGTTTGACCAGCTACAGGGAGCCAAGGTCTTCTCGAAGATAGATCTAAGGTCGGGGTATCATCAGTTAAGAGTACGGAGGGAAGACATTCCTAAGACGGCTTTTAGGACTCGTTATGGTCATTATGAGTTTCTAGTGATGCCGTTTGGGTTGACGAATGCCCCAACAACATTTTATGGATTTGATGAACTGTGTTTTCAGACCCTACCTGGACAAGTTCGTGATAGTCTTCATCAATGATATTTTAGTGTATTCAGGTAGTAGAGAGAAGCATGCAGAACACTTAAGGATTGTATTGCAAATTCTAAGAGAGCATCAGCTCTATGCGAAGTTCAGTAAGTGCCAGTTTTGGCCTGATCGAGTAGCATTCTTGGGACATGTGGTATTAGTAGAGGGTATATCAGTAGATCCCCAGAAGATAGAAGCTATTGTAGATTGGAAGCCACCCACGAATGTAACAGAAGTCAGAAGTTTCTTAGGCTTAGCTGGATATTATAGAAAGTTCGTGGAAGGGTTCTTAAGAATTGCTACTCTATTGACCAAGTTAACCAGAAAAGAAGAGAAGTTCATCTGGTCAGAAGCATGTCAGAATAGTTTTGATGAGTTGAAGCAAAGGTTAACTACTGCACCAGTGCTTACACTTCCCTCAGGAAGTGAGGGATTTACAGTGTATTGTGATGCCTCCAGGCAAGATTTAGGTTGTGTGTTAATGCAGCATGATAGGGTGATACTTATGCTTCAAGACAGTTAAAGAAGCATGAAGTAAACTATCCAACACACGACTTGGAGTTAGCAGCAGTGGTGTTTGCCTTAAGGATTTAGAGGCACTACCTCTATGGAGTACCCTGCAGGATCTTTACGGATCACAAAAGCCTACAGTATTTGTTCCCGTAGAAAGAGCTGAATATGAGGCAGAGAAGGTGGATCAAGCTCTTCAAAGACTATGACTGCACAATTGAATACCATCCGGGTAAAGCAAACGTGGTGGTGGATGCACTAAGTAGGAAGCCCACTAGTTCCTTAACTCGGTTAAAAGCCAAGTATTTGCCACTGTTAATAGAGTTGAGATCCATAGGGGTCAATTTGGAGACAGCAGATTCAGGTGCTTTTTTAGCAGCCTTTCATGTTCGTCCAGTGTTGGTGGACCGAGTTAGAGAATTGCAAGCTCAGGATCCGTATTTGATGAAACTGAGAAGCAAGATAAAGACTGGGTAGCAAAGTAGCTTCACCTTACGAGGTGACGGAACACTAATCTTGGAACAAAGATTATGTGTACCAAATATAGCAGAGTTGAAGAAAGAAATCATGGAAGAAGCCTACTCCTCAGCCTACACTATGCATCCAGGGAGTAGTAAAATGTATCGAACTCTGAAAGACCATTATTAGTGGAGAGGCATGAAGAGGGAGATAGCAGAGTTCGTATCTAAATGCTTGATCTACTAGCAGATTAAGGTTGAGCATCAAAAGCCAGCAAGTTTACTACAGCCTTTATCCAATCCTGAGTGGAAGTGGGAAAAGATCACGATGGATTTCATTATGGGACTTCTCAAGACACAGAGCGGACATGATGCCATTTGGGTGATAGTTGACAGATTGACAAAGTTAGCTCATTTTCTAGCCATTAGAAACAATTATTCCCTAGAAAGACTTGCACAAATATACGTAGATGGGATTGTGAGGTTGCATGGTGCACCGGTGTCCATTGTGTCAAATAGAAATCCTCAGCTTACTTCGAGGTTTTGGCCGAAGTTGTAAGAAGCTATGGGCACCAAGTTGAATTTCAGTACGGCCTTTCACTCGCAAACAGATGGCCAATCAGAGAGAACCATCCAAACTCTCGAAGATATGTTGAGAGCATGTGTGATGGAGTTCAAAGGGAGCTGGGATAATTACCTAGTATTGATAGAGTTTGCCTACAACAATAGCTATCAGTCCAGTATTGGTATGACACCGTATGAGGCGTTGTATGGCAGAAAGTGTAGAACCCCAGTCTGTTGGGACGAAGTGGGTGAGAGAAGATTAATTGGCCCAGAGATTGTCCAAGATACAACCGAGAAAGTAAATGTGATAAGAGAGCGGTTAAAGATAGCAAGCGACAGACAGAAAAGCTATGCGGACAATCGAAGACGAGATTTAAAGTTCGAAGTGGGTGATAGAGTATTCCTATGAGTCTCACCCTGGAAGAGTATTTTGAGATTCAGGAAACATGAAAAGTTGAGTCCACGGTACATAGGGCCATATGAGATAGTGGCAAAAGTGCGTGAAGTGACTTACAAATCGAAGCTACCACCAGAGCTAGCCAACATCCATGATGTGTTCCATATCTCCATGCTTCGCAAGTATGTAGCTAATCCTTCACATATTCTGAAAGAGCAACCAGTTCAATTGAAGGAAAACTTGACCTATGAGGAGCAGCCAGTGGAGATTCTTGATCGTAGAGACCAAGTGCTGCGTAATAAAGTGATTCCGCTAGTGAAGGTGCTATGACGAAATCATGGGTCAGAAGAGGCTACTTGGGAGCCTGAAGAGCAGATGCGCGCCCAGTATCCTCACTTGTTTAAGTTAGGTAAGCAATTTAAAATTTCGAGGACGAAATTTTTATAAGGGAGGAAGAAATTGTAAACCCCTAGTCTCGATTTGTAATTTCCTAACGTTAGAAACTAAGTTATAAAGTTAAAATAATAAAACTAGTAAACGATAATCTAAATCGAAACATTAAAGAATTAACGCTCGTATAAGATTAAACGATAACCATATTGAGGAAATTTATTAAATGCACCAATGAGAAATTTAGGATGTGTTATTTGGAATGAGTAACCAATCCAAAATTTGACTAAGTAATAATATTGATTATAGTCAAATAATCAAGGGACAAGCTTAACATTCTAGGAATTTTTAATGAGATATATAAATAAGACAATTAGAAGCAAAATGGACAAGTGAAGAGTGCAAAGCTGCCAGAAAAATAAAAGAAGAAAGTGATTCCCGTATGAAGTAAAGAATGAGAGAAAATGATAGTCAAACAAGTCAAAAAGGGGACATAAGTGCCATTTTTATGAAAGTTAACTATATATATCACACTTAGACCAATTTTTCAGCAAATGAGAGAGTGTTGGCGTGAAACAAAGAAGAAAACAGCAGCAAAACAGAAATAGGCATGAAAGAGCAGAACAGAAACGTGTCAGTCAGCTGAAGTGAGAAAGAAGGAAGATCAACCCATTTTTAAGCCTTTAATCACCTATCTAAAGTGTCTCAAAGCAAGATAAAGGTAACCCTTATAGTTTTCTTGAGTTTAGAGTTGTTTTGGATGAGTAAACACATGAGTTTGGACTGGTGTGAGCTGGTGAGAGTTGTGCTGATTTTATTGTGCTATATTGGGTGTTCTACACTTCAAATAAGTGTAGAACCCTAGCTAGATGTAGAGATTTAAATAATATGTTGTTGCGTGTAAATGGTAGCTTAGGGTTGTATAAAAAGGGGCTACCATGAACTTGATACAAGTGCAAACAAGATTGATTTTCATGAACTCTATCTATTTGACAAAAGTTGTGAGTGAATTGTGAGTGTTTAAATGAAAAAGTAGTATTTGTGTGTGTGTTAAGGATATGAAGACTAGTAGATAACCTCTGAGTTTATAAGGTTTTGAACTCAAATTTAAACATGAATAAGGTTAGAAAAGCATCTAGAAATAATAGAGTTGTCAAAAAGCTAGTTTTAGATAATTTTGAAATCCCGAGCTCAAACTATGGGGTAGAGACAACCTATGCAAGTCTAACATATATGGGGTTGTTTTACACCTCAAATTATGCCTAGGAGTCATAGAAAACCATAGGTTTTAGAACGGATCAATTCCGATAAAAATTGCACAAGTTACGACCAAAATAGTATCGTTAGAGAGTCGATAGATGAAATAGCATGCAAATGCAAATTTTATTGCATGGAATGAATTTATTTTATCATAATTAGGTAAAAGAAGCTTAGATACGAAAAATAAAACCAACGTCATTCGTCCGATGTGGAAAAGTGCACAAAAAAATGCTCGAAATAGGGCGTTTTCCTTATATTTGACATAGCAAACGATAAACTTTTTCAATAAAATTTGACGTGTGACCAGAGTATGAGATAAGTGAACCGTAGGAAAAAGAATGAAGGAAAACGGAGCCTCGAGCAGGTTGCTGCACTACATTCTGTTATAGGGTGTCAAAAGAGGCTTAATTTTGTTATTTTTCGTTTTGAGCCTCTAAAAATTTTACGGATTGTGTGAGGGTGTTTCTAGGGGTCCAAAATTGAAACTTTTGTGAAGAAATCTGAATTAGGAAGCCTCAGTTAAGTTAAAAGTGAGTAGAGAAAATTAAAGTAAAAAAGTGCATTATATTGAATTTTAAAGTTTAAAAGTATTGTGTGTGGTGTTTATGAAGTGCATGGTAGTGTATTTTAAATAAGAAAGGATTGTGTAGGTGAAGAGCAAGCTACCGAGGCACGTGAGACTCGTGGAGGCGCTTGACGCGGTCGTATGCGGACTTAGGTAAGTGCTTTGTCACTTGTGGTTCCTTTAAATTATATTTCACTCTTTGACTATTATGTTAAATGGAAATAAAAATGGTTTTTAACTTTCAAAGTTCAAAGTTTGAGTATGTGGATTTCTTTTGGAATCCATAAAGTGATTAAAATTAATATCAAGTTGTTCCTAAAAAGAGTTTAAACAAGAGAGTTTTTAAAAGTTTCAAAAATAGTTAGTTTTGTGCTTTTGCACTTAATGAATTTAGTTTAAAAACTCATGTATATACCTTAAGATTATATGAGATTTAGTGCTACGTGACGATGCAGAAAATTCCGTCTATAGTTGCTCAGATTATAGAAAAGTTAGCACTACGCGACGACGCAGTGAATTCCATACATAGTCGCTCAGTTTTTCTAGAAATTATAGTGTTATGTTGTGATACAGATAATTTCGCTCGTAGTCGCTTAGAATTTTTGTTTTAGCACTACAATTGCGATGCAGAAAATTTCGCGTTGTAATTACTCAGTTTTGAGATTTATCACCCTATGTGCGATACAGTAAATTCCATATCGTAGTGGTTGAGATACCGTAGTAGCGTCACGTTGGCGTTAGATAAAATCACTCGTGATGGATAGAGTACTTTGAGGGTATACATGGGGATTCTGAAAGAAGATATTAAGATTTTGAAAGTTTTAAAAGTAACTAATATTTTAGTTTATTATATTGTTGCTTGTTATATTGTGTGATCTTGTGCACTAAATCGTTTATCGATTGTGTAGCTTATCTATATCTTTGGGTACGACCGTAGTTCGGTGGAGCGACGACATTCTCATTTCATATATTCCTAGGTGAGCGAGTTATGAATAGACGTGCATAAAACATGTATATGGGATTGTATTATATAATGACATCTCGTATTTTGGGAATTGTATATATGTAAATATATTTGTAAATTATCATGAATTTTCATGTATAATGTATATATTCACTTTCTAGCATGAGTCCATGCATAATGTTATGGAAATTGTGATGAATAATGCATGTTTGTGGATAAAAAAATTGAGAGGAAACGAAACTATAGTCGAAGTGTTTGTTTATTCACAAGTAAAATTTTGGATTTGTTAAAAATGTAGTTGTTATGCTATCAAAATTTTTTTAAAAAAAATCGTTTTGAAATGAAATCGCGAAAAATTTTATCACTCCCAACTGTTTTAAAGAAAACCAAATTCTTAAATTTAAACGAGTAAACCGGCTAAGAAAGTTAGGGGTTCGCTTCTCAGGTTTTTTCAATCCGATAAGTCGGGTTCAGGAAGTCCATTGAAGTGCCTGGTAAGATCCTCCAGACGAAAGCCTAGATGGGGTCTGGTTTTGGTCCTGTCAATTTAGTTGATGACTTTGGATTCAAGTGCACTGCTAGCCATATTTCAGGTTAGACCGGTACTCTTAGATCGGGTTCGAGAGCTTCAGGGACAGGATCCTTAGTTAGTCATGATCAGGCAGAAAGTTGAGTTGGGTAGAGGCCAGGACTTCTCAGTGAGAGAGGACGGTACACTGATGATGGGACAGAGATTATGTGTTCCAGACCTGGCGGATCTTAAGAGAGAGATACTGGATGAGGCCCATTCTTCAGCTTATGCGATGCATCCTGGTAGTACGAAGATGTACCATACCTTGAAAGAGCATTTCTGGTGGAAAGGTATGAAGATGGAGATAGCTGAGTACGTATCGAAATGTTTGATTTGTCAGCAAGTTAAAGTAGAGCATCAGAGACCTGCAGGATTAGTTCAACCACTCTCCATTCCAAAGTGAAAATGGCAGCACATTACAATGGATTTTTTGTTTGGTTTTCCACGTAGTCGGAGTGGGTATGATGGTATATGGGTGATAGTTGATCGTCTTACGAAGTCAGCTCATTTTCTACCCATCCGCAGTACTTATTCCCTAGATCGACTAGCCAGATTGTATATGGATGAGATTGTTAGGCTTCATGAAGCTCCAGTTTCTATTGTTTCTGACAGGGATTCTAGATTTATATCTCAATTTTGGTCTAGTTTACAGAGAGCCTTGGGCACTCGATTACATTTCAGTACAACATTCCATCCACAGACAGACGAACAGTCTGAGCGCACTATCCAGACTTTAGAGGATATGCTGAGATCATGTGTGATGGAGTTTGGTGGGAGTTGGGATACTCATATTCCATTGATCGAGTTCACCTATAATAACAGTTATCAGACTAGTATCGGCATGGCACCGTATGAGGCTTTATATGAAAGACGGTGCAGGACACCAATAAGTTGGGAAGAAGTGGGCGAAAGGAGATTATTAGGGCCCGAGCTTGTTCAAATGACTACAGATAAAATCAGGATTATTCGGGACAGATTGAAAATCGCTCAGGATCGTCAGAAAAGTTATGCAGATAAGAGAAGAAAAGATTTGGAGTTCCAGGTAGAGGATAAGGTATTTTTGAAGATATCACCATGGAAAGGGATCATTAGATTTGGTAGACGTGGGAAGGTCAGTCCATGATAGTTGATCGTCTTACGAAGTCAGCTCATTTTCTATCCATCTGCAATACTTATTCCCTAGATCGACTAGCCAGATTGTATATGGATGAGATTGTTAGGCTTCATGAAGCTCCAGTTTCTATTGTTTCTGACAGAGATTCTAGATTTATATCTCAATTTTGGTCTAGTTTACAGAGAGCCTTGGGCACTCGATTACATTTCAGTACAACATTCCATCCACAGACAGACGGACAGTCTGAGCGCACTATCCAGACTTTAGAGGATATGCTGAGATCATGTGTGATGGAGTTTGGTGGGAGTTGGGATACTCATATTCCATTGATCGAGTTCACCTATAATAACAGTTATCAGGCTAGTATCGGCATGGCACCGTATGAGGCTTTATATGAAAGACGGTGCAGGACACCAAGAAGTTGGGAAGAAGTGGGCGAAAGGAGATTATTAGGGCCCGAGCTTGTTCAAATGACTACAGATAAAATCAGGATTATTCGGGACAGATTGAAAATCGCTCAGGATCGTCAGAAAAGCTATGCAGATAAGAGAAGAAGAGATTTGGAGTTCTAGGTAGGGGATAAGGTATTTTTGAAGATATCACCATGGAAAGGGATCATCAGATTTGGTAGACATGGGAAGCTCAATCCATGATATATTGGTTCCTATGAGGTGATCGATAGAGTTGGAAATGTGGCTTATCGACTGGAGTTACCACCAGAGTTATCTAGGATTCACAATGTATTCCATGTCTCGATGCTTCACAAGTATATGCCAGATCCTTCACATGTGTTGTTAGAGCAGCCAGTGGAATTGAGAGAGAACCTAACTTATGAAGAGAGTCTAGTTCAGATCTTAGACAGAAGGGATCAGGTTCTTCGCAACAAAACTATTCCATTAGTAAAAGTCTTGTGGAGGAATCACTTAGTGAAAGAGGCGACATGAGAGCCTGAGGAGTAGATGAGGAGGTAGTACCCTTATCTTTTTGATTCAGGTATGTTATTTAAATTTCGAGGACGAAATTTATTTTAAGAATGGGAGAAATTGTAAGCCCTCACCCAAATTTATTATTTTATGGTATTGAAAATCTTCGAATTGAGTTACGGTCGAATCGTATAACTCCAGTAGTGTTATCTGAAGTTGATTATATTTTTGTATCTCAAGTCAAATGTCGTTTGGTTGACCTCGATACAATTAAAAAGTGATTAGAAATGATTTATGTGTTAATCAAGCGAGGTGAGCTCACGGAATAAAGTAAATGATATTTTAATTCAACCAATAAGAAAAGAGATAACTGACTTGAAAAGTAGTGGCTATAGATATGCCACATGTCATCAAGTGAATGGTTGAAGAGATAAATGGATTAGAATGTGTCAAGTGGACCAATAGAATTAATAATTATATATTTTTGGGCACTAGTAAGATTATTGAAAGTTTGAGGTTATTAAATGAAATTTTCTTGAGAGACTAATTTGTAATTGAGCATTAATATATATAAAAGTGAATTTTGTCTCATTTGGAGACATTTGAATCGTGAAACCAGAAAAGAAAGAAAGAAAAGAAAAGAAAAGAAAAAAAAAAAAGAGGTCATGAGTGCGAGAGAGAGAGAGAGAGAGAGAGAGAAAGAGAAAGATCCGATCCGATTTTTGCCTAGGTTTCTTCATGAAAGTTGTTCCTTGTCATCTCCTCTAGCTAACCCAACAAATTTGAAGTGAAAAGATCGCCTATTTGGTGAGTTATTTCAGTTTAAAGTTTGATAGTTTATGTGAAAACTCATTCTCTCTCTTGTTTCTTTTTCAAATTTAAGCTTAGGGATGATAAGAGGGAGTTGTGAGGATTATTTTGGTGTGATTTTTGAGTGATTTGGTGAAAGAAAAATGGGTGAGAGAGAGAGAGAAAGTAATGGTCAAAATGGGTTCTTGGGAGATCCGATTTTGTTTTCGATTCTAAGGTATTAGATAGGTGTTTTAGAGGTTAAAAAATAATCTTATAAAGTTAGATTTCGAAAATGAAAAGTTTAGAATCGATTTCGAAGCTAAACGGACGAGTTGAAGGGTGTTTTCTGAAATTCTTCCAAATGCGTTCGTTTAATATTTGAAACCATTTATTTAATCATGGTTGGGTATTAGAATACTAGACAATTGATTATTGAAGTTGTCGGACGTTCGAAGCGAAAAGTGATTTTTATTAGTAAGCGAAATCGAATGAATTTCGTTTCGAGCTTCCGACGATAAAATTGAGCTTCCAACGATGAAATTGAGTATACTGAGGTATTTCTAGGAAAGAATAAGTAAGATTCATGTAGAGAAAACGGATTTCGAAAACCCTAATTGAATAGAAATTGAGATCCGAAAGTTTGGACGTTAAAGAGTATTAATAGAGATAAATGAGATTTTTATTAATTTTGAATGTTATTTGAATGAGTTAAGTGACCCTAAATGGATATTTGATGTTTTAGGGTTAAAGCAAAGAGTTCTGGAGGCTTACAGAGAATGATCGGATTATATCCGATGACGTGTTGTGAGTGGAAATACAATTTTTTAAAGTTTATATTTTCTTAAAGTTTATTGTAAAGCTAAAAGAATTTATTATAAATAGTTATTTATTTATTAATTGAATTTATATTATAATTTTAGCATAAAAGTTTTAGTTTATTATTTATGTATATGAGAATATGTTAGAATTAAAGATTTTAGGCTTACTGCCTTAAGATTTAGAATATTTTAGTGTATTAAGAAAAAGAAATTTGAATAGCCTATGGTTTACCCTAGCCCTAGTTTAGTACCCGGCCGAATGTCTTATCTATGGTACGGTAGATGAAAGGAAGTCAGTCAGTGAGATTTGAGTCTAGTCGACTCTTGTGTGAGCGAGACATGAGTGATCCATATACACGTATAGGGTAGTGTAGTCAATCCGCAGCGTGAGCCCGCTTTCGGCGACTACACATGGTAGATTCTCACTCCTAGTGGTTAGCTAGATTTTATATGCTACCATGCCAGGAGTAGATATTCCTTGGATTACCATGTAGGCGAGCATTAGAAAAAATTTTAAGAAAAGATTTTAGAAAGTGTTTTAGAAAATAATTTAGAAAGCATTTTAGTTTTTAAAACTGTTTTGGGAGAATACTTTATATAAAAATGAGTTTTAGTTTATATAAATTATACTACTCACTGAGTTATACTCATATTTTTCTTTAAATGTTTTTTTTAAAAATTCTCCCACAGGCACAGGAGCTAGTCGTCCAATCGACGAGGTTCATTCGAACGTGCAGGCAGACGCATAGGACGACACCTACTACATGTATATATTTTGTTATTTTGATCATGTATATAGTTGTAAATATTTTAAAGAAATAGTGGATGCTTTAGTTAAAAATGTTTTATTTAAGTTTTCTGAAATTCAGTTTTCAGATTTTATTCACCTGTTTGTGGTTGTGTTGTGAGAAATGAGTCAGAGGCTTTGGAAGTTGAGAAATGAGTGTCATAGAAGTGTTTTTATAAACTGTATTTGAAAATTTCAGGGTGGCATAATTTAGAAGACAGACGGCAAGCTGCCGAAATTTTTATTAAAAAACGAAAAAAATTTTATTACTGCCACCTTGTAAAAGAAGTTAAAAGATCTAGTTAAATGATTTTCCGGTGCCCTGACAGGTTCCTCCGTACTGAGTATAGGGTTCGTGGGAATTCTTTCGGAGTACTATGGGGTTTTTCTCGAGTCTAGAGGAGGGCTTCGGGAAGGCTCTCGTCAAATAATGATATATTAATATTTTTAAGATCGGAGTATTTTAATCTTTTGACACTTTCAACCATTCACCGTTAGGATTTAATAGAGGCTCTATATTCGAAATCTCAAGGGAAGTTCATGTCATTATAGCCAAAACTTAGATAATGATGTAACTTATCAAACCTCATAGGGATTTGTATAATATGCCCTAATATAATATATATGTATATTTGCGGCTCATCGAATTGTTTTGCATCTCTCTCTATTTGTTTACACATATTTCCTCACCCTCCTTTCTTACGTCTCACCCTCGTCTCTCTATTTTTCTACACAGATCATTATCATTATTACTCTAAGAAACTCGACCTCATCCACCCAAGCCGCACTGTTGTTGGTTACTTTTTAGATCCCATTTTAAGTAATAAACCTCACAAGTATATATGTCGTATAGTGGCAGTGAGATCATCTCTACTGGGATATGGGCATAGTCAAAAATAAAGAAATACGAATAAATAAAAGTGTGCTAGGATTTCAGATTCTACTTCGATACAGAAATTAATCATCAAAGCATCAAAGATTTATTAGTTATGTTTATTGGTAGTTTATCACTAATCCTCTCAATACATCTTTTCTGATAATGCATTAAACATACTCTCATCCATTGACACCTATCTTCTAATGACTATCGAATGAATAAAAACCCATTAGGTTCAAAATAATATACTATATAAGTCGAATTGGTATTTTTATGAGATACTCGATTATCATTCAAACATTCACGGTCAACCCAGTTGTCACATGAGTGACCTATATCCCTCTCCTAAACCTAGGGTAGGCATTTTACCAAGCACATCGTGTGCTATTCCTTTTGGTCTCAAGATACAAACTCAAATCATGCATATGGTAGCCATTCATATACAAGCATTAAGTTCCAAAATCTTACTCAACGTGCACCAAACATCCTCAAGTAAATAATAATCAATTATCTTAATTTAAAATATCAAAATCCATCATTATCCTAACACAGCATAACATAATGGTTCGTATGATGGAAAATTACAAAAACAAAAAAGAAGTTAAAGAAACAACCCATGAACCTCCCACATCCAAGTTTGATCCATGGAGCTCCTCCCTATCAAGTTTAAACCTTTACATCCTCTTCTTCGCTCATGCAAAGCTTTCTTTCCAAAGCATGAGTGAAGTATGTTAGTGGATGAAGTTTTGACGGTGAATAAAGCGTGTGTAGAGGTGAGAATTAATGGTGAGAGAAAGGGCATTAAAAGTCCTATTCTCAGCCCCTCAACTATCAAGAATGTGAGGTTCAGTTCATTTTGTAGGCTGTCGAAATTATGGCATGAATTTGAGGTGGAAAAGTCAAATTTGCCTATGATGCTTCCGTGCGCTAGTGGACAAAGGGCATGCAGCTAGGCACGATGTTGGCAGTGTATAGCGCTTTTTGGTGTGCTAGTTGGTGAGGTAGTGGCCAAGGCAGCACGCCAGACATGAAGCAGCAAGCTATGTGTGGTTGGTGTGCACTGTTATGTTGTGCGTGTAGGCCGGGAGATGAGTGCGTGTTGGAGTGCCCTAGGCTGGAGATCAACAAGCTTCGGTGGTGCATGCTGGTGTTGGACGCACGCTATCATGCACGCTGGGCTGTGGACGCTTGCAGGTGAGTGCGTCTGCTGCTTGGGAAGTTGTCTACACGTTGCTATATGCGCTGCTATGCATAGGGGCACGGGGATGAGCACGTTACTAGAAGATGAAGGCTAGTTGCGCTGATAGGGATACTGGCAACAACGGGACGCAGTGGATGGAGCTGGAGGTAGGCTGGTGCATTGTCTTGGACGCTGTTGGTGTAAGAGGCATGTTGGTCAGTGTGCAAAGGCTCGAAAAGGCCTATTTGATGTGCAAAAAGGGCTGTAAGTAGCTGGTGTGTTGGTCAGTGATCAAGCTGGAGTGCAAAAGGGGGTGCCAAGGTAAATGAGCTGCTGGTGGAGTGCATGGTGGCGTGGATCCGGAGATGGGCTGTTTTGTGGGGGAGTGGGCTGCCTCACATCCTCGCATTTCCTTCGATGGTGATTGCTTGCTCAACAATGTTCGCGTCACTTCTTTGACTCTTTTTTGATCCAAACCTTCATGTTTATGCGCACACACCGATTCCTCGCTACAAGAAAACAGGTTAACCATACCGGGCATTGCCCGGTATGGTTGACTATCCATACCGGGCAGCACGTCCGGCGTGCTTGCCCCCGGTATGGATAGTCCGAATATGCATACCGGACGGATACCCGGTATGCATATTAAATATCCATACCGGGCGAACCCGGTGTGGTTTCTACATGCGGGTCGACCCGAGTGGTCTACCCGCACTATCAATACCGGGCCGCCCTTTTTTATCCATACCAGGCAGCCCGGTATGGATATTTATATAATATGCATTCCGGGCTCGAACCCGGTATGGAATTTTTTGTCCATACCGGGTTGGCCCGGTATGGATATTTTTTATCCATACCGGGCGGCCCGGTATGGAAAAACTTTTAATTTAAAAAATAAAATAAACTATATAATTTTTAATTTTGATATGTTGCATCAAAACTGCAAACATATTTACTCAATAAATAATCCAACATACATAAATATTCAATAAATAATACAACATTAACTTGACATAATTTAATGTTATACGTCCATTACAAAAAGTTATATAATAAATAGTCAATACATAATCTAAAGTACAATATATTTTATTGGCCAAGCTACAAATAAACTACCACCCCAACTCTAACCCAAGAATGAAATTGTCAGATTTTAATTCAATCATAGAAGAAGTCCAAAACATTACGATATATAGCATATAAACAAACCAATTTTAAACATCATATACCCAATAAAAAAAGAATTTGGATAATGCAATCCAGATTTACCTTAACATGGGTACAAGGAAAAACAGATGTTCGTAGTGTTTCTTGCATTACATCTTGTGATTTCCTCTTTGGTACACTAAGTATAAATGTAGCTTGATCCTCAGTAGCGGCAGTTGAGGTAATTCGATATCCATTCTCCCATCTTCTGTGGATCCCTTCACTTGGATAAAGGAAATCAAGTTCAACAACCTGATAATGACAACAAAGTACAAAAGCTGTTAGTGCCTATTGCAATATTCCATCATGATAGTGGGTATAATGCATGGAAATGGGACAACCTGATTAATATAACCAGCATTTCGGGACACCACAATGCCCCATTTGCTTCCAACAGTAGTCATAGAAGTGACAAAAAAACCTTCTTTCCACTTCTTGTTGATCCATTTGAAAGGAAATACATCACTAACTTTGTAGGACTGTTGAGTGTAACTAGCACCTTCAAAAGAGGAGAATGAATACAACAGAAAATTAGCAACGTAAGTGTTAACAATGCAACAACAATTGCTGGGTAAAGCTTCCAATTGATCAAAAATCAAAAAGACTTTTGGATCAATATATCTCAAATTTGCATCCTCATTATAGCATCATCATCCTAACACTGAATCAGAATATAAATATTTTTGAAGTCTAATCAATTGAATTTTTCTTTTCGATACTACATAAATCATTCTCAAAAAGACTTATGGTCAAAAGTCAAAACCATAAACATTATGCAAAACGAAGGCTACCAAATTCCCTACACGATATTCAAAATGTCTTCAGAATTTCCAATAATCATATTTGAACAGTTCAACCGAACTGTATTATTCCAATAATCACAGAACTGAAACTTAATTTCCCTTTTATTCCTAAACCACCTCCCACAAAAAAATATCACCACCTCTCAAAAAAATATCACCACAAAAAAATATCACCACCTCTCAAAAAAATATCACCACAAAAAAATATCACCACCTCTCAAAACTCAATGATCTACAATTATTACACTTATATAATTAACTTTAATTAGCACTGATATGAAAATTATGTATATAGATATTATAGATCATTGATTACATATAGGTGGATATTTACTTAGTCAAATTGAATAAAAGTATGTGAATTTACAGTTAATCTAAAATATAATAAATTTGAGTTTTTATATGTATCATGTGGCTGCAAATTAACATAAAACTATGCAGACTTTTGAATAATTAAAGAAAATAAAGTATAATCCTCAAAAAATAAAAAATAAAGTATAATAGCAACTACAACATTTCACTTGAAAACAACATACGTCGAAATCGACATTTGATCTTTACAAATTTACATTTAAAATTGTAGAATTCATCATAATTTTATATGTATGTAACAATTTGATTTATGCTTAGGACAGACATCGTAGACATTTACGAAAACAAAAATGATTTAAGTGAGACAAGGAGCCACTATACATATTATTTGTAATATAGTTGTGTTTACTCTATTATTTCTTCATTAAAATCATATGAGAAGCATAATATTGTAATACTATTGTGGGCACTATCAAATCAATCTTCCCCTCTACATTCTTCTTCTAATCACAAGCAAAAATCATTTTCAAAAACCACATGTCACAAAACAAAGCATACCTACAAACAAAAATAAAAAAACATAATGAGATATCACCAAAAAAATATATATATATCAAGATTTATATTCCAATCCAGGAAATATAATTCATTTATCATAAAAATTCTACAATATTGGGTGCTAAAAGATTATATGTTTAAGAAACTCACCAATTACCCTTGATTATGAGAATTATGAGCCTTTTCCCAATGGATCAAATAATCACCAACAACTACAATATAAAAAAATTAGTGTCAACATATAGCAAAAAATGTGAGAGAAAAGAAGATGGTCGGACTGCCACCGGGCGGCGCCGCCGCGGTGGCAGTCCGACCATCCCATTTTGTTGCAAAATCAAGGGGATCTACACCATCAAATGGAGAAGAAGAAGATATGAAGAAGAAGAGAAGAAGAAGAAGATAATGACAAGAAGAAGAGAGAAGAAAAAGAGAATGACAAGAAGAAGAGAAGAAGACAAACCTTGAGCGATCTATGGAACCGACGGCGGATCGGCGACGAGGAGCGTCGGCGTCGACGGCGACGGTGGTCGGATGGTCGGCACAGCGAGCTTTGAGGGTGGGTAGGGTTTGAGAGAAAGAGGTAGAGAGAGAAAGAAATGGAGAAAGGAAGAAGAAAAATGAAATGCTAGTGTTGGATCGGGTATAAGCCCAGATTATCCATATCGGGCGAGTCACCCGCCCGGCCTGGATAAGAAACATATCCATACCGGGCGGGCACCCGCCCGGTATGGATAATCCGAATTTTTTTTTTAATATTTATCAGGCCGGGCTACCGACCCGTCCGGCCTGGATATAATTTTATCCATACCGGGCCCGGTGACGCCTAGTATGGATATTCAAAAATTTTAAATTTTAAATTTTTTTATTATTAGCCATACCGAGTATGGTTGCGCCCGGTATGGATAATAATATTTAATTTTAACAAAATATTTTCTATATCGGGCTTTTAGTGCTCGGTATGGATATCCCGATATAAATGCACTGTTTTCTTGTAGTGCCTAGCTTATTTTTTGAAAAGTACTTGAAACACGTAAAAAGTTCGAGAACAATGACTTAGTTTCGGATGAGAAAATTGTCACTACATTTACCCTTATCAAATACCTTTAAACGTAATCGTTGCTCATTCTTGAGTAAAGTAAAACTAAAACAGTAAAAAGAAAAACTATTAAAAGCATATTAAACCACTTCCGTAGGTCGTCACGATGGCATTTAGCACATGCTACAAGCGTTAAACCCCTAGATATTCTTAGAGAAGAAATCAAGTCTTCTGAGGGTTTTAAACTCTATGATACCCACAAACGAACTTATGCGAGGAAAAGAAAAATGATACAATGCAGCTCAAATGAAACCCAAATATTCACGCCGACTAGCCCATAAAACAATGACCATAACATTACCTACGAAACTAGGCACTTCATGTAAGATGCCTAGACCTAAACTAGAGATATTATGGACCAACAACAATCATGCGAAGGAGATGCCAATGACGTAATTCATCTCGACTCTAAACCTCACAAAGATTTCTCTCTTTTAGCTCTCGGAACACATGTGAAAAGAAGTCATGCACAATAAAACATCAAATTATTGATTGCATATGAATGCAAATGATAAGGAAAACGCTCATATAAATGCAATGGACCTCATGAACAAATTGAGATCTTGTCACATATCATGCATTGTTTACTTTTGCCAATGAATCAAATTCCTTTAAAGATCAACTAGATCTTACTTAAGGGATATGACGGGGCCATAGGTTGAATGGTTTAAGAGAGGAGTGGAAAAGTAGATCACAAATGAACTTAGGATCACATTAAGAGAACTAATGATGTTAGGCATGGATCTCCTTAGTATCTTCTTACCCTCATAAGTCTCCTTTTTCTCTCATTTTCCTTTACTACTTTTTTTTTTTCAATTTTTTTTTTTTGCTCCATTTTTTTTCCCTATCTTTTGCATTTTTGAGCTCACAAGTATAAATTTTCAAATCACATTTAGGCATTTGCAAGCTTTTTCGAGCACAAAATTACATTGACCACACATTTTCTTACCTTCATTTCATTCTTTTCATCTTTATTTAAATCCCCTCTTTTTTACCTAACTTTTGGTCTCTAATGCAAATCCAAGCTCTCAAGGGTAAGGTCCAATTAATCTCAAGCTTGAACTTGGTAAATTTTGGTGCATGAACAAACACTAGATTTAGTATGTGTTTAGACTTCAAATTGGTCAACGGAGCACATACATAGGGGTAAGGAAGTGTTTGGCCTTTTAGTGGCTTTAAGCATAGAACGCTTAGTATTACACCTCAAATTTTGTTTAATTCACACTTAGCAAAGCAAAAAATTTAATAGATGCAAGACATGCCACTAAATTCCAATGCAAGATCAAATGAGGTCAATCTACTCTATTTTAAGCACACAGAAAGTGTCAAGCAATAGAATGGAAACATCCCTCAAAATGAAACGCTATGGCACAATAATTCACACAGGACATCTGTACTATTAATTGTGGCACCTCTAGCATGTCACTATCACCATCACATTTAAAGCCTAGTTGAGCAATCAAGCATCAATATATCACGCTCTCTAAAGCAACATTGTGCTCACTACCCATGAATGTCATCGACAAAATTTTACATGTTTGAAAAATGGTCTTCAAAATATGCATATGCCCCTCGGTTGAGAAGATAGTAGTCTTACTTCTCTCATTTGCTCTCCCACTTATACGACCTCTAGCAACTATTTCATTAGCACACCTAAACACTCAGCGAACTGACCTTTCCATGCCCAACTCCAGTCAGTTTTGTCGGCCATTACGACTGTAGAACCCTATTAAGGTGAGACACTTCATCTGGTGTTATTTTTATATGATTTTATGGGATAAACCCTTAATGAACCTACTACCTGGAAGAATGAGAAGCAATCTGATTTTGATGGCAAGTTGTTGTTCCTCTAACTCAGAAGCACGTGTCGATGCTTGTTTGGGCCACTAATGGGCTGTCGTTAGGTCACGGGAGCATGATGGGTGAGCTGATGGGTCGGCCCTAGTTGGCTTCCATTCTCTACACTTGTCATGGTCGCAATGATAAGTTTTGCAGCGGCTATCTTGAAGTTTGCAAGTGACTCTTCTATCTTGGATTAGATTTGAGTTGATAAATGTTTGGTTTCTTAGAGAGTGATGGTATTTTTTTGTAGTCAAATTACAACAATTTTTTGTGATATTAGGGTTTTGATTGAATACATATTTGGGGGAAATAGTGGATAATTTTAGAACGCAAAAATTATAACTTATGAAATTGAAGTTGGTGATGACATCAATAGCTTGTTGATTGACATTGAGTTTATACATATTTCTTGGCTAGAATGCAGAAAAATAAAAAAAAAATAATAGTAATAAAGGAAAATAAGCAGTCATTTTTTATACATATTGTTCTTTACTATAGATATTTTTATGTTAAATGAGGGGGTGTCTAGTTACATTCTTGAAATATGCTATTTTTATGTTGATTGAGTCTAAGAAGTCATGTTATTGGTTTTTTTGCATATAGTTCCTTGTAGGGCTCCTTGTGTGCTTTATGTAAGCAATGTTGAGAGGCTTGGATCTGGTCCTGGGACATTTGCTAATCAAGGACCTCTAAAGACATGAAAGGTTTCTTTATCTTTTACTCTAGTTGCTCACTACATTAATTAATTGAAACAAGTTATAAAATGGTTTTTTGCGGATCGGAGTAATACATTTTAGCTTAATCAATTGACCGCGTATGCTAAGATTAGTTAAGCTAAACTGTTTAATTTTTATTGTCAACCTATATTACGAGAAAGTTTATTAATTAAGAGTTCAAGATATAATTAAAGTGCACCTGAATTTTTAGCTTTGGTTCCTTAGAATAAAGGGGCAAAAATCATTTTCATCCATAAATTTTGAGAAATGATTAAAATTTTAACTATGTTTTGAAAAATGGCTAAATCTTCCCTAAAGTTTCGAAAAAGTATTAAATTAGTATCTCTTGTCAATCAATCAACAATCAAACTACAATTAACTATGTTTGATAGAGGTATTTGGGACATTATATTATTTGATTAATAGATAAAAATTCAAATAAAAAAGAAGATAAGTGTCAACCAATGAATGGTGACATAATAAAAATATAAAACAATAAATTAAAAATAAAAGAAATGACAAATTAAAAATAAAAATAAAAACAAAAGTTAAAAAAAAAAAAAAATTAAAAAAAAAAATCAATTTGAAGAAGAACCCAATTGCTTAGGTTTGTTGAAACAAAAGACGAACCAAGGTGTCTAAGTTCGTCTTCAATGAGGTGCGACCTAGGTTCGACTTCAATCCAGTGTGACTAGCGATAGAGGTTGAAGATGATCCAACCAAGTGCGACCTGGGTTTGTCTTCCACTTAATATGGTCGACAATGGAGGTTGAAGACAATTAGACGAGGTTCGAACTGGGTTTGTTGAAACTAGAAGATGATTTCTTTCGTCTTCTTAGTGGGCTTGTTCTTTGCACCTAGGTTGTTGAAACCAGATTGATTTGTGGTGATGTTATGGTTATGGTGCAATGGAAGTGGTGATGTTATAATTGTTGTGATGACAATGGCCAGCGATGAAGGTTGAAGACGATCAAATCTGGTTTTTTTTTTTTTTAATTGGTTGAAAAAAAAAATTATGTTTATATTTATATGATTTATTTTTTAGATTTTAAATATTATTTTAATTTTAATTTTTTAAATATATTGAAGATTTTTATGTTTTATATGTGAATTTTTTTCATGATATTTTCCTTGATTTTCAAATAACTTTTTATTAAAGCGATAATGGATGAGAGATTAAATTAAATGTTGTAGGTGTTGTTTGACTAAAGATGAAGATTGATGTGCTGATTGGACTAAAGATGAAATTGATGTGCTGATTGGATTAAAGATGAAGAAGTGAGGGGTTAATTTAGTTTCAATTTTTTTAATTCATTTTATTTTAACATTTAGTTTCATTTTTTACTAATTATAATTTTTAATTTTATTAAGGACAAAACGTTCATTGTATGCTTCATAAATAAAGTGAGGGTTAAAATAGTTTTTTCATAATTTTTATTAAATTTGACCGTTAATTAACTAATGAAAGAGACTAATTTGATATTTTTTTAAACGTTAAGGTTGATTTCGTCATTTTTTAAATCATTGTTCAAAATTTGATCATGTCCCAAAATCTAGAGATTAAAATGATTTTTTCCCTAGAATTAAATATATTTTACATCGTGATAATATTGTTAACTAATAGGTCATCATGTTCTTATATTATATTAAAGGCCAAGTTGTTAATTTTAATTAGGTATAAGCTAATCTTATTTAGACTTTGTCCTTTGTGTTAGCCGTAAGTACATAGGTTTTTAGATTTAGCATCTTTGTTTGAAGTGTTGAAATGTAAATGAGTTGGGCACATATTTACTTTAATTTTTTCTTAGTTTAAATCTATCATATCGCAACTAGCAGTTTTTAATTCAAAATACATATCATTGGCTGTATGTATTTTTCATTATTTTTTCTTAGTTTAAATCCATCATATCGCAACTAGCAGTTTTTAACTCAAAATACATATCATTGGCTGTATGTATTTTTCATTATTTTTTCTTTGTTTAAATCTATCATATCGCAACTAGCAGTTTTTAATTTTGATTATGCATCCTCAAGTCCAGAAAATTTTGTTTATTCATATATATGATTATTCTGCATCATCATCCAAGTACGTACTAAGTAATCTGTAACGTACGTAAACCAAAAAGAAAACAAAACACACACTCACAACTTATTAAAACGATTGAAACAGAGATTAGTTCAAAATAATAACAATAATAACACTATAATAGTCATAGGCACAAAACTCTCGACCATAGTATCACTTGCACTATTCTCCAACCAAAAAGCCCATTAAGCCCAATTCCTGTATGTCTAAGAGGTGTTCACGCGTTATCAAACAGCTGCAATCAGGGGCGGAACCCCATAGAGGCAGGGGCGACCCTAATTTTTAAAAAGAAAAAGGATAATTCTAATTTCCCCCAGTAATTTGATATAATAGCTAAAAAACCCCCTAATTTATTAAAATCACTAAGGACCCCCTTCTAAGTTATAACAATGGTTAAAAAATCCCCTCTTGTTTATAAAAATAATCAAAAAACCCCCTACCGTCAATTGAGACGTTAAAAATCAATATTTGACTGTTAATCAAGAAGGATAAAATCGTTAAAATAAGATAAAATATATAATAATATTAATTAATTAAATTAGAATAATTTTTTTAAAAAAAAAATATCATCTCTACCATCCATCATAATGATGGACGGTGGAGATAAAAACAAAAATAAAATAAAATATTGGATGACATTATAAAAAATTAACACATTTAAACAAAAAAAGTCATGAAAATAGAAAAAAAAACTAAAATGAAAAAAAAAATTATTAAAATTCAAAAAAAAAAAAAAAACGGGTTTAACACCACCCTATTCATTTCAACTTCCATTTTCTGCTCATCATTTTTTCCTTTTCCATCTTCTCATCATCATCTTCATCTTCCATCTTCTTATCATCATCGTTATAATCATCTTCTTCTTCTTTCATCTTCTTTTTCAACCATCATAGGTGGCAAGAGCGGCGGCGATAGCGGCATGAGCTCCAACACGACGGCAACCGGTTCATCTCATTCGTCAGAAAGTCGGAAACCATAGATTTACATTTTAACCTTCGCACGGTCAATTTGACCAACAGTTGACTAACGGTCGGGACTAAAATGATGAATTTTTTTATAAATTTAGGGATGTTTGATATTTTATCTTAAAGATATTTAAAAAATTATCAATTTCTAAAAAATCAGGAACCAAAATAAAATTTTTCTGAAATTTTAATGCAAAATTACCATTTTAACCTTCTTACCATCAATTTGACCAACGGTTGACTAACGGTAAGGACTAAAATGATGAATTTTTTTTATAAATTTAGAGATGTTTAGTATATTATCTTAAAGATATTTAAAAATTATCAATTTCTAAAAAATTAAGAACCAAAATGAAATTTTTCCTTTTTTGAAGAACAAACTTCTTATAATCTTGTTCAAGTTGCTCTTCCTCCCTATCCAATGGAGATCCGATTGGGTCTCCAATGTTTTCTAAGTCTCCGCCAGCTTTTTTTATTTTTTTTCTTTTTTTCCAAAATTTCTAATTACTTTTCTGTTCTATTTTTTTATATAATTACCATCTTCATTATCCATCTTTTAGATAGATAGTGTAGATATATTTTTTTTATTTTTTATTTTTGTTTTAATTTTGAATTTTTGAATTTATCTTTTATCTTTTATTTTTATTTTTTAATTTAATTAAAATAAAATAAAATAATTAAGAGTATTTTGATTTTTATACGTATACTATGAGGGTTGACCGTTAGTTTTTTTATTTAGATGACCAATATAATGAATTTATAAAATGTTAGAGATGATGAGAATTAAAATCGCATTAATAAGCTAAAAAATAATACTCATCAAACAGTAAAGACTAAAATGAAATTTCTCATATTTATAATATATAATATTTTAAATTAATAGAAATCACATATTTGATATAGAATGAAGTATTCTTCAAAGAAATGGATCTTTTATAAAAAATGAAGAGAAAATACATAAATTGACCTCTTTTGGAGAGCCCACTCCAAAACTAATCCTTTTGTTTTTGATAGTACAAAAAAGAGCATGATTGATAAAAATACCCTTAATGAGTCATTTTTTTGCAATCAATCCCAACCTATAGGTTGAGAATCTCAACCCCAAGGTTGGGAATCTCAAATGAGATTGAATATCCAATGTTGAGATTCTCAACTTTTAGGTTGGAATCCCAACCTGCAAGTTGGGATCCCAACCTGAAGGTTGAAAATCCCAACCTTAGATATTTAATTCAAGTTTGGGATTCCCAACCTCAAGGTTGGGATTCCCTACCAATCCTAACTTTCAGGTTGGGAATCCCAACCTTGAGGTTGGGAATCTCAACCTCTAGGTTGGGATTTCTAATCTTGACTTTCAAAATCAAAACTGTGGGGTTGTTTCGTAATTGAATAAATTTATTGGGTTGTTTCGTAATTATAATATTTTAGTATAGAGGGCGCTTCTTACCCAAAAAGCGCCCTTAAAAATTTCTCTAAACTTACAGAATTGTACATTTAGTTTTCTGAATTATCAAAACTGACCTTATTATTATTTTTTGAACAAAATTGCCCTCCCATTTTTTCAATATCAAAATCCATAATCTCCCACAATTCATCAATATCATCAATCCAATTCATCAACATTATCATCTCCCACAACAACAACAATATTATCAAATCATTAAAAAAAAAGAAAAAAAAAAAAACATTGCTGGTGGTTCTGGGTTCGGTGCCGAACCCAAAACCAGACGGTTCTGGGCTCGTCGCCGAACCCAGAACCAGATGGTTTTGGGGTTCGGCGACGAACTTAGAACCAACTCAGGAAAAAAAAAAAAAAAAAAAAGGAAAGAAGAAGAAGAAGAAGAGAGGGAGGAGAGGCTTGATGAGAGAAGCGACGGGAGCAAGGGACTGGTGGGTTAGTGGTAATTAGCAGTGTAATCAAGGATATTCTTGTCCAAAAATGGTCCATCAGAAAAGATTTAAAAAAAAAATGGTAATTTTCCAACGGATTATCCAAAAAGGGTTATTTTTCAACAAAACCCAAAAAATGAATGGGGTTCACAAATAAAGCGGGCTGTACATGTAACTTTTGAATGGTGGTAATATCGCCACCCTATGTTCTCTATTCAATATTTACTTTGTCATGAGTCCCGTTTTTGCCATATCAAGAATTCATAGAACCATTTAAAGTCATATAAATATGAATGGAATTTAAAGAATCAGAGGTCATTATATTTTTAAAATAATTTCAGTCTACCATATAAAAATTTTACTCACTTTTAATTTTTTTTTTAAATTTATTTTTTTAATTTTTACAAATATCACTAATGGTGCAATGAATTAAATCTAGAAGGCCTCCTTTTGGCCGTCTCTCTTAGCTTGCAGGTGTCGTTAGTAGAGGTTGATGCTCAGAATATGGCTTCAACGATTAAAGATTTGAGAGATTTTCCTTGTGAAGCCAATTTTCCAGTTGGTAATATAAAGGTCTGTTGCAAGGATGTTGGTATGCTCTCTTGTCAAGCAATCCCTCGAAAAGGCAATTGTTTGGTGCACAAATTAGCAGCCTTGGCCTTATCCTCTGTTGGGGATTTGTCTTGGCACTCAATTAGTGTTGATCGTGTTTTTCCTAGCTTCAAGGAAGTGTAATATGTTTTTGCTTGTTTAATGAAGTTTAGTTTATCTAAAACAAAAATTTAGGTGACATTGTGAGATTGAATGAACATTCTCTATTACTAAAATCATAGTTTGAATAATACTATATGTAATTCAAATTTTGTATTAAATTTATAATAAAATGATATGATAATTGACGTGCAGTTCTAAAATTGTATTGAACAGTAAGTCAGCTATACAGCAGTTACTAAAAAAATCGCGACGGTTCAATTCCGTTCGTGTTTGACGAAAAACAAGTATGTATTAGCAAATTATTGTTTGTTTCATATGTATTTTATTACTCATCAATAATATTTTTATAAACCAGTAGGTGTTGTACGTACAGATCATCATAATGATGATGATAAGGGCTTGGCTTTTGGGCTTTTGATTTTTCCATTGATGTCTTTTCATGGAAGAAAGTAATAGAAGAACTTAAAGTCTTGTCCTGGAAAATGGACAAGGAAATGTAGGTATATATTAGTCTATGGCTCCAAGCCAACTAAAGATATGTTGCAACCGTAACAGGAAGAAATTTGAAACACAGGAAGATAAAAGGACAAAGTGATACCAAATTTCGACATTAGTTTATGATTAATGTATGAGGCACCTTTTTCATAGCATTTAACATAGGGTGACTTGTGCAATTTTCACTAAACTAATATTTTAAATTTTAATGGAATCTATTAATTTTGGAAGTCTCTGAGAATACCACTTGAGTTTGAATTTCATGACGGAGGTGATCAGAAAATGTTATCTAGAGAAAATGTTTGTGTTCAGAATTTTATAGCATATATCGATGGATAACGGGATAAGCATCCTTTTAAATAAATCGAGTGATACCCCTCCAATGCTTTTGACGAATTGTAATTATTTTGTATTCAATGATGCTAGCTCCCAAGTTCGATAATGTTGTTGAGTTGTTCATAACTTTCAGAAACAAAAAGATCATTATATGAATATGATTAAATTTGAAAACTTCAATACATATTCAATATTTCACTCTACTTTATATTTACAAAATCTAGCCAGCATGTAAAAGTGAATATCACATTAGCAAAACAAATGAAGAAAAATGGTTTACAACCAGCCAAAAACAGATAAATTCAAAGAATCTTTTTTAAACTTCTTTTTTCTTTTGTTAAATTCATCATGAGATAAATAAATTAAGAAAAAGTATTTATGAACTGTCAAAAATTGATAAATAGCATGATTATATTTTTCTTTAATCATATTTTTCTTACAATTCAATTTAAAAAGTTATTATAATTAATTTTAGAAAACCTAGAAGAAGGAAAAATGTAAGTCAAATTCATGGCTTGAATGGTTTAGATGTGAGAATCTTAATCAATTTTTATATTATTAATAAATAACTGTGAGTTAATCGATGAAAGTACGTACTCTTTTAATGCTTTTAGGGAATTGTATTTGATTAAACTAATAAAGTATTCATGGTGATTTAATTGTAAAATGTGACAACTCATTTAGACCACATTTTATCATTGGCCTTGCTGGACAGTGCAGTAAATCCACGCGATTGTACTATGGCAAATTGGCTATTAATAGATAAAATATATTCAATTTTTGTTTCAATTATTGACTGAGCTTGACAGAACTTGATCCGGATTCTCTCTAATAAACCTAGTGATTCTGTCGGGCCCCTCACAAAACTCTTCTTAAGTCTAACTAATAACATCCAAAAGGATGTCATAGAGCGAACCCATAACTACTAATGATTTGTTAAATATAAAAATCATACATTTTGGAATCTCATATCTAATTTTTAAAGTAGAATAAAAATATAACTAAAAGTATCATCATTAATATTCAAACATCTAAAACATGCATGCATCATCTTTAGCATAAAAAGTTTTACAATTCGTTCATAATAAAAAAATTTCACAACCGTATAATTAAAATTCTAGGTCACAATATTTATAAAAGAACTATACAGTATCGTCGAACGTCTTGTTTCACCTAATCTGAACGAGACGAACCGGTATCCTGATCCCTTGTTCTTACACTTGGAAGGTTTTTTTGTAACATAAAACCAAAAACGTTATGAGCTACAAAGCTCAGTGAGTGTGTAAGTGTTTCTATTTAAATTTATCTTTTATAAAATTTACTTCCCGAAATACATTTTCTTTAAAACAATTTATTTCTAAAAACTTGGGTTTTATAAATTCACTTTAAAGTTCCAGTTTCGCTCAACGTAGGGGGTCACATGGTGTAAAAGCTAGCATCACACACCATGACAAATCTACAAAAATATCCCGCTACTACGTGGTAGAACTACCATCACACACCGTATAGCGAGATAATACCCCACAAGCGTAGAGGGTGATATGATAGATATGACAGACTCAATCCCTCTGATGTTAGTAGGACTAGCCCTCCTAACACTTATCATACACTGTGGGGTATACCGGCCGAGTCTGAAGCTATAAGGTCTATCTATCTATAAACTTGAGCCGTCCACTAATCTTTGAAAATCTTTTCTTTCTATAATTCAAATTAAATTCTTTTTCATAAAATGTGCTAATAATTTGCATACCATATCATACATAAATTATTTTCTCATCATGTTATTGCATAAGTTTGTCGATAAGCTAAAATGAATGAGTAAGAAAAATATATTAGAAGTTTACAAAATCAATTTAAAAATATTTCAATAATATTTTCACACTCACTGCTTGCTTTCCTATTCATTTGAATCACATCTCCAGCGATCACCTTTAGCTTGTCTTTTTCACCTACACTTAATAAAAACAAGATCTCTGCTTAGCATGCAACACACTTCAATTCCAAACCATTTCTATTATTTCTATAACTTATAATTTCACCCAAACTGCTACGGGCTACAGTACTGCCAGTCCAACTTGAGTTGCGAGCTCATACCCCAGCTCGACCAGCTCGTCCTTTCAGCAAGCTCTCACTTCATCCAACTCAACCCAATTTGCGAGTATTATCCATCTCAGTGAGCTCGTTTATCTCACCTTTTTAATGAGCTGCTACTTTCTAGCTTAGCCCTATTCACAAGTACTGTTCAGCTCGGCCTTTGCGAGCTGCTACCTTAGTCTAGCTCGAACAGGCATTATAGAGAGCTATAGCCTCACTCAGCTCGCTCTCTGTGAGCTCATGCTTCAGTTCAATTCGACCAGCGCTGAAAATGAGCTGCAAGTAATCCAACTCGCACCTCACGTTCTCCCGATCTAACTCATGCATACTTAATTTTTAACACTTCTTTTCTAGGTTTCACATCCTTACAAGCATTCTCATAATCAATATCAACCCAGGTCGCGACCTCAATAATTTCACGACTGAAAACTTAACGTTTTAAACAATAATCAAGCTACCTCAATTCAACTTATTTCTTAGTTACTTCACTTACCAAATTTTCTCCTCACTCTTTGTCTTGCTTTCCCACTCGTTTGTTACTTCAAATCACCAGATCTATGCACAAAATCTCAATAATATCATATGCAGTTCATAGACTGCTTCGACATACTTATCACTAATATAAAACCATGGAAACTCACTCTTACCAATTAATTCTTACCAGATCTGACTTGATACTCCTCCTAAGCTTGCTCTTAACCTTTGTACGACTTGATTTTCCCTTTAAAAGTGGTAGAGATCTGGCTTGGAATAGCTATAAATCTGTCTCCCTTGCTCTACAGACAACTCTCTCTCTTTCTTTCTCTCTCTATAAATCTTTCTCCCACTTTCTCTCTCACTTTTCACAACAACTCTCACCATATCCCTATATTTATAGGTGTGGGTTAAGCTCACTTTTTACCCTTAAACTTTCTTAAATTTATGATTTTACCATGTTCTAAAAAATTCTCTACTTTTCCTCAGTGTCCTTGACTTTTCCCTTTATTTATAATTTTACCACTCTTCTATAAAAATAATTTATTTTCCTCAATTTCCCCTCAACTCTTTATAATTTAAATTTAGCCTCAATTCTTTCAAAAATTCTATAAAATTTAACTTCTTCTTAGAATATGTTAAAATCCTTTTTTATTATTTTATTAGAGAGTGTATACTAACACAATATATTATTCCGTACATATGTATAATAGTAAAATTGGAAGAGGGTATTATAGAGCTTAAGTTGCTCAACATGTAGTAATCTATATATGTATGCTAGGTAATATAATTTCTCTTTAGTTGTTCAATAAATAGAATTTTCAATATAATATATTACTAGTTAGTTAAGTTGTCACGTACCTAAGATATTACAGGCAAACTTAGTGTTCCAAAAATTAGTTGATTTTTGCCGATTTTTTGCTGGTTAATTGGTGATCGACACCATGCCAGGCCTGATAACCCTCAGATTGGTGCTAAAATTGGATAGGCTGCTATCGATGTTGAAATTCAATCGACGAGAATTTAATGTCCAATACCTGCAATCAATGTGAGAAAACATAAAAACCAATAAAAATACAGCAAAGAACTGAAAACAAAACAAGAAAACACAGGATTTTTAACGTGGTTCAAAGAGTGCGCATATGTCCATGGCTGTCTCTCTAAAATTCTACAGAGTGATAATATGATATTAATTGTGTCATCTGTCACAATGATTTTAACCTCTATTTATAGGAGAAGTAATGTTACAGATTTGGTAACAATAAAATAGGATGAGAATCATGAATTAATTATACTTCCTAAACAGTTAGAATGAAATCAGGAAACTGCTCCAAATATCTCGGGATAATGTTGACTGAATTTGAATTTGAATTAACTTCCATATCTGATGAGAGAATTACGATTAGATCAGGTAAGTGCCTGTTCTGGAAGATTTTGCATTAACTGTTCTCTGAACGAGCTTTTTATTGTCTATAGCGACTGTCGACGTTGGATTTCAATCGACGAGTAATCAATTTCCAATACCTGCAATCAATGTGAGAAAGTACAATACCAAGAAAGAGCAAAGACAAGAACCGAGAATTAAACAAGGAACACAAATCTTTTACGTGGTTCAGCAATAATAGGCCTACGTTCACGACTGTCTGTCTCTTAAATTCTGCAGGGTGACAGTATGTTATTAAGTATTTTTCTGATGATGTTACAATGATTTTAATCCCTATTTATAGGGAAAGAGGTGTTACAATTCTAGTTGCATCAAATCAGGAAAAGAATCCTGAATTAATTACATTTCCTAAACAATTGGAAAAAATAAGGAAAAGAATTATGAATTAATTACACTTCCTAATATATTTGGATAATATCAGGAAATTACTATAATTATCTCGAGATAAGGTTGATTTGAATTTGAATTTGAATATATCTCCATATCTGATGAGGAAATCACGGTTTGACTGGGTAATTACTATATCCGGAGAGAGAATCATGGTTGAACTTGGTAACTGCCTGTTTCTGGAAAATACTGCACTTATTACGCTCTTTGACGAGCTGTTTTACTACAGCGGTCTCAAGCTCGAGCTCGCTAAGGGACGAGCTATGCATAAGGCGAGCTGCGACCTGGCTGTACTTATGGGTCTGTTGATGCCAACTGGAGAATCTCTTTGAGCAAGCTGAAGAGCTTGCTGGGCTTAGAGTCAATACTGGGCCTCGTCTGATGGGCTTTGACTAAGTTGACCTTATCAGGTCTTCTTATCGGGTCTTAAATGGGTCCAAATTGGGCTTTTACCAGCCCATTTAATGAGTCTGAAAAATACATATAACATTAACCCCCCAGCTCTCAGTTCGCTTCTGCGAGCTGGGAGCTCCAGTTTGCTGGTAAAAGCTGGCTTCCTTGGCACGCTGACCTTCATAATTGTTTCTGTGTATTTTCAAATTTCACCTTTTTAGTTGCGACACATGGCAGTCATGCAGGTGGTCACTGAAACAACGCCAACATGTCCCTTACACGCGCATTAAACGTGCACGTCTGACGGTTTTATCGTACATGGATCAGTTGAGGCGACACCCTCACGTCTTTTACATGCGCATTAAATGTGCACGTCCTTCAACTGATGGCTGCATGATTTCAAAAGACCGTACTTCACGCTGCACCATCAGATTTATAACTGTTACACTTTTCAAAGATCTGACGGTTGGGGGTTCACGCTCGATTGTCTATATAAACCAATGGGCCCTTTTCATTTTCTTCTTTTATCTGTCATTTTCACTCGAAGCAAACAAGTAAACAAATCACCAAGTTCATAAAAGTCACCGATTCTTCAAGAAATCAGCACTTCCAGTCACCGTTTTCTTCATTTTCCATAAGAGATTCAAGGTAAACATCTAATTTCTTTCTTCAAACTTGTAGTTTTTTGGCTTATTTTGCTGAGTTGATGTTGTGTCATGCTTGTATCTGATCATTGTTGAATCTCGTTGCTATGGGTTTTTCGTTTGAACATGACTTTTCAACTTCTGTTGGTTTAATCTGGCTTGTTACTTGTTCACGACTAGACTACTGTTTGTGACTTGTAATGCATGCTTGACTATTGATTTAGGATTGCTGTATTTTTGTTAGCTCGCAGGTCGTTGCTTTTGTTGTCTGAAACCTCCATTGCATAGTCTGACTGTTTTCTTTTGTTCAGATGTCTTCAAGCAGAGCTCGCAAGGGAATTATTCCAAGCAGTGAAGCTCGTGAGCGAGATGAAGCCCGAGCACATGCTATACAGGAAAGAGTAGCTCGGGATACATTCGCGCGTCATCCTTCATCGCTAAAGCGTCCTGAGGTGGAAGGACTTGTCACTCAATTCCACATCCCTTTGGGTTGTCGTGCATTACTACCTGATTCAAAAAATCATGCATGTTATCCACCAAGGGGATACATCGCTATCAGTGTTCAACATTTCGAATAGGGGCTACGGTTCCCTATTCAACCATACTTGGTCACATTTCTTAACAAGTTCAAGCTCGCGCCATTCCAATTGACTTCGAACTCTTATACGCAGCTGACCTCACTGGCTATAGCCTTTCTCAGGAACGGCCTTCGTCCCCCTACACCAAAAATTATATAGCAATTCTACTCCTTCAAGGCTCTGAGCGTAGTAGAAGGAGAGAAACCGGAAGGCATTTATTACCTCACAGCCCGTCCGTCGAAATACAAAGATCTCTTGCCCAAAGAAGAAGCGAAGGGCAAGTCCAACGTCGGGTCATATAAGACGAGCTGGTTTTACGTCTCGTGCCCCTCTCTCGTAGATCTCTGAATTTCAGCTTCGTCTTGAAGCCAGGTATACATAAAGGAAATATAGCGAGTTGATTTTATTTTATATCTTTATTATTATTCTTTAATCATTTGCTGTGCAGAGCTGAAAATGGACGAGTCCCCTCTTAGCAGCGAGGAAGAACGAGCTCTGGACAAGCTCGTAATTTCAGAGGACGCGGGAATCAGTAGTAAATTTGATGATGCTGTCCTTAGAGCTTACGACCTTACTCCTCCTAAGGAATCTCCTCTTCTTCGATCTGAGGAGGACATAGGTAAGACCAGCGATAACCCTAGAATTCCTTCTATTTTTGAAGTTCCAGTTCAGGTGGGGGACACGTCTGCTTCCCAATCTCTGCAACCAATCTCTTTACAGTCAGTGGATGCAACTCGCTCACCTTCTCCAGCTCGGAAGGCTTCTACCCAAAGTGCTCCTGCTCGCGCCTCATCTAAAGCGAAATCGTCTTTAGCTCGCACCCCATCAAAGCACGCATCTAGGAAAACTATTTCTTCAGCTCCTGCCCCAGCTCGGACAGGATCAGATCCAGCTCACACGGCCCCTACTATACAGGTTGACTCATCATCTTCCCCACATCACACATGTACCCCAAGGGTTTCATTGCCATTTCCAGCTTGTGCTCTAGCCCTTGTTCCTTTCTCTGAGCGAATTCCAGCTAACAGGAGGAAACTTATGCTTTTGAAATATCCTCCTGCAAGTTCTGCCGTATCTCTAGCCTCATCGACTCCTTCAACGAAATGGCCTGCTGAGGCCTTAGCCACTCCAACGACCCCTTCAAAACGCTCAAAACCATCTGCCCAGGACCAGGCTTCTGCGGTCACTGCTTTCAATGAAGTGCCTGCTGCTGCTGAGACCACTGCTCCTTCAACTGCTGCTCTCAGCGAAGTGCCACTGTCAAATGTTTTCGTAAATCTTCAATCGTTTTCGGTTTCCAGTTCGCAGCCTGAAGAAGGTGACGCTTATCCTAAGGTTGCTTCGCAGGCAACCCGAGCTAACCCTCGTAAAGCGGTAACTAAGTGCTTCCTTCGTGTGCGGCCTACTGCTACCTGGGATGGTGAAAGCGACGTTTCAGAAGCTGAAAGAACCCATTCGCCAACGAGACCAGACGTTGAGATTGGGTTTGGGGGAAGATATTTGACCTCCTTCCTTGACAACTGGGAAACGATCATGCTTATCCACACAAATGTCTTGGAAAATAAATATCTTAGAGGCGAGGACCCGAACGAATTCGTAGCTCGCCACTTCATGCTGGTGAGTCACTTTCCCTTATCCGCCGACCTCTTTACTTTATTAAATGCTAACTCGTAATGTTTTCAGGGTGCTCTTGGTGCGATGAAGCGAAGAAGGCAGACAAGGGCTACAAACGACGCAATAAGGAAACTGGAAGACGAGCTGAATGAGTCCAAAGATGAAGTGGCGCGTTTGGTTGAAGGTAGAGTGCAGGGTCAGGAAGCACAGATCGCTGAGTCCAATGCTGCGAGGCAGGCATCTGAGGAAGCTCTGAAGAAAATGGAAAATGAGCATGCCATGCTAAAGGATGAGCTACTCAAGGCGAAAGAAGATCTGAGGCAGTCTGAGCAACAGGTTGCACTGGATGAACAGCGGGCTTCAACTGCAGAAGAGAAGATTGAAGTGCTTCATTGCCAAGTTGATGCTGCTTTGGCGTGAGCTGAAGCTGTTGAGAAACAGGCCGAGGAGGCTAAAAAGCGAGCTGATGAAATAGGAGCTGCAGCTAAAAGTGTTGAGGAGGCTGCAACCAAACGAGCTAAGGAGGTTGGAACCGCGATTAAATGTGCCAAGGAGGCTGAGCATCGAGCTGAGGTGCTTAGGCAACAGGTAGGGGAGGCAATTCAACGAGCTGAGACTACGGAGCAGCGAGTTGAAGACATGAAAAAAGAGGCTGAGGTCGTCAACCGTCATGCTGATAATGCCTTTGAAGAGCTAACGGTCTTCAGAGAGCAAGCAGCTCAAGAATTGAAAGTGCGGGTTGCAGATGCAAGGGACGAGGCTGAGGAAAGAACAGGCTGTGACTTCCTCTACATACTATGGATGTCCCATCCAGAGATGGATTTTTCTATTTTTGGGGACATCGGACTTGAAACCGTTGAGGATTTTAAAGCAAGAGCTACCTCGTCCACAGCTGGTCCAATTCCTTCATACGAAGAACCTTTACCTGGCCCAGATCCTCCTGCTCAGGACTAAGAGCTCGTTTTCTTTTATTTTACATGTATTTTTTCTGCTTTTCAATTTGTAAACAACTCTCACACTTAATAAAATTTCTTTCATTATTTCTTCTGTGTTTGAATGCGTCTAAACTATTGTGTATAACATATTTTATGCTCTTTATCTTTATAGTTACCATATTCCTCGTGAGCTGATCATCAACGAGTTCTATAATCTGATAATGCATTAAGTTAATGAAATGATGTAAAAATAAACGGTTTGATCGTTTAGAATGTTAACGAGCTACGCAGGGATAGTTACCTCGCCTGCTTTTTAAGCTCATTTTTATTTGTAACGAGCTATGCAAGGGTCGTTATCTCGCCTGCTTTTTAGGCTCTTGGTGAGCTATGCAGAGACACTTAGTCATCTGCTTTTAAGGCTCTTTTGTATTTGTTGCGAGCTATGCAGAGGTCGTCACCTTGCCTGCTTTTTAGGCTCTTGGCGAGCTATGCAGAGACGATTAGTCATCCGCTTTTTAGGCTCTTTTGTAGCGAGCTATACAGGGATCGTCACCTCGCCTGCTTTTTAGGCTCTTTTGGCGAGCTATGTAGAGACACTTAGTCATCTGCTTGTGAGGCTCTTTTGTAGCGAGCTATGTAGGGGTCGTCACCTCGCCTGCTTTTTAGGCTCTTTTGGCGAGCTATGCAGAGACACTTAGTCATCTGTTTTTTAGGCTCTTTTGTAGCGAGCTATGCAGGGGTCGTCACCTCGCCTGTTTTTTAGGCTCTTTTGTAGCGAGCTATGCAGGGACACTTAGTCATCTACTTTTTAAACTCTTTTGGCGAGCTATGCAGAGACACTTAGTCATCTGCTTTTGAGGCTCTTTTGTAACGAGCTATGCAGGTGTCGTCACCTCGTCTGCTTTTTAGGCTCTTTTGGCGAGCTATGCAGAGACACTTAGTCACCTGCTTTTGAGGCTCTTTTGTAGTGAGCTATGCAAGGGTCGTCACCTCACCTGCTTTTTAGGCTTTTTTTGCGAGCTATGCAGAGACATTTAGTCATCTGCTTTTGAGGCTCTTTTGTAGCGAGTTATGCAGGGGTCGTCACCTCGCCTGCTTTTTAGGCTCTTTTGGCGAGCTATGCAGAGACACTTAGTCATCTGCTTTTGAGGCTCTTTTGGCGAGCTATTAGACTCGGAGCCCGTTAGCCTTAGTGAACTTAGTTGAGTCATAAGCTGGGAAAATGGAGCTTTCATTAACTAGAATGATTTTGAATTATATATTACAAGGAGTTCACTGATAATAAGGATGCAGGTGTTCGACATTCCATACTCGAGAGACTTTAGCTCCACTTTCACTAGCTAAATGATAAGCCCCATTCTCCAAGCTTGCTGTGATAACATGTGGTCCTTCCTAGTTCGGGCCTAAGGATCCATCACTTGGCTTGCGGGCTCCAGGCAGGATGAGACGCAAAACTAAGTCTCCAACATTGAATTTGCGAATCTGAGCATACTTGTTGTAGTACCTCGCTATCCTCCGCTGATAGACAGCTACTCTCAACCTGGTCGTTTCCCTTGTGCTCTTCAAGCAGGTCCAAGTTTGTTGCAAGTAGCTGATCGTTGTCGTTTGGATTGAAGGTTGCTCTCCGTTGCGAGGTGACTTCAAACTCAGCTGGGATCATAGCCTCCGATCCATACACCATTGAGAATGGGGTCTCGCCAGTGGAACTGCGAGCTGTGGTTCTGTAAGACCACAATACTTTCTAAAGCTTGTGTACCTATGCTCCTTTCTTGGCTTCCAGCTTCATCTTCAGAGTTTGCTTGATAATTTTGTTCACAGCTTCCACTTGGCCATTGGCTTGTGGATGGTCCACTGCTGAGAAGCTTTTAACGATATTGAGGTCGTTGCAGAATCTGAGAAACTGGTCACTAGCGAATTGAGTCCCATTGTCTGTCACGATCTGCTGTGGGACCCCGAATCTGCAAATAATGTTGCTCCACACAAACTTCTCAATCGTTGTTGTGGATATTTCAGCTAACTCTTTTGCTTCAGCCCACTTGGTGAAATAATCCATTACGACCACTGCATGTTTGCATCTTCCACGAGCCATCGGTAGGGGTCCGATCAGGTCCATCCCCTAAATAGCAAAGGGTCATGGGCTCATCATCTGTTGGAGGTAAGCTGATGGAGCTCGCGGAATATGACCAAACCTCTGACACTTGTCGCAATTATTCACTAAGTTAATGGCGTCCTGCCTCATGGTGGGCCAGTAGAAACCTTGACGAAGTGCCTTCTGAGTTAGAGACAACCCCCCAGAGTGGTTCCCACAGTGGCCTTCATGTATCTGCCTTAGTACTGTTTCACACTCAAAGCCATCAATGCATCTTAATAGTGGAGCTGAGAACCCCTTCTTATACAGTGCATCATCATAGATGCAGTACCTGGCTACTCTAGCTCGTAGACGTCGGGCTTCCAGTTTGTTACTTGGTAGCTTTCCATCCTGCAAATAATTGAGAATAGAGCTCATCCAGGAATCCGACTGTACGAATATGGCCATCGTCACATTCTTTTCCTCTGTACTTGGAGCTGGTAGAAACTCAACCGGGATCGCCCCAAGGAAATCCGCATCTCGTGTAGTGGCGAGGCGAGCTAGTGCATCAGCATACGAGTTCTGAGCCCGTGGGATCTGTTTCATCTCGTACTTCTGAAATGCGCCTAGCAGCTCGTGAACTTTCTGGAGGTAGAGGGCCATTTTTGATCCCTTGGCTTAATATTCCCCCAATACGTGGCCGACAACGAGCTGTGAGTCACTGAAGATTTTCAAGCGTTTAGCTTGCATCTCTTTAGCCAAACGCAGACCCGCGAGCAGGGCTTCGTACTCAGCCTCATTGTTTGTCGCCTGGAAGCCAAACCTCAGAGCACAGAGAATTTTGTGACCTTCAGGACTGATCAGTAGAACTCCAGCTCCAGCCCTTTGCTCGCTGGACGATCCATCAACATAAAGCTCCCAAGCTGGACCTTTAGAAGATTCAGCTTCATCATTCACAGGTCCTGTAAATTTTGCAATGAAATCTGCCAGAGACTGAGCTTTGATGGCCGTTCTCGACTTAAATTGGATATCGAACTGAGCGAGCTCCACTGCCTATTTCAACAGACGACCTGATGTGTCCGCTTTCTGCAAGACTTGCTTCAACGGGTATTGGGTGAGGACTTCGATTGTATGAGCCTGAAAGTAAAGTCGCAGCTTCCTTGATGCAATCACCAGGCAATAAGCTAGCTTCTCCATCTGAGAATACCTAGTTTCTGTATCCTGCAACCTTTTGCTTACATAGTAGACCGGGAGTTATGTTTTTTCTTCTTCCCTCACCAATGCAGCACTCAAAGCTTGCTGAGACACTTTCAAATATAAAATTAGCTTTTCTTCGTCTTTGGGTTTAGAAAGAAGCGGAGCTCGCCCCATGTATTCTTTCAGCTGCTGGAATGCTATTTCACACTACTCTGTCCACTCGAAGCTCTTGGCTTTCTTTAAAATATCAAAGAAAGGGATGCATTTATCTGTAGCTTTCGAGATGAACCTGCTCAGTGCTGCGACTTGGCCGTTGAGGCTCTGCACATCTTTCACCCTGGTCGGCGATCTCATGTCAATCAGTGCTCTGATCTTCTCATTGTTTGCTTCGATCCCCCTACTATTGACCATGAAGCCCAGAAACTTCCCAGAAGCTACTCCAAACGCACATTTGAGCGGATTTAACTTCATTTGGTAGCTCCTCAGAATCTGAAACATCTCTCTCAGGTCGTGAACATGGTCACCTATCTGCTTAGATTTCACTAGCATATCGTCAACATAGACCTCCATGGTCTTCCCGATTTGCTCTTTTAACATCATGTTCATCAAGCGTTGATAGGTCGCTCCAGCATTCTTCAAACCGAAGGGCATCACCTTATAGCAATATAGGCCCCGATCAGTCATGAACGAAGTGTGCTCTTCGTCTTCAGGTTTCATTGGGATTTGGTTATATATCGAATATGCATTCATAAAGCTCAGGAGCTCGTGGCCAGCAGTAGCGTCCACGAGCTGATCTATCCTTGGCAGGGGAAAACTGTCCTTCGGGCACGCTTTGTTCAGGTCAGTGAAATCGATGCAAGTCCTCCACTTCCCGTTCTTCTTTTTCACTAGTACAGGATTGGCGACCCAGGTCGGGTAGTAAGCTTCTCTGATGAATTTGTTAATCAGCAGCTTGTCTACCTCCTCTTTGAGTGTTAAGTAACGTTCCCCTGTCATTGCCCTTCTCTTTTGGCGAACTGGCTTAAAGTGAGGATCAATGTTCAGCTTGTGAGACATCACCTTTGGATTTATTCCCACCATGTCTTCATGATTCCATGCAAACACATCCAAGTTTGCTTTTAGGAAATCAGCGAGTTGGGTCCTCAGCTCCGGAGTTAATCCTCTTCCCAACTTCAAGCATCTCTCTGGATCTACCTTGCTGATTTGTGCATCTTCTAATTCCTCAATTGGACCGGTAGCTCGATCTGCATCTACCTCGCGAGGGTCCAGGTCGTGACTGACTCCTTTCTCAGTTATAGCTCGTGGCTCGCCCCCTGAGACCACGTTCACTTTCTTTCCTCTTACGCCCATCTTCACAGCATCTTCATAGCAACGTCGGACTAAGTGCTACTCTCCTCGAACACATCCAATGCCATTAGGAGTTGGGAACTTCACTGTCAGAGTTCTGGTTGAAGTAACCATGTCCAACTCATTCATAGCAGGTCTCCCAAGGACCACATTATATGTTGATGGGCAGTCAATTATCAAGAAGTCTGTCAGGGTCGTTGCCTGACGACCTACCTTCCCAAGGGTCAATGGCAGCTTAATTTGGCCCACTGGTACTACAGCATCTCCAATGAATCCAAATAAAAGCTCCGGGGATGGTCTCATTTGTTCTACTTGCAACCCCATCTGATCAAAACAGCTCCTATACATCACGTTCACCGAGCTTCCAGTATCAATCATGATGCGCCTAACTTCCACATTGCTGATTTTAGCTTGTATAATCAGCACATCGTTATGAGGCCAGATCACTCCTTTAACATCTTTACCTGTAAATACAATCTCGTCCGAGGTCGGCTTTGCTCTTTTGGCTGGTCCCTCCCACCCATTGAGCTGAAATGAATGATTCGCCTCTCGGACGTATCTCTCATGCGATCTGTTGGAGTCACCTGCGATATGGGGGCCACCATAAATGGTAAAAATGGTTCTTACCGCAGGTTCCTGACCTTGCTCGGAAGCTCGCTGGGGCTGCTGTTGGTGCGTTGGCTGTTGCTGCTGAGGTCGTTGCTGGTGAGGTCTCTGGTCAGCAGGTCTTACCACATATTCTCCCAAGCGACCTCGTTTGATCAATTTCTCGATGGCGTTCTTCAACGCCCAACAATCTGAAGTACTATGCCCGACCTTATTATGATAGGCACAGAACTTGTTCTGATCTCTGTGCTGAATGGGAGCCTTTATAGGATTGGGCCTCCCAAAATCCTCATTGTTCCGTTCCGCAGCATAAATCCTATCCGGTGATGTCGTCAGGACACTGTATCCTTCATGGCGACCTTGACGTTGAGGTCGCTCATACTCTCTCCTCGCTCTCTTGGCGATCTGGTTACTTGAGCCAATATTTCTTCCTTCTTCGTTCTGGCCATTGTTTCTCCTTTTTGGCTGGCTGGAACTGCCCTCTTCATTCTTCTGATTCTGCTTCTTCGGGCCGAAGGTCTCTTCCTACCTAATTTCCTTCGCAGCTCGCTCATAGAATTCCCCTAGATCCTTTACTGGGGACTTTTCCATCCTTGCGTAGCCCAACTGAGATCGTTGTTAGTATACTTTCATCCGATGGATGCTCAACATTAGCTACCTCGCGTCTAAACCTGGTGATGTATTCCTTTAATGACTCACCCTGACGCTGAAAGATGGTGGCTAGGTGGCAGGATGGAGCGAGCTGCCTTCTCAGTGTCCTGTACTGACCAACGAACTTCTGTTGGCATTGCTCCCAACTTCCTATGCTACGAGCTGGGAGATTCTTAAACCACGTCCTCGGAATATCCCCCAATGTAGTTGGGAATACTCGGCACTTCACCATTGGATTTCTTGTATGTAGATCCAACTGAACGTTGAAAGCGTCTAGATGGTCATATGGGTCACTGTCCCCATTGTACTGCTGGATGTTTGGCATCTTAAATCTCGGAGGGAAAGGTTGTGTCTCAATCTCCATTGTGAAAGGAGTCCTTCCCCCATAGTACCCCCACTGCTCTGGGGCTCCAAGTCATGCCTCTAACTGTTGGACCCTTTGGAGGAGCTCCTCTACTTGTGGATCTCGAAGCTCGTATCTCCTCATGTGGTCGCGGCTTGGAGAAGGATGCTCTGGGTCATACCTCTCATGCTCTTCGAGCCAACCTCCAGGCTGATGGGACCCCACATGTCATCTATGCACTTCATCAACATTTCGAGCTGCGGCCCTATCTCTTTCATGCCCGTCCTTTGCTCGTTGGCGTCCATCTTGGCTCGGCCTTACCACCAGGCTAGCTGGACGAGCGACCTCCTTTTCTTCGCGGACAGGGTGTCCGGCTCTGGAATGCGCATTGGAGGAACGAGCTGATCCTGCAGGTCGCTGGACTTCCCTTGCCAGCCTTTCGGGCTCTTGCATCACTTCATGCGGCTGGGGCACGTGTCTTGGTGCCTGAACCTCCACTGCTAGCACGTTCTGTATTTGAGTCTGCACCAGCATGTTGACGGCCTCTGTGAGCTGTCTGACCGTATTCTCCAGCGCCTGTTGTCTCTCATGCCACTCCTGTTGTCCATCAACTACCGGGGGCACTGGAACGGGTTGACGATGAGGTAAAGGAGGGATGCCTGCTGCAGCACCGATTGCCTGGCCGTGGGACGTGCCTGCTGCATATATGGGTGCATCCTCTACCTGCTGCGCATCACGTTGATGGTGACTGGGCTGGCTATCTGCTTGGTTGATCCTTGAGCCAACATACTTGGTTTGTTTGGTTCTTGCCATGTTGTCAGAAATTGATGAACTGAGATAAAAAGATTGCAGTTTGGGCCCTCTTTTTAGCGCCAAAATGTTGACGTTGGATTTCAGTCGACGAGTAATCAATTCCCAATACCTGCAATCAATGTGAGAAAGCACAAATACCAAGAAAAAGCAAAGACAAGAACCGAGAATTAAACAAGGAACACAAATCTTTTACGTGGTTCAGCAATAATAGGCCCACTTCCACGACCGTCTGTTTCTTAAATTCTGCAAAGTGACAGTATGTTATTAAGTATTTTTCTGATGATGTTACAATGATTTTAATCCCTATTTATAGGGAAAGAGGTGTTACAATTCTAGTTGCAGCAAATCAGGAAAAGAATCCTAAATTAATTACATTCCCTAAACAATTGGGAAAGATAAGGAAAAGAATTATGAATTAATTACACTTCCTAATATATTTGGATAATATTAGGAAATTACCATAATTATCTCGAGATAAGGTTGATTTGAATAGATCTCCATATCTAATGAGGAAATCTCGGTTTGACTGGGTAATTACCATATCCGGAGAGAGAATCATGGTTGAATTTGGTAACTACCTGTTTCTGGAAGATACTGCACTTATTACGCTTTTTGACGAGCTGTTTTACTACGACGGTCTCGAGCTCGAGCTCACTAAGGGATGAGCTGTGCATAAGGCGAGCTGCGACCTGGCTGTGCTTATGGGTCTGTTGATGCCAGCTGAAGAATCTCTTTGAGCAAGCTGAAGAGCTTGCTGGGCTTAGAGTCAATACTGGGCCTCGTCTGATGGACTTTGACTAAGTTGACCTTATCAGGCCTTCTTATCGGGTCTTAAATGGGTCCAAATTGAGCTTTTACTAGCTCATTTAATGAGTCCGAAAAATACATATAACAGCGACCTCGAGTTGGACTTCGCCAAGTAGCGAGCTATGTATAAAGCGAGCTTCATAGCGAACTGTAATAAAGTGAAATGAGCTGACTGATGCGAACTGAAGAGCTCACTGGGGCGAGTTGAGCTGTAGAGCTTACTGGACCTGAATTGATGAATGAGCCTTGTCTGATGGGCTTTTGCATTTGGGCTGACTTGATTAGGCCTTCATGGGCTTTTACCGGTCCATTTAGTGAGTCCAGAAAATGCACATAACATCAGCCCCCCAGCTCTCAGTTCGTTCTGCGAATTGGGAGTTCGATCTCGCTAGTAAAAGTTATACTTGAATTTCTATTCCGCGCCTTTTCAATTTCATGCTTATTAGTACTGACACGTGGCGGTCATGTAGGAGGTAACTGAAACGTCTTTGGCAAGTCTCGTCCCACGCGCATTTAATGCGCACGTCTTTCAACTGACGGCTGTATGATTACAGAACTGTTACTCGTGCTGCACCGTTGGATTGATGGCAATTACATAGCACACAGATCTGATGGCTGGGGTTCGAGCTCGTCCACCTATATAAACTGGTAGAGCCCTTTCACTCTCTTTTTCATCTATCATTTTCTCTTGAAGCCACTAAGTTTTCTTAGCTTACTCACCGATTCTTTATAAAATCTATACTTCCAGTCACCGTTCTTCACACTCTCATCAAAGATTCACGGTAAGTTCTTTCTTTTGATTTCAAGCCTTCATTTTTATGATTTGTTGAGTCGATGTTGCACTATGCTTGCGCTTTGTTTTGTGCCTAAGCAGTTTGAATGCATTGTGTTATTGTTGTTGAATCTTTGTTGTTTTGGGTTTCTTATTAAACACGACTTTTTAACTTCTATTGATTTGATCCTGTAGCATGCTTGTTTGCAATCTGATTACTATTTGTGGTCTGTCATGCATGCGAACTATAGGATTAAATACATTTAGACTTCTAGCTCGTAGGTCGTTTCTTCATAGGTTGAGCCCCCCATTGTATGAATGATCTGCGAAATAGGAAACTTAGAAAATTTTTAGCATTTTAATAATATGCTTGCTGCGACCTGAACATGCTTCCTTTATTTAGATGTCTTCAAGTGGAGCTCGTAACATCAATGAAGCAACTCAAAGTAGGGAGCGAGCAAAAGCTCAACAATGAGTTGAGGAGGAAAGGAAAACTCGCAAAGCGTTTGCTCATTATTCATCTTCCATAGAAGTTTCCAAATTGGAGGGGATTGCTCTTCAATTTCGTATTCCTAGAGGCTATCACATAATGTCACCCATTCCAAAAAACCATACAGGTTATACTCCGTAGGAGTACGTTGCTGTCAGTATCCAACATCTAGAACACGAGTTGAGATTCCTAGCTCCTCCTTATTTGATCAAGTTCTTGAACACTGTCAAGCTCGCGCCATTCCAGTTGACACCAAATTCATATGCGCAGCTGACTGCGTTAACTCTAGCCTTCCTCAGAAATAATCTTCCTCCCCCGACTTCAAACATCATCCAGCATCTCTATAGCTTCAAGACTTTAAGCACTACAAAAGAGGGAAAGCCAGATGGCATCTACTATCTCGTAGCTCGTCTATCAGATTACAAGACACTCTTGCCCCAAAAAGGTGTAAAGGACAAGTCTAACGTCGGGGCATATAAGACGAGTTGGTTCCTTATCTCATATCCTTCTCTTGTGGATCTTAACAATTTCAGTTTTGTTCTGAAACCAGGTATGTATAGGAGAATCTTTAGCGAGCTATATATATATTTTTTATGTTATTTTTAAATTTTGCTTTGTAGAGTTGAAAACAGACAAGTCTCTTTTCAGCAAGGAGGAAGAAAGGGCTCTCGAGGTGTTCGTGAATTCGAGTGCAGCGGGCATCAGTAACAAGTTTGATACCGCCCTTATCCAGGTTCATGGCCTTGCTCCTCCTGAAGATTCTCTCTTGATAAATAGTGAGAAAGACATATCAAGCATTGGGGCGCGCGAGCTCCCTTATGTTCTCGAAGTTCCTGTTGAGGAAGATGACACATCTGATTCTCAATCAGCTCCAACTCCTACCATCACCTCTCGAGCAGATACAATAGTATCGCCTTTAGCTCGTAGGCAGAAATTACTTCTATTGAAGCGTCATAATCACTTTCCAAATTGGGTCTGTGCTGTTAAAGGCAGCAGCAAAAGGTTGCTGCAGGTCTGGTACACGACCTGTTCAGCTATGATCGCTGACAAGTGCATGTGATGCACAAGTTGTTGATTGCAGCAGAAAAAGTTTGCAGAATTTGGGCGAATAAAAAAAATAATAATAATAAATAAACAAATAAATAAATCAATGCAATTGTTCTGCATAAACTGCACAGAGGACAAAACAATGCATTATGCGTGAACAGAGTGCATTGTATATGCACTGTAAATGATGTGTGCATTGTTTATGCATAAACAGTGCATTGTTTATGCACTGTAACTCATGTGTGCGACACATGGCATTATGAATGCCATGCACAGTGCATGATGCACTTATTTGTTTGTGCATTGTGCACAAAACCGTGCATGCTTTTGCATGCACAGTGCCATGCACTGTAACTGATGCTCTTGTTTGTTTGTGCATTGTGCACAAAACCATGCATGCAACATTGATTTGACAATCACATGAATATATATATATATATATATATTTATTGGGTTTGAAAGTCAAGAATTGGGCTTAAAACCCAATCCATTTGATGGATATTCTTGATAATTAAATTAGATTTAATTATAAACCCAATAAAGCCCATGAAGATCTTGAAGATCATGAAGACTACAAGTGAAGGCCAAGGAATACCTTAGTTAATTTTTGTAACCTTAAATTTAGTTTTTAGGTTGTTAAAACCAAAGAATCCGGTCATACACATGTTGTTTATTTAATTGTTTATCATATAATAATCGAATGATTTGTTGATAACATGATCATGCATAAAATATGTCATATAGAATAGAAAGTGCTTATTCGTTACATTATAACATGACATGCATACATATATTATTATTTATTTTTTCTATTAAATAGTTTATTAGTTAAAATAGAGATAATAATACATAGAATACCAATTTTATAATTTGTTAGGATTTTAGCTGAAAGTCCTAGGTTCACAAATTAGAAATATATGATTAGTTTTAATGTGATTAAAATATATTTATATTTTGAATAATTGGTATTCATAATGTGATTAGATTTTAAGAGTTAAAATTGGGTAAATCACATTATTACTAATCTAATTAAAGAGTTTAATTTATTTAGATTAGTAAACAAATTGGAGATATAATTTTAATGTGATTAAAATGATATATTTCACATAATTAGCTCATAATGTGGATTAATTTTAAAAGTTAAAATTGAATAATTCACATTATTACTAATCTAGTTTATTTAAAAAGTTTAATATATTTAGATTAGTAAAGCCTTTTAGAAGTATTTTTTTATATGATTAAAAATAAATAAATTATATACTTCATAATTGGCTTATATTGTGGATTAGATTTTAAGAGTTAAAATTGGGTAATTTCACATTAAATCTAATCTTCATAATTAAAGAGTTTAGATTATCTAGATTATATCTTTTATAATAAATTAGATTTTTAAGAGTTAAACATCTAGTAATTTACTAGATGTTAATAGGATGATGATTCTAGTAACATACAAATTTCTAGTAACTTAGATTATCTTCTTAGCCGTTAATAATCTAAGACGATGCCTAGGAATAAAAAGTAGAAAACCCTAATCCTAAAATAATGAGTGGGAGAAGAATATATGACAATATATCCTACGATCTCCATCATTAGTTCAACACCGTGAGATTTAAATGGCGCCTCGAGACGGCTTTGTTTTCGTCCCCCTAAGGGTGGTGTCCATTTAGGCCAATATCAAGGTTGACTTCCCAAAGGATAGGATTTTTAGATGTATTTTAGGATTGACCTACCCTAAGGCTGACAATTCTCAAGTTAAGTATGAGAGATCTGAAATGATAGGTTACACTCATAAAGGGATTAATTAATTGGTAATTTGATTCTTTGACCGAAATAAACGGTAGTAAGATTATATAGGAATAAGAGTTATTCTGTTATATTATTTGATTGAGATTTTCTCAATCTAACATACAATTATTTGACCTATCCTAAGGTGGCATATATTTGTGGCATGTTAGATTATCGTGGCATAGTAATTATTTTTTAGGGTATTTTCTAATTCATTATTCGTGTATCATACATCACGTTTAATTTTATGCCAAACTAATGATATTGTATGAATGCAATTGAATAAAATATTTTATTATTATCTAATTCAGCAATGTTGTCTCCATTCATGTTTATGCTTGCCAATGATAAATTAAACGGGGATAACTATGTTAAATAACTTGAATGCCTTTTTGGTCTATAAGAATCTAAATTTGTACTGATGGAAGAGTGTCTTCTTGAGCCTGGCCAAGTAAACATGATACTAGAGACTTTTCCGAAGAGCCTCATACAGTTCAAAGCAACTATGTTATGAACAAATTCATCATGCAGATGGCACCTAGGATGTCGTGTCAGCTAGAGCAGTGGGAGAAGTGTGACTTCATTTTCTAATAGTTGTTTTATTGTTTTGAATAATGTTTCTGTTTCCAATCTCATGGAACAATTATATTCAATTTCTTTTAATAATAAATTAGTTATTATTTCTAGAAATTATTTGAATAGTTGTTCATGAATATTAGAAAACAACTTATATGAGTTAAGATCGTTAACTCATAACTGCTCAAAGCTGAAATGTTTAAAGTTGAAGAGCCTAAAACAAAACGATAATAGATTTCTCCTAATGATAATACCTATTTTAGCATCTAAGACTTGGACATTATAACCTTGACAGAATGGATAGACTTGTAAAGAGCAAGTTTTTTTTTTTTTTTTTTTTTTTAAATGAGTTAAAGATTGACTCTTTACTTATTTTTCAGTTATGTCTAAAAGGTAAAATGACCAAAAGATCTTTTATTGAAAAGGGCTTAGAGCTAAAGAATCGCTAGAGCTTATACATTTGGACATTTATAGTCCTATGAATGTTAAAGCAAAAGGCGATTATGAATATTTCGTCACTTTTATTGGCATTTATTCTTAATATGGATATATTTACCTAATGCAATGGAAGCTTGAAACTTTTGAAGAGTTCAAATAGTCTCAAGCTAAAGTTGAAAACCAATTAGGTAAATGGTTAAAAGTTCTACGATCGGATCGTGGAGGTGAGCACCTCAAAACGTAGTTTGGGGATTACTTGATTAAGAATAAGATTCTACATCAACTCATAGCTCATAAAACACCTCAACAAAATGGTATTGTAGAGAGGAGAAATCGAACCCTATAGGACATGATGAGATCTACGACTAGTTTCTTATTATTATCTAGTTTCTTCTAGAGAAATGCATTGTAGACTGCAGAATATATATCTTGAATGTAGAAGCTTCCAAGTCTGTTCCTAAGACATCTTTATAGTTGTGAAATGGTCACAAAACTAGTTTGTGACATTTTCACATATGGATTGTCCAACACATGTATTGAAGAGCAAGACTAGGAAGATCTGGAACAACATTCATAAGTATGCCTATTTGTAGGTTAGACGAGAGAAACTAGAGGCGGGTTCTTTTATAATCCTTAAGAAAACAAAGTGTTTGTATTGACAAATGCTATATTTCTTGAAGATAATTATATAAAATATCACAAAACTCGTTATTATATTCAAGGAGTTATTATCTGGTTCAACCAGTACTCAATCAACAATAGTTGTTGATAACAACATAGTTAAAACCACTCTGAGTGTTAGACAGATTCTCGTCAGAGTTATCTATCACCTCGTCATAATGGGAGGATTGTGAGACAATCTATTTACTATATAGTTTTGGAGAGGTACTAGTTGTCATCTCTAATGATAGAGTAGATAATTCATTAGCATATAAAGATGTAATAGATGACTCTGATAAGGTGAATAGGCTTAAAGCTTTGAATCTTGAGATGGAGTCTATGCACTCCAACTCTATCTGGAAATTTGTGGATTCATCAAATGGGGTAAAACCCATAGGTTATAAATGGATAAGAAGGTAAAGACCTTCAAAACTAGGCTAGTGGCAAAGGGTTATACCCATGAGAAGAGAATTGACTATGAAGAGATTCTCTCATCAATAGCCATGTTTAAGTCCATTCACATTATTCTATCCAAAGCTGCATATCTCAACTATGCGATATGGCAGATGGATGTCAAGATTACAATTTTGAATGAAAATCTTGATCAATGCATCTATATGGTGTAACCAGAGGGATTCGTGTCCCAAGGTTAAAAGCAAAAGGTTTGCAAATTGCAAATGTCCATTTATGGATTTGAGTAAGTATCTTGATCTTGGGACATAAGGTTTGATACTTTGATCAAATCTTATGGTTTTAAGCAAAATGTTGATGAACCTTGTGTATACAAGCATAGCATCGATAAAAAAGTGGTTTTCCTCGTAATTTATGTTGACAATATCCTACTCATTAGGAATGATATAAGAGCATTATTTGAGGTATAGAACTGGCTTGCTAACTAATTTCAAATGAAAGATTTGAGAGAGTATTTATGTTCTTAGAATTCAAATTATATGAGATCGTAAGAACAAATTGTTAGCACTGTCTCAAGCATCATACATTGATAAGATCATTATATGGTTTGCAATGAAAGAATTCCAAGAAAAGTAATTTATTTTTCTTATCATGGAGTTCATTTGTCTAAGGAATAGTGTCCTAAGACACCTCAAGAAATTGAGGATATGAGACGGATTCCCTACACCTCTACAATAGGCAGTCTTATATATGCTATGATATGCATGAGATTGGATATATGACATTCAGTGGGAGTAGTCAGTCGTTATCAATCCACCTCAGGATCTGATCACTGGATGACTGTAAAACATATTCTCAAGTATCTTTGGAGAACGAGAAACTATATGCTTGTGTATTTTGGAGAGGATTTGATCCCATTAGGATACACATATCTGATTTTTAGTTGGACAATGATTTTAAGAAATCCATGTCTAGGTCAGTATTTATCTTTAGTGGTGGAACTATTATATGGAGGAGTGTTAAGTAATCTTGCATTGTTGACTCCACCATAGAAGCTAAATATGTAGCAGCTTGTGAAGTAGCTAAAGAAGCGGTTTGGCTCCATAAATTCTTGATTAATCTGGAAGTTGTTCCAGATATGGATAAACCACTATCATTTATTATGATAATAGTGGTATAATGGTCAATTCTAAAGAACCAAGAAACCACAAATAAGGGAAGCATATAGAGAAGAAGTACCATCTCAATAGGGAGATTGTACATAAAGAGATGTGTCATTGAGATAATAGCTTCTCTAGACAACCATGCTGATAAGTTTACAAAGACCTTAACTGCTAAAGTGTTTGAAGGTCATCTAGAGGGTCTAGGATTACGAGATATGTCCCATCTGCTTTAGGACAAGTGGGAGATTATTGGGTTTTGTGCCCTAAGAGCTTGTAATTATGTAAATGGTTTTAATAAATAATAATAAAGTATTTATTTTGTTCAATTTATATGCATTTATGAAATGTTTGCTTCACACAAATATCATGTAACATCCATGATTACTTATGTAATTTCAAACTAAGTATATAAGTGTTATATACAAGAGGATTTAATTTGAGATCAGTAATCTAAAGAGTCCGTAGAAAGCAAACAAAGTTGGGTACTTTGCTTGTGGTGAATCTATAGTTGCAGTTCATTTTGTATTTGATACGATGATCTTATCCGGGATTGTTCATGTGGCAACATGAAAATAGAGCCATCTTATATAATAGAGATTATATAGGACTGGACCACGATAAAATGAATTTCTTATTAATATCCGTTAAATAAAGAAATTCATATTTATCAAATAGATGATCATATATGAATTGATCTTAATCCTGAATGTTTTATGTACTCCTATTTGTTGAGTCATATCTTTTGATTTACATGAGTGAGACTGTTATATATTTATGGTCAATAAGTTTAGTACTTTGGAGATATGATTTAATAAATGATTGAGAACATTTAACACAATAGTGGAATCCACTCCTTCTTGCGAGAAGTAGATGAGTAGTTCCCTTAAAGTGTTGATTCGGGTCTTGAATAATAAGAACACTTGACTTTCTGTTTATGATTAAACGGAAAGATAAATTCATAAGTTGTTATGGATATATTGTTCATTAGAGAATCAATGGTACTTATTGGAATAAGATATAATTAGAGAGGTATAACGGACTTTAATGACCTAGCTCTAATTATGAACTACTTGTGGAGGATCGAACCATATGAAATGATTAAATCGATGGACACTGAAAATTCAGATTGTGTAAAACATCTACAATCTTGAGAGTGCAACCTTGAGTTTTTAGTGGAGTAACTCTAAGGTTAATAATAGTGAATTATTTAATTAAAGAATTTAATTAATAATTTCAATATTATTTGAGCTCAAATTGTAGGTCCATTTGGTCCCTTTGCTAGCTCACAACCACATAAAGAAATAAATGAAAGAATATAATTTGATTGTCCAATTAATTAATGTCAGATGGACATGTTCATGAATTATTTAAATAATTTGATTATTTAAATATATGTAATTATTTAATTAAGTGTTAATTATTTAATTATCTGTAGAGATTATGAGTTTAATTTTAAATAGTGTCATTAAATTATTTATGATTTAGAATCATTTAATTTAATGGAAATAGTAATTTAATTTAATTGGAATTAGATTCCATATTAAATTGAATTAAAGAAGTTTTAATAGGAATTAGATTTCATATTAAATTAAAAGTAAAGAGTTCTAGACCAATAAGGAATTTGATTCCATATTGGATATGAACTATATTTTTTAATTTAAATAGGAAATTGTATTCCTTGTTAAATTGAAAAACTCTAACTTATCATTAAAAAAGATGTTTTATGTCGCTAACTAAAAGGTGAGAGAATTTTTGGCTATTTGAACCAAAAACTTTCATAAATTAAAAACACCAAATTACCTTATTCATATAATAATCTTTTAGAAAAGATTTCGTTATTTGATTCTTTAAGATTGTGCCCACACACAGTTTCTTTTGTGAAGAGTCATAGCAAGGAAGATTGAATGGTGAAAAATTTGCGAATCAAAAGGGATCAATTCAATATTCATGCAAGGTAAGATTCGATCTTATTAATTTAATTATTGAATTGTTATTACTAGCATCGATCGGGTATGTTTTTGTTTGAAAAAATTTTTAAAATCCACGTTTCCGCATTAAAAAAATTCAAAACCGTTTTTTTCGTTCAGGTGGTGAACCTAGATGTTGAAGATCTGGGTACAAAAATCTAGGTTCGAACCCAAATGTTTTTTTTCTTAAAAAAAGGAAAAAAGATGTTCTGATATCTGGTCTCGCCAAAATATTGAAGATGTTTTTTTATTCATTTTAATGTTGGCCTTACACGTATCATAATCTTAGCTATCTTTTGGAAAATGGCAAAAACACCATTCCTACCCAAACTTTCCGTCTCTTTTGACCACCTATTGACTGATGGATTGGACATGTTTGAAGAGTTTTAAGAACTTTAGAGATAAAATGAATTATTTCCGAAAAAGCTTTAAAAACCTGATAATTTTTTATACCTTAGGGATTAGAATGAAGTTTTTTCTTTTACAAAATGGTGATCTAGTGATATGGGTCAGCGGCCAAAACCACTTCTCTTTCTTTTAATAGGTACCTTGAAACTTTGTATCACGGATACTTTAGTTGTTAATTGTATTTTACAAATTGTGATTCCCCCACTACGATAATACTCCATTGCAAACTTTTATTCGTGACTGGTTAATTGATGTATAGCACATGAAGCAGTCTGATTTTGGACTGAATTCTTTTGTTATACTAGCTTGAAGGATAAGCATTGATAACTTCAATTCTTTAGGTGTTTACTGTATTTTACAAATTGTGATTCCCCCACTACGATAATACTCCATTGCAAACTTTTATTCATGACTGGTTAATTGATGTATAGCACATGAAGCAGTCTGATTTTGGACTGAATTCTTTAGTTATACTAGCTCGAAGGATAAGCATTGATAAGTTCAATTTCAACGTTATTTTTTAACAACTATTAACAAAATGGAAATCGACGTTGATTTTCTATGGGCCAAAAACACTCAAGAAGAACTTTTCTCAACAACCACTGTGAGGTGAGAGGAATAAGAATAACAAATAAAATTGTAATGCTAAGCTTTGAAAAAGCTGAAAATTGCTTAAGATTAATTCAACATAAACAAGTCTTTATATAGGCATTTACATGAAAAATATGACCAACAAATAAAGACCCATGACCACCAAAATAGTCCACTAACTTCAACAAGAAAATACATGATCACTTTGTTTACTTCCCCACAAATTAATCACACCACTAAGACAAAATTAAGACCATACGTCTAATTACATCCACCACACCAATAATAAAATTAGGACTCATGCGAGAATAGCAAGTTCTTGCATGCCTTCATCGAAGAGATGAACAACGTCACACAAAACACCACCATCATTGTTGCTATAGATCCCAAGAACCAGTTTCGTGGGCAATGATCAGAGGAAATCTTCTCCGAGATCCCAAGAACCAGTTTCGTGGGCAATGACCAGAGGAAATCTTCTTCTGCGTATCGAGCAGTAAGAATTGATAGGAAGGTTACTATTGAGCAAGAGGAATCAGATATAGAAAATATTATGGAGACTTTTTTGAGGAAGTTGGGAGACCCTGTACCATCTTTAACGCCGACTGGAACGGTGAAAGCTGCCGCAAAAACCACTGTGGCAATAAGGGTTGCAGCTATCATGCATGGTTCGGCAGTTTTCTTCATCCATGCCTCCCCCTTTTCCATTAACTCTTTCTGCTCTTCAGTAAATAAAGCTCTGGGTGTTTTCCCGTCTTTATTTTTGGCTTCAGCATATACTGGTTGCACTACTTTTTGCACTTCCTGCAATCGATGTTACGGATAGGCGTCAAAATTAAGTGAATCTTTTGTAATGAAATTATTAATCTTTGTAACTCATTTCTTCGTCCAGAGAATCAATTCTATATATAAGAGGTCCAGACGATCTGGTCTACACCTTGAACCACAACAACTCTCGCTGTAACTGTCGTGCTGCTCCTGATACAATATTGAGCCGATTTGGGGGAGGCAACTTCGCAGCCAGATGCAAGATATTGTTTTTGTCTCCATCTTCTAACACAACTATCGTGTCCTCGATCGAACCAGTCTCGTGTATGAGGTTGAAGGTCCTTTCATGACGATTCAGAACAGCAACGTGATATATGCTGTATCCATTGTCGTCAACATTGAAGATCAACTCAGGATGATTATCAATAAGTATAGATAAAAGCTGAACGTTGCCGAGTTCTGCAGCAACAAATATTAGCTTCCAAGGAACTCCAATTTTCTGTGAAATCTAGGAGTCACTCAACATTATGACAGTTTTCCAAAGGCGTTCAATGAGTTCAAGTGCTTGTGGGTGCATCCTTTTATTATGGACCATGTTGGTGCCTGAAACTGGCAGCAAGAAAGATCAAAGTAAATCAACTTTACATAAGAGGAAAATTGAGGCTGAGTTAAAAGTTAGGGAAATTTATAGTTTTTACTCAAATAAAAAGGAAATTTTTGTTTTTACCTAGATTTTAGAAAAAATTTGTTTTTCACCTCTTAAACAAATTATTTCCATTGTATACCCAAGATTATCAAAATACCCTTAAGTTAAAATCACTCAAATGCCCAAACTTGAAATTACGAAAATAGCTTTCTTCTTCCTAACAATATGCTCCCTCTTTCCTCTTCTCCATTCATGATTTGTGAGATTTGATTCACCATTGCAACTACAAAACAATCTAGTAAGGGACTATTCATTCAAGCTTCTTTATCCATTGAAGTTTTTTGATTAATTCAAGCTTCATCTATTGAAGGTTTTGAAGATTTTTCTACCATTTGAGTTTTAAAGGTAATGTATGTGTTTTTTTGTTGATTTTTGAGTTGTTTTGTTCATATTGCAAGCTAAAAGACTGTAAGAATGATTTTGTTGTGATATATAAGGTATTCATTAAATCTGTGATGAAATCTGCAAAATATGCGACGAAATCAGTTTTTTATGACTGATAATCAATTTTTCATTGTATGAAAAATCGATTGAAGAGGTGTACCAATTTTTCAGTCACTAAAAAGCCGTTATCAATTTTTCAATGATTGAAAAACCGATAAATCGTTATTGGTTTTTCAGTGACTGAAAAACCGATAACTTCACTAAAAAACCGAAATTAGCACATTTTTTTTTTTTTTTAATATTTTTGTGTTGCTATGTATTGAATATAATTTGATATGATTGTTTGTAGTAATGTTGCCCATTTAAAATGAGACTAATTTATTAATAATATTATTTGATTTGAACGTTACAGGAATGACTTAAGAAATTGTTGTAATCAACTTTGACGGAGAGTGGAATAGATGTAATTACATTGGAGGAGAGTTGATCATGTGTGGGTTTCACAAAATAGTAGTTTTTCATCATTGGTGGACGTTGTATACAGAGAGGCTGGTATTGATAGAAGAAGGCGAGATATTTGTATGTATTATTTACTACAAAGTACGACAAATGGTCAAGTTAAAAAGATACGCATCATGTCTGATCTTGGTGTTGTTGGTTTGATGACAATAAAAAATATTAATGTTAAAGAGATTTATATCGATAAGATTGTGAGAGATTTTGGAGTTGGGGTTAGTAGGCGTACTGTTTATCCAATTATCACTGACTCAATACCAAACACAAGACATGACGAGATAGATACGGATAGACTTGTAAATCCATATATAGTTGGAAGTCATTTTTATTTTACTGTAGGCATTAGAAGCAATTAGGTTGATACTTCTGTCACCCCATTTACATCTATAAAAAGTCACATTTGTGATGTTAGTGATGACTATATGAATTATGATACTGATGATGAAGATCGGGATACAAATGATAATGGTGATGGGATACGGGATAGTGATGAAGAGCAAACTAGAGATAGTGATGAAGAGGAAACTCGATTTGATGATGTCGCTGAAGAAGAAGGGTTTATAGGAATAAGATTTTCAAGTTTACAATTTCAAAACAATATTTACAACCATACTAGATTGTTCCTAGTGTAGAACTGGGCGACATTGAGGCTACTTCAAGTGTTATGTCAACCGTCTACCAACGTGGTACGTTGTATAAAGAAGCATTCTTTAATAGTAAAGAAGAAATGAGTATAACTATTGGAGAATATGCTCTAAAAGCTAAGTTTGAATATTGGGTTAAACGTTTAGATATGGACTGATTTGAGGCTGGTTGTAAGGATAAAACTTGTAACTTTATAGTTTGTGTAGGATATAGAAAGGGTTGTTCGATGTGGTTTGTGTTGAAGTATGTGGCGGAACACATGTGTCGTCAGACAGCTATGGAATCACATATGAAGAGTGTGAAGGTTACTGTCATTGGAAAATTGTATGTGGGAAAGGTGGAGAGAGATATTTATATACCTAATCATTGATTGGAGAAATGCTTGAGTAATATGGAGTTCAGATCTTATACAGTAAAGCTTGGAAGACTTTGTAATATATAAAGAAACTAGCTAATGGGTAAGCAGATGAGTTATATCAACAGCTTTCATTCTACTTTGAGATGTTAAAACTTTCAAACCCTGGCACAATGACGACAATTAAGAGAGATGAAAACAACTGGTTTTTATATTCCTTCGTTGTACTTGGAGCTTCCATTGAGGGTTTTCAGTCTTATATGAGATCGGTTATTGCTATTGATGCCACTCATTTGAAAGGTGAATATAAATGTGTGATTTTTTTGCTGTATATAAAGATGGGTTGGAGATGATTTATCCTATCGCTTTTGGATTTGCTAATAGAGAGTCAGACTATTCATGGACTTGGTTCCTAAAAAGTTGCGAGAAGCGATCGGTGTGTCAAACGATTTGCTTATCGTATCCGATCATCATAAAATCATATCGAATGGGATGAAAGCAACTTTTCCTGAAGTTCCACATGTGTTATGTTTTTTCCATTTGTGGTAAAACCTCAAGCAATATTGTAAAAAGCGTTCGAATGTAAAAGATGTACTTTACAATGCAGCATACTGTTATATGCATGATTAATGTAATAGAATATTGGAAGAAATACGTGCGTTACATCTGAGCACACATGCAGCTTTGGCTAAGGTTGGAGCGAGCAGGTGGTCACGAGTACATTATCCAAAAAGAAGATATGAAATGATGACTACCAACATTGCAGAGTCGCTCAACAATTGTATGATGCAAGCACGTTGTTTGCCAATAATAACTACACATGAATATGTAATAAATGTATTGCAGAGATGGTTTAATAATAGACGTGTTGCCGCTGATAAGCTTACAACTTATGTTACCATTGCTGTGTACGATCGTATCATGTTGGCAAAAGATTTATCAACAGAAAGTAGCGTATATCCCATTACAGAATCGTATCAGTACAGCGTCATGCATCCTAGCAAAGGAGATGCAATGGTTGACATTTAACGGCACATATGTATGTGTAAGCAATGGAACCTTGATCAGTTATCATATGTTCATGCATGTGCTATAGCCAGGTATGGTAATTGTATTGTTGCTTTCAATAATTCATGTCATATCGTGACACTTAAATTTTTTATACATGTTAGGTTCAAGGGTATTAGTTGTGATATACTTTGTAGTCAGTATTATAGCATAGAGTGGCTGAAAGTTGCATATATATGTCTGATTAATCTCATCCCTAAATTGACTGGTTGGAATGTTTTCGTGAAAATTAGAAGTATGGTTGTATTACCACCCAAAGAAAAAAGACAAACAGGTAGGCCGAAGGAGGTTCAGATTCTTTCAATTGGAGAAGATCGTCATCGAAAAAAGTACGAAAATGTAATCAGAGAGGACACAATCGTCTTTGTTGCCTTAACCCCCCTTTCATCAGTGGAGGGACAAGTGCAGCAGTGGATGCAGAAGCTGGGATAAGCACAAATGCTACTGAAAATGCGTTGCGGTCCCAAAGATACTGCTTGTGTCATGAGACTGGATACAACCAACGTCGATGTCCTCAATGATTTCCTATTCTCAATCCAATGTGGCTAATGACGAAAACAATGATTAGACATTGATTGACATTAATTTCAACTTATGTTTCATGTATATTTTATTTTGTTAATTACTTTATTTATTTAATAACATAGCGATAACATTATAATCGGATCGGTTATTAAATTATTAATCCATTATTATTATTATTTTTGTATCTTTTTAGTAGCTTGGAACCATAAAATAATGTGGAAAGATGGGTAAAAATGAAAGAAAAACACCGATCAATTTTTAAGGGTGTTTGAAAAACTTATATCGGTTTTTCAGGTACGGTAAAAAACTGATTCTCACTTATCATTAATATTTTCCTTTCAGATGGATTTCTGTGACCAATAAATGACCCTAAAATTGCTTCAAGTTAACTAATTAACATAAAATCGCACATTCAACTAACTTAATAACTCTACATGGTCACATTGAAGTAACATAGGACAATCACATGACAATATTTCACTTAAAATGTATTCATATTAATCCATCCAACTATGTTTGTGGGTAATGAAGATATTTTATTACCATCATTTCTATTATTTTTGTATCTTATTAGTAGCTTGGAACCATAAAATAGGGTGGAAAGAGGGGTAAATATTGAAGAAAAACACCGATAAGTTTTTAAAGGTGCTTGAAAAATCGGTAGAGGTATGGTAAAAAACCGATCCCCACTTACCATCAATATTTTACTTCTAGATGGTTTTTTGTGACCAACAAATGACCCCAAAATTGCTTTAAGTTAACCAATTCACATAAAATTGCACATCCAACTAACTTAATAACTCTACATGGTCACTTTCAACTAACATAAGACAATCACATGATAATATTTTACCTAAAATGTATTCATATTGATCCATCCAACTATGTTTGCGGGTAATGATCATCTTTTATGAGATATAACATCATTTTTATTGTTTCTGTATCTTTTTAGTAACTCGAAACCATAAAATAGGATGAAAAATGGGGTAAAAATGGAAGAAAAACATCGATCGATTTTTAAGGGTGCCTGAAAATTCGATATTGATTTTTCAAGTATGGTAAAAAACTGATCCCCACTTATCATCAATACTTTCCTTCTAGATGGTTTTTTATGACCAACAAATGACCCCAAAATTACTTAAAGTTAATCAATTAGCATAAAATTGCACATCCAACTAACTTATTAACTCCACATGATCATATTCAAATAAAATAGGACAATCACATGACAATATTTCACGTTGATCCATCCAACTATGTTTGCGGGTAATGATGATCTTTTATAAGATATAACATCATTTCTATTGTTTTTGTATCTTTTTCGTAGCTCAAAACCATAAAATAGAGTGGAAAAAGGGGTAAAATGGAAAAAAAACACCGATCGGTTTTTAAGGATGCCTGAAAAACTAATAAAGGTATAGTAAAAAACTGATCCCCACTTATTGTCAATAATTTCCTTCTGGATGGCTTTCTGTGACAAAAAAATGACCCCAAAATTACTTCTTAATATAAAATTGCACATCTAACTAACTTAATATCTCTACATGGTCACATTCAATTAATATAAGACAATTATATTAGAATATTTCACCTAAAACGTATTCATGTTGATCCATCCAACTATGTTTGCGGGTAATGATGATTTTTATGAGATATAATATATTTTTATTGTTTTTGTATCTTTTTAGTAGCTTGAAATCATAAAATAGGGTGGAAAGGAGGGTAAAAATGGAAAAAAATATCGATCGATTTTTAAAGGTGCTTTAAAATTCGATGTCGATTTTTCAGGTACGATAAAAAATCGATCCCTACTTATCGTCAATATTTTCCTTCCAGATGACTATCTATGACCAACAAATGACCCCAGAATTACTTAAAATTAATCAATTAACATAAAATTTCACATCCAACTAACTTATTAACTCCATATGGTCATATTTAAGTAACAAAGGATAATCACATGATAATATTTCACCTAAAACTTATATATGTTGATCCATCCAACTATGTTTGCGGGTAATGATGATCTTTTATAAGATACTACATTATTTCTATTATTTTTGTATCTTTTTAGTAGCTCAGAACCATAAAATAGGGTGGAAAGAGGGGTAAAAAGTGTAGAAAAACACCGATTGATTTTTAAGGGTGCCAGAAAAACTGATATCGGGTTTTTAGGTACAGTAAAAAATTGATCCCCACTTATCATCAATATTTTTTTTTCAGATGGTTTTCTGTGACCAACAAATGACCCCAAAATTACTTCAAGTTAACCAATTAATATAAAATTGCACATCTAACTAACTTAATAACTCTATATGATCACATTTAAGTAACATACGGCAATCATATGACAATATTTCATCTAAAATATATTCATGTTGATTCATCTAACTATGTTTGTGGGTAATGACGATCTCTTATGAGATATAACATCATTTATATTATTTTTGTATCTTTTTAGTAGCTCGAAACCATAACATAAGGTGGAAAGAGCAGTAAAAATGGAAGAAAAACACTGATCAGGTTTTAAGGGTGCCTAAAAAATCGATATCGGTTTTCCAGGTCTGGTAAAAACCAATCCTCACTTATATTCAATATTTTATTCTTATCGGTTTTCTAATATAATGAAAAACTGATTTCGGTTTTTAAACGTCAATAAAAAAGCGATGCATTGATTTTGAACCTCATTTATTTACCTTTTAAATATATTTTTTTAACAAATCGTAATTAACAAAAGTATTTAAATAATAAACATATAAATCTACAATTTTACTTATATACAACATCCCCATCAGAGTCTTCTGTCCATTTCCCAAATTCATTAACTTTATACATTGGCATCGAAAACATATATATGTCCCGAGCAATCTCTGCTCTCACTGCAATGACGTATGTACCGGTATCGAGTTTTCTTAATTTCCATGTACTCTCTTTGGATTGTAAAAGGTCGTGTATGTACATGGCCACATATGCTCCACAACTTATCCTGTATCAGTAATAAATTAATTAAATATCATAACATAAACTATATATATGTTAATTCAATTATAAACTTACTCACCAATTGGGTTGCTGGAGTATAACTGATCTACCAAAATATTCAACTTTCCACTGCTCATCCACGAGTGGTATATCTATCTGGATCTTCTCATAAAATCCTATAAACCGCAATAAGATGGGCATGAAACACACCAGCAGCTCAAGTGGCTGGAGCTGTTCGACTACATCAACATTTGTCAGGGAATCATATATTATTATTTTCTGCTCTTTGAGGCACACTTGACAGAGGACCTGGTGATTTTGATTCAGACTACACGGTAGTAACACCTGCAGTTTAAAGATGTCAGTGCTATAGGACTAGTTCGGATAATCAAATAATAAATATTAATCTTCGAACAACACTTACATTGTCAACACACCACCACAAGATTGATGTGTCTATCTGTCTACAACCGTATGCAAGCCATTCTGAAGGTACATCAGCTGTAACCGGCTCAAATTTTAAGCCTTTACTGACGTATTGCTAATTGTAATGTAGTGTCATAAAAGTCTACATGATAAAAATTAAACATGTTATTTAACATCAGAGACACATGACATGAAATTGTAAATACATAACTGACTGAAATATAAATACTTACAAACAAAGAACTGTCATGGATGGTGTATCTACTGTCCTCAGCCTCGTTCCACCATTTTCTTCGTAGGCACATTAAATAAAAATTGATATGTTCATTAGTCAACCATAGGTTTTCGTTCTTAAAGGTGACCAATGTGGTTGGTATCACGCACTACTCACAACGATCAATCGAACGCTTATAATTCAAAAAAAAAAAAATAAAGCAATATTATAAATTTTTTTTATCGTAACAATAAGAATGCAAGGATAATTACGCTTTTTTTTCAATACCTAAGGCCTAAAGATGTTGAAGCTTTATATTCATTATAGACAGCCTCTACGGGGTTTATAGACTCCGCCACCTCCTCAACCTGCTGTTAGGCCACTTTCTTTTTCTTTTTCGTTGGTCCATGATCCGTGTATAACATCTGTAGAGGTGCTGCTGGCTTGGTCTTTCGTTTGCCCCATTCCTAGATGCCCGTATCCTGCAACTATAAGCAAATAAAAAACATGAGTTACATATTTATAATTATATGTTAGACTACAACACACTAGATATATTATGTCTACCTGGTCATGACTACGCTTAGCCTTTACATCTGATAGACCTCTTGAGTCCTTTTAGGAGTGGTGATTCTTTTACTCATCATGTTGATGGGATGACTGGTGGACACCCTATGACTGAAGGATCTCTTGATTCTCTTGATGGATGGCTAACTGGCCTGTATCGATAGGTGACTAATGGACCACCTCGTCCTTATGGAGAGGTGACCGATGAACCCCATCATCCTGATGTTGTGGTGGTGGTGGTGGTGACGGGTAATAGAAGTGCTTATCTTGAACAAAGCTCCTACCATCATCATCATCATTATCGTCGTCATCGTCATCTGAATCATGCCCACCAATCGGAGACTTGGAAATTTTTAAATGCTTTTCCACCCGTCTCAGTCTCCTATCCATCTCCCTTATGATCTTCAAGGTTGTCTTCTGCCTCTTATCCATCCTACTTAACTTCTTATGGGTTGTCTTCTATAAATCCATAATATACTCAAATAACCGCTTCACCTGTAGAATAGAATCATATATATCGTTTTACATAGTGCACACAATTGTAAAAAATTTTGATAGAGTCTTTTATGTTTTTTGAGTATCCAAGAAAATAGAACCCATATATTTAAATTACACTTCATCTATCATGTTTAGAAACTCCGTCTCTCTATCCTACTCTGTACTACTATACAACATGTTCACATCTTTTGCACTTATTACAATGGATATTCACTAAATAATCATATAAATAAAAGATTCGTACCTCAGGATGTACGTTCTACATATCGTGCGACTTTTTTTTCCAAAACTTTGAAAATGTATCCTTTGGTTTGGATTGCACGCTTCGAACGTCTTCATTCGGCTCATCGTCACCCTTCACCTTATCATCATCCCTTTCACCCTCTCTCATAATCATCATCACCTATAATCATCATCACCCCGTATACCATCATCGTCGTCGTCATCATCATCATCATCATTACCACCCTCACTTCCTTCACCGCCAATTTTATACACATTTTCATCAACCAAATGATTCAAATTAAAAAATTTCCAATAATCCATGTCTCTTTCGACGTTAGTAGGTTCAAGGGTTTGTGTAATGCCAACTATTTGTATTATATACATATATATAGTTATACTATAATGATATACTTAATATAAATAATGATAGTTAAAACAAACAAATAATTGAAATCAATTTAGGTTACGTTTGTCACTTACGAAGGGGAAATCATCAAAGCTTTTCATGTTTTTTGATGTCCTCTTAAGTGACCATCTCTTACATCTTAGCAGATCATTTTGTAAATACTAGTTACTTTTCGATATTTTCTCTCTCAACACCGGGAATAACTCTACTAACCACTACTATAATGCAAAAGTGATTAAACAAAAAACATACATATAGTTAGTATATAACCATATATATTAACCGTAATAGAAGGAAGCAATAAATATTGAAGGTATTAGTTATACCTGAAACGTCAAGACATAGCCATAAATATTAATTGTTTTCGGTGGTTTGTGATCTACTCTTCATTAATTGCCATGCAGAGGCAGTAGATCAGGACACTATAGCATAATGTACCTCAAGGGAATGAGTTCCATATCTCTGTATTCTCAATTATGACCCACATAAATTGGGCAATGTTGGCCTTGTCATCCTACCCCATGAAGAGATGGAAAGCGATCTCTACATTCGCTAACTTTAAAACATCTTTATCATTTATTGGATCCTTGTTTGTATGGTCTTAGTGGGTGTTCTGGTCATTTGGTAATGTATTAAGATTTCGTAGTTGACACCCCCAAAAGGAAGTCCTGTAACCGATAAAAACTCATATTTCCCAAACTTATATGTTCTCCCCCCGATTTCAAATCACATTTCATCACAGCATCCACCGATGACCTCCACCTCTCTAGCAAGAACCCATAATATCACGAAGGCATATTATCGATAATCTTCAAAATATGTTCTAACGGGCACTTTTCTATAAACTAGTCATACAAATTTTTTCTAGTAAGAATGACAATTATTTTATTAAGTAACCTCTGACCAATGTATGTATTCCCACTCGTGTGCTTTTCAATTGTTTACGAACTATATTTATATCTGAAATCCATTTGTAGGAAAGAAAAACAATAAAGAAGATTAGTAGGGATGTTGAAAACCAAATCGGTTTTTTATTGTATCTGAAAAATCGGTAAATATAATGGATCGGTTTTTCCCTTCGGTTATTCACATCGCTTTTTCAATTCGATTTTTTACTTAGGTTTTTTGTTTCAGTTTTTCACTTCAGTTATTCACTTTTAAGGAAAACAATTGTGAAAAATTGAACTGAAAAATCGAACTGATGCAAACGACACTACTATCGTTGGAATCGACCATTTTCAACCTAAATCCTACCAAATACAATCAAATCCAACATATTCTAAACCTAATAATCATAAACCAACATTCATAACACAAAAAACATCATAAAATTGCAAATCAAAATATAATCTTTCAAATGGAAACCATACCTTCGCAAGATGTGGAAGCTCATCAGATATTGGAGATCTTCTAGGAAGGTTGAAAACGTCGAGAGAATGGTTGGAAAAAGTGGATGTGCCTCGTTGGATCGTGATCGAGTTTGGGTCTCACAAAATGAGTCGAATTTTGCTTTTGATCGGTGATGGAAAACGCTTTCCATCCATCGAGTTCTCAAGGATATATATATACAAGGGCTATTTTGTAATTTTACGTTTCAGTTTTTTATAAATTTATAACAGTTGAGGGTTTATGAATAATTTGGGTATATAATGAAATTAATTTGTTTGAGGGGTTAAAAATAATTTTTTTTAAAAATAGTAGGTAAAAACAAAATTGACCTTTTTTGAATGGATTCTTTTGGTAATTTTCACTAAAAGTTAATTGAAAGACAAAAATTAAATATAATTAAAATTAAAATGAAAATTTTCACCCTATGGGAGCACTCCCAAGTCCCTCTCCGAGCAAAATAAAATGGTACCTTGTTTTAAGTGATTAATCAATAAAACTTTATATTTAAGATATTGATTTTTATCTGTTTTTCTATTTAGGATTTCTAAACTTAAATATTAAGTGATTGGACTATTACTATTATACCCTTTATATTATAAATATTAATTTGTATTATTTTTTTTAATAAATATTATTATTTTAAAATTTGTTAATTTTTATTTATAATGTTTTATATTTAATTATTCTACTCTACGTTAGAAACTAGGAATTGTAAAAGAAGTATTCTGACACTGAAGAAACAATCTAACAAGATTTACGGCAAAATCATTGATGTGTTTGGATTCCTAATTCGTTATACAAGAGAAATGTTAATAACAACTGTGTTTTCATATAGTACTACTCTTGATATGTCCCTTGCATATTCTCAATTTAACGTAAATTTGTCAATTCATTCGATAATTAAAATCATGAAAATTCTTTAATGAGTTAATCAGTAGATTGTCACCAAGATGAACAAACACCAGGAAGAAAATATTATGGAAAACACCAAAAGAAAAATAAAAAGGAAAAAAAAAAAAAGCGGCAAAATTGACACCAGCAGAAATAAGCAACTGTTACTAGCACTCTGCATCATACAATTGTCAAGTGACAATGCAAATGTTGTATTGTAAGTGAAACAACGAAACACAGACAGAAGCAATCAAGGCATGCTAATTAACGTTCAAAGATTAGAGGACTAACATAGGTTGAAGAAACTCTGCAGACTTCCTTGCTGATTTGGATTGGCCAAATCAGACGATGTCAGAGGCTTTGGAGCCAAAGCATGCAATGCCGTTTCCTTATTTACAGCACGTCTAGTTGCTAAATCTGGGTGATCATTAAGCAATCTCAGTGCAGTACCTGTAAACACAACAGCAATTAATAATCCCCCCAATCAAAGTACATCTCTTCTGAGCACGATGGTATTACAAATATGAGAAAATTGGGTGAGACGGTCTACTATCATGCAGACTGCCACTTACTGAGAAATTAACAACACATGACTCAATATAATATTTAATTAGATTTAATATGCCAAATTTTATTTTCTAAGTGACAGTCCAATTAAGTTTGTCTCAGTCAAAATACAGAAAAAATGGCAAAACATAGGCAACTCACACCTTAAATCAATCTAGTAATGTAAAATATAATAATCATAATATAACACGAAATGGCTATATATAAACATGTGAAAATTGTATTGAATATCACTAAAATTACTAGCACTTTTGTAGCAAGCCTTACTTTATTAAAATGAGTCTTTTTTCTTTTTCTTTTTTTTTTTTTTTGCCAAAATAGTTTAAGCTTCTTATAAAAGATGCAAAGAGCAGAAATGATAAGCTTCAATGAGACTCTTGAAACACTTTCTTCATTGATCTTGATTTGATACAATTGAATCTGGACACAGGTTCGTGTATTATAAGCTTACAATGTTTAACAATCTCATACCCCTTTTATATATATTGGAGTTTCTTGATTATCAGAAGAATATTGAGTTAGTTATTGTAACTAACAATCAGCTATGCTGATCCAATGACAGAGCAGCACCCGGACCAATAACAGAGTAGCATCTGGTTCAATAAGACCAGCACTTGGAAGCATGGTAATGTGCTAGAATGATCTGTTAGTTAAGTTGGTTAACTAATCAACTTAACTATCCTTTACATCCCCCCTCAAACTGATGATGGATTTATCCATAATCAGTTTGTTTTTCAGCTTTTCAAATCTGGCATTTTGCAATGGTTCGGTAAATATATCAGCAACTTGTTCTTCAGAGGGAACATACCTGACATCGAGAGTGTTTGCTGATATATGATCACGAATAAAATGCATATCAAGCTCAATATGCTTTGTACGTGAATGCAGAACTGGATTGTGTGCAAGAGAGGTAGCTCCTGTGTTATCACACCAAATGACCGGATGCTGCTGACAGAAATTTTAAGCTCAGACAAAAGTGATAAAATCCAAAGCACCTCAGTTGTAGCTTGAGCTAATGCCCGATACTCAGCTTGAGTACTTGAGCGAGTGAAAACCCTCTGTTTTCTAGCACCCCAAGTAACAAGATTATTGTCCAGAAATAGACATAGACTGGTGGTGGATTTCTTGTCATCCATGCAACTCCCCCAATCAGCATCAGCAAAACAGACAAGTTGAAGCTGAGAAGCTGGTTTGAATAAAGGCTACTGGTTAATGTACCCTTGACATAGTGTACAACACGTTTACAAGCTAACCAATGTGTTGTTGTAGGAGATGCAAGATATTGACTAAGTTTGTTAACTGCATATGAAAGATCTAGCCTAGAAATAGTCAAATATTGTAATGTCCCTACTGTACTTCTGTAAAGTGAGGAATCTGAAAAAGGTTCGCTAATCTCTTGAGATAACTTGACACCATAAACCATTGGTGTTGGGCAAGGTTTGGAATGCATCATATTCGTCTTTTGAAGAAGTTCGGTAGCATACCTTGTCTGAGACAGATGTAGACCTGAGATGTTCTAGCAATCTTAAATCCTAAGAAATAGTTGAGATGACCTAATGTCTTGAGAGCAAACTTAGATTACAGTTTATCAATAACTTGGGCAATAAGCACAGGATTTGAACCAATCACAAGGATGTCATCAACATACACAAGAACAAGAACCAAACCTTCTTTATGATGTTGAATGAGCAAAGAACTATCTACCTTGGAGTTGATTAATCCCAATTGAAGCAAAGTTGATTTCAATTTATCATACCAAGCACGAGCTGCTTGTTTTAGTCCATAGAGTGATTTTTATAGCTTGCACACATGATTAGAACAAATCTCTCAGGTTGATCCATGAAAATTGTTTATTGCAAATCTCCATTAAAAAAAAACATTATTAATATCAAGTTGCTGTATTTCCCACTTAAAAGAAACAACTAGGCTAAGCACAACCCTTATTGTAGCAGCTTTCACAACAGGGCTAAATGTTTCAAAATAATCAAGCCCTCCATTTTGGTGAAACCCCTTAGCAACAAGTCTTGCTTTGAATGTTTGGATTCTACCATCAGCATGATGCTTCACTTTAAAAACCCACTTGTTACCTATCACATTCATATTGGTTTGATATGGAACTAAAGTCCATGTGTCATTTTGCATAAGCGCTTTATATTCATCCTCTATGACAGATTTCCATTTAGGATTAGAAAGTGCTTCATGTACTGTTTTAGGTTCAATAGTTGAATCCAAAGTGGAGTTTCTAGTGATAAAGGCACTTAAGTGTTTAGTTTTGCTTCTTGTCATCATGGGATGTACAAATGTTTGTAAAGGTTTTGAGAAAGGTATATCAATTGAAAAAGGAATAATCGGATTTGATATGTTCAGGTTTGAGGTGGTTTCATCATGATGTTGGTTAGAACAATGTGTAGTAGCATGTGATGAGTTATTGATGCATGACTTAGGATCAGTACTTGAGTTAATATTGCTTGCTGGTGCTGTGTACAACATTAAAACTAGAAGAATTGGAATGATCGAATTTGTAGCTTTTGGTAAAGAAGGAAAAAAAGATGTATAAGGAAATTCATTCTCATTAAACATAATATCCCTTGACATATAAACTCTCCCCTGATGGATGAAGACACTTGTACCCCTTTTGTCGTAGATAGTACCTGTTATGTGTATTTTCCAAACTCCCTAAATGGGCTGGTAAAAGCCCAACTCAGGTCCAATAAAGTCAACCCAATAAAGGTCCATCAGACAAGACCCATATTTAAATTCCAAGCCTAGAGAGCTCCACAGCTCGCCCAACAATCCTCTCAGCTCGTAGCAACAAGCTCGTCTCACAGCAAAGTTATAGCTAGTTCTATCATGCCCCATAAGCATAGCTCGTTGTTCAATGAGTCCAGCTCGAGGTCGCTCAAGGTGATAAACAGTATATAGCTCATTCAGAGGATAATTAATGTAGTATCTTCCAGAACAGGCAGTTACCTAATCTGATCGTGATTCTCTCTCCAGAAACGGAAGTTAATTCAAATTCAAACTCAGTCAACATTATCTCGAATTTAAGGAGCAGTTTCCTGATTTTATTCAAACATATTAGGAAGTGTAATTAATTCATGATTCTTTTCCTATTTTGTTGATTCCTAAATTGTAACAACTCTTCCCCTATAAATAGGGGCTAAAATCATTGTAAACGACACATTGAATATCATACTGTCACTCTGTAGAATTTAAGAGAGACAGTCGTGGACGTAGGCACATTTGCTGAACCACGTTAAAAATCCTTTGTCTTCCTGTTTGATTCTTGGTTCTTTATTGTATTTTTCTCGATTTCTGTGTTTTCTCACATTGATTACAGGTATTGGGCATTGATTATTCGTCGACTGAATTTCAACGTCGACATTTTGGTGCTAGAAGGAGGGCTCAAACTGCAATCTTTTTCATCCCAATTCATCGATTTCTGACATGGCAAAAACCAGATCAAACAAGTATCATGGAGACGATGACCAAGCGGAGAGCCACATGAACCAATCTCAGCAGAACATGCAGTCTGTGCAGGACGCACCCATACATGCAACAGGTACGTCCCATGGACAGGCACTCTGCGCTGCAACAGGCATCCCTCCTCTGTCTCATCGTCAACCGGTTCCAATTGCCCCAATAGCTGAAGGGCAGAATGTGTTGCTGCAGAGGCAAGAAGCGTTGGAAAACACGGTCAGACAGCTCACAGAGGCCGTCAACATGTTGGTGTAGGCTCAGGTTTAGAACGTACCTAGGGTTGAGATTCAGGTATCAAGGCACGTGCCCTAACAGCATGAAGCGATGCAAGTGCCCGAAAGGCTGGCAAGAGAAATCCTGCGACCTGCAGGCTCCGCTCGTTCCTCTAATGCGCGTTCGAGGGCTGGAGGATACCCTGCCCGTGAAGAAAGGGAGGCTGCGCGCCCAGCTAGCCTGGTAGTAAGGTTGAGCCAAGGTGGAAACCAACGAGCAGAGGTTGGGCACGATAGAGTCAGAGCCGCAGCTCGACGAGTTGATGATAAACAGAGACAGGCAAGATCCCATCAACCTGAGGGTCTGTTCGAAGAGGACGAAAGGTATGACCCAGAGCACCCAGCTCCAAGTCTCGACCACAGGAGGAGATATGAGCTCCGAGATCCACAAGTAGAGGAGCTCCTCCAGAGGGTCCAACAATTGGAAGCGCGACCTAGAGCCCCGGAGCAGCGTGGGCACTACGGGGAAAGGACCCCATTCACAAGGGAGATTGAGACACAACCTCTCCCTCCGAGGTTCAAGATGCCAAATATTCAGCAATACAATGAGGATAGTGACCCCTATGACCATCTCAACGCCTTTAACGTTCAGATAGACCTACAAACAGGTAATCCCATGGTGAAATGCCGTGTATTCCTAGCTATTTTGGGGGATATACTAAGGACAAGGTTCAAGAATCTCCCAGCTCGCAGCATAAGTAGTTGGGCAGAGTGTCAGCAGAAGTTCGTTGGCTAGTACAGGGCCTTAAGAAGGCAGCTCGCTCCATCCTGCCATCTAGTTACTATCTTCCAGCATCAAGGTGAGTCTTTGAAGGAGTATATCACTACGTTCAGACGTGAGGTCGCGAATGTTGAGCATCCATCAAATGAAAGTATACTGACAGCGATCTCAACTGGGCTGCGCAAGGATGGAAAACTGTACGAAACCTTTACAAGTCCCTAGTAAAGGATCTAAGAGAGTTCTATTAGCGAGCTACGAAGGAAATCAGATGGGAAGAGACCTTCGGCCCGAAGAAGCAGAACCAGAAAAATGAAGTGGGTAGTTCCAGCCAACCAAAGAGGAGAAACAATGTCAGGAACGAAGAAGGTAAAAACAATAGCTCAAGCAATCAGATTGCCAAAAGGGCGAGGAGAGAGCCAAGGTACGAGCGACCTCAACGTCAAGGTCATTATGAAGGATATAGCGTCCTAACGGTTTCACCGGAAAGGATTTACGCTGCAGAGAGGAACAGGGAAGATTTTAGGAGGTCCAATCCTTTAAGGGCTCTTGTTCAGCAAAGGGATTAGAGCAAGTTTTGTGCCTATCATAATGAGGTCGGACACAGTACTTCAGACTGCTGGGCGTTGAAGAACGCCATTGAAAAATTGATCAGGAGAGGTCGCTTGAGAGACTATGTGGCAAGACCTACTGACTTGCGACCCAATCAAGAACAACCTTATCAGCAACCAGCACAGCAATAGCCCCAGCGAACTCTCGAGACAGAGCATGAGCCTGCGGTAAGAACAATTTTTACAATTCATAGAGGCCCCCATATCGCAGGTGCTTCTAATAGATCATATGAAAAATACGTCCGAGAGGCGAATCATACTTTCCAGGTCAGCGGATCGAAGGGACCTGCAGAAAGAGCGAAGCCAACCTCGGATAAGATTGTATTCACTGATGAAGATGCTAGGGGTGTGATCTGGCCTCATAATGATGCGCTGGTTATTTGAGCCAAGATCAGTAACATGGAAGTACGGCGCATCATGATCAACACTGAGAGCTCGATAAATGTGATGTGCAGAAATTGCTATGATCAGATGGGACTAGGAGCAGAGAAGCTAAGACCATCTCCAGAGCCTCTATATGGTTTCACTGGAGATGCTGTTGTACCAGTGGGCTAGATCAAGCTACTACTTACTTTTGGGGAGGCAGGTCGTCAAGCTACAGTGCTGGCAGATTTTTTAATAATTGACTGCCCATCAGCATACAATATGGTCCTGGGGAGACCTGCTATGAATGAGATGAATATGATCACTTCGACCAGGACCCTCACGGTAACATTTCCACCCCCTAATGGCATTGGGTGTGTCCGGAGAGAGCTGGTCTTAGCAAGACGCTGCTATGAAGATGCTGTAAAGATGGGCGTGAGAGGAAAGAAAGTGAACGTGGTCTCAGGGGACGAGCCACGAGCTATGACTGAGAAAGGAGTCAGTCACGATCTGGAACCTGTGAGGTAGATACAGATCGAGCTACTGGGCCAGTCGAAGAATTGGAAGATGTACAAGTCGGCGAGACAAATCTAGAAAGGTGCCTGAAGCTGGGAAGAGGATTAGCTTCAGAATTGAGAGCCCAGCTCACTGACTTCTTGAAGGCGAACTTGAATGTATTTGGGTGGAATCACGAGGACATGGTAGGGATAGATCCTAAGGTAATGTCTCACAGGTTGAACATTGATCCTCACCATAAACCAGTTCGTCAGAAGAGGAGAGCAATGACAGGGGAACGCTATTTTGCGTTGAAAGAAGAGGTAGACAAGCTATTGGTGAACAAATTTATTCAAGTAGCTTACTACCCGACTTAGGTCGCTAATCCAGTTTTGGTAAAGAAGAAGAATGAGAAGTGGAGGACTTGCATTGACTTCACTGATCTGAACTAAGCGTGCCCAAAGGACAGCTTCCCCTTACCAAGGATAGACCAGCTCGTAGATGCTACTGCTGGTCACGAGCTCCTGAGCTTCATGGATGCGTACTCGGGTTACAATCAGATCCCAATGAACCTCGAGGACGAAGAGCATACCTCATTCATGACTGATCGCGTCCTGTATTGCTACAAGGTGATGCCCTTCGGTTTGAAGAATGTAGGAGCAACATATCAATACTTGGTAAATATGATGTTTGAAGAGCAGATTGGAAAGACCATGGAGGTCTATGTTGATGACATGCTAGTAAAGTCCAGGCAGATAGGTGATCATGTGCGCAACCTGGGAGAGATGTTTCAAATTCTGAAGAGCTATCAGATGAAGTTGAATCCGCACAAATGTGCATTTGGAGTAGCTTTTGGGAAGTTTCTAGGCTTCATGGTCAACAGCAGAGGTATTGAGGCCAACCCAGAGAAGATCAAGGCATTGATCGACATGAGATCACCAACTAGGGTGAAAGACGTGTAGAGCCTTAATGGCCAGGTCGCGGCACTAAGCAGGTTTATTTCGAAAGCTACAGATAAGTGTATCCCTTTCTTTGATATTTTGAAGAAGGCAAAAAGCTTCGAGTGGACCGAGTAGTGTGAGGTTGCCTTTCAGCAGTTGAAGAAGTACATGGGGCGAGCTCCCCTCTTTCTAAGCCCAAAGAAGGAGAAAAGCTGACTCTGTATCTGGGGGTGTCTCAGCAATCCTTAAGTGTTGCGCTGGTGAGGGAAGAAGAAAGGACACAACTTCCAGTGTACTGTGTAAGTAAAAGACTGCAAGATGCTGAAACCAAGTACTCGCAGATGGAGAAGCTCACTTATTGCCTGGTGATCGTATCAAGAAATCTGCGACCTTACTTTCAAGCTCATACCATCGAAGTCCTCACCAAGTATCCACTGAAGCAAGTTCTATAGAAAGCGGATACCTCATATCGTTTGTTGAAATGGACAGTTGAACTCGCATAGTTCGATATCCAGTTTAAGCCGAGGACGTCTATTAAAGCTCAAGCTCTGGCAGATTTCATTACGGAGTTTACAAGGCCTGTGGATGATGAAGCTGAATCTTTTGAAGGTCGGACTTAGGAGTTTTATGTTGATGGATCATCTAGCGAGCATAGAGCCGGAGTTGGGATTCTATTGATAAGTCCTGAAGGCCATAAGATCTTTTATGCCTTAAGGTTTGGTTTCCAGGCAACAAACAATGAAGCTGAATACGAAGCAGTGCTCGCAGGTTTGCGTTTGGCCAAGGAAATGCGAGCTGAACGGTTGAAAATCTTCAGCTATTCACAACTCGTTATCTGTCACATATTGGGGGAATATCAGACCAAGGGACCAAAGATGACATTATACCTCCAGAAAGTTCATGAGTTGCTAGGTGCGTTTTAGAGGTACGAGGTGAAACAGATCCCACGAGCTCAGAAGTCATATGCAGATGCATTAGCTCATCTTGCCACTACTCAAGATGCAGACTTTTTAGGGGCAATCCCAGTAGAGTTCCTACCAACCCTAAGTACAGAGGAGAAGAACGTAATGATGGCCATAACTGTTCAGCCCAATTCCTGGATGAGCCCAATTCTGAATTATTTGCAGGATGGGAAACTGCCAAGTAATAAGTTGGAGGCATGACGCCTGCGAGCTAGAGCGGCCAGATATTGCATCTATGATGATTTCTTGTACAATAAGGGGTTCTCAGCTCCACTCTTACGATACATTGATGGCCCAGAGTGTGACACAGTGATGAGGCAGATACACGAATGCCATTGTGGAAATCATGCTGGGAGGCTTTCCTTAGCTCAAAAGGCACTGCGACAGGGTTTCTATTGGCCCACCATGAAGCAAGATGCCATCGACCTGGTTAAGAGATGTGACAAGTGTCAAAGGTTTGCCCAGGTTCCACGAGCTCCACCAGCTTATCTCCAACAAATGGTGAGCCCGTGGCCCTTTGCAATTTGGGGGATGGATTTGATCGGGCCTCTGCCAATGGCTCGTGGAAGATGTAAACATGTCGTGGTCGTAGTTGATTACTTCACTAAGTGGGCAGAAGCAAAGGAGTTGGCAGAAATCTCCACAGGGAAGATTGAGAAGTTCGTATAGAGTAATATCATTTGCAGGTTTGGAGTTCTACAACAGATTGTAACAGATAATGGGACCCAGTTTAGCAGCACCCAGTTTCTCAAGTTCTACAGTGATTTGAAGATAGTCAAGAGCTTCTTAGTAGTGGACCATCCACAAGCCAATGGTCAAGTTGAAGCTGTAAACAAGATTATCAAACAGACCCTGAAGATGAAACTAGAAGCAAAGAAAGGAGCTTGGGTGGACGAGCTCCAGAAAGTGTTATGGGCCTACAGAACCACAGCTCGCAGCACTACAGGCGAGACGCATTTCTCAATGGTATATGGTCTGAGGCTATGATCCCAGCGGAGTTCGAAGTCACCTCGCAACGAAGAGCAACCTTCAATCCAAATGACAATAATCAACTACTCACTACAAACTTAGATTTACTTGAAGAACTCAAGGAAACAGCCAGGCTGAGAGTAGCTGTCCACTAACAAAGAATAGCGAGGTACTATAACAAGAATGCTCGGATTCGCAGATTCAACGTGGGAGACTTAGTACTGCGTATCATCCTGCCTGGAGCTCGTAAACCCAGTAATGGGTCCTTAAGCCCAAATTGGGAAGGACCCTATATCATCAAGGCAAACTTGGGAAATGGAGCTTATCATTTAACTAACATGAATGGAGCCGAGGTCCCTCGAGCTTGGAATGCCGAGTACCTGCGACCATATTATCAGTAACTTCATTTGTTACCCATGATTCAAGGCTATAATAAATGAAAGCTCCATTTTCCCTCATGATGTGTATTATTTCACCAAGTTTACAAGCTCCGTGCTGATTAGCTCGCTGCTCACTAAAACTAAAAGAGCCAAAAAAGCAGATGACTAAGTATCTCTGCATAGCTCACCATAAAGAGCCAAAAAAGCATATGACTAAGTGTCTTTGCATAGCTCGCCATAAAAAGCCAAAAAAGCAGATAACTAAGTGTCTCTGCATAGCTCGCTGTAAAGAGCCTAAAAAGCAGATGACTAAGTGTCTCTGTATAGCTTGCCATAAAGAGCCAAAAAAGCAGATGAGTAAGTGTCTCTGCATAGCTCGCTATAAAGAGCCTAAAAAACATATGACTAAGTGTCTCTGCATAGCTCGCTATATCATAAAGAGCCTAAAAAACAGATGACTAAGTGTCTCTACATAGCTCGCTATAAAGAGCCTAAAAAGCAGGCGAGGTTAAGTACCCCTATATAGCTCAAAGAGCCTAAAAAGCAGGCGAGGTGACGACCCCTGCATAGCTCGCCAAAACGAAAAGAGCCTAAAAGCAGGCGAGGTTAAGTATCCCTGCATAACTCGCTATAAAGAGCCTAAAAGCAGGCAAGGTTAAGTACCCCTGTATAGCTCAAAGAGCCTAAAAAGCAGACGAGGTGACGACCCCTGCATAGCTCGCCAAAACTAAAAGAGCCAAAAAGCAGGCGAGGTTAAGTACCCATGCATAGTTTACCAAACATTTCAACTGATCAATTGTTTACAAGATTTTATTAACTGATTGAATTAAGCGATTGCTTTAATTATTATCAGATCTTGAGCTCATTAATGATTAGCTCGCATGAAGATATAAAATGAAGATCATAAAATATGTGATCACAGATGCAATAATTCAAGCACATTCAATACTGAAGAAATAATGAAAGAAATTTCATTAAGACTAACAGTTCTTTACAAATCAATGATTGAAAAATACAAGTGTAAAAGATAAATTGTTAGCTTTGAGCTAGAGGATCTGGGCCAGAGAGGGAGTCTTTATAAGCAGGGGACGCGCTAAGAAGTTCGGGGTCGCTATTGGGCTCAGTGTGGGAGGTCGCACCAGGCACCTCCGTTGCCAAAGGGATTGCACCAGTAGAGGATGAGGCAGCCCTTGCCTTAAACCTTTCTACAGCTTCAAGTCCCACATCTCCAAAAATAGAAAAATTCATCTCCGGATGGGACGTCCACAGCGTAAAGAGAAAGTCGAGGCCTGTTTTTTCCTCAGCTCATCCTTTGCTTCAGTGACCTGTATCTCTAGTTCCTGAGCAGATTTTTCCTTGTAAGCCATCAGTTCTTCGAAGGCATTGTCTGCAATACGATTGATGACCTTGGCTTCTTTCTTCATAGCTTCTATCTGCTGCTCCGCAGACTCAGCTCACTGAATCACCTCCCTCACCTGTTGTCTAAGTACTTCAGTTGGATTTTCGGTCGTTTCAACCCGATGAGCAGCAACACTCATTTCTTTAGCCCGTTTCTCTGCCGCCTCAGCCGTTACACTGCAGCATTCACTTGTTGACCGAGCTCCTCAATCCGTCCTTCTGAATTGCAGCCCGATTTTCGGCCTCTTCAGCCCGCTGTGTTGCAGCCTCCACTCTTTCAGCCTATTTTTGAGCCAGTTTGGCCCGTTGCTCAGATTGCCTCAACTCCTTTCTCAGTTTGTGTAACTCATTTCTAAACGAGTCACGTTCGCTTCCCATTCTTCGTAGAGCTTCTTCAGCAGTCTGTTTAGCATTATTTGCTACAGCTAACTGTACCTCGTGGTCCTCGACAGCCTTCTGGGCTAGCTCAGCCCGCTGATCAGACTGCTTCAGCACTTCTCTTAGCATGTCGCGCTCTTTTTGTATTTCCAGTAGAGCTTCCTCGGCGGCCTATTTAGCATTATTCGCCGCAGTCATCTATGCCTCAAGGTTCTCTGTGGTTTGCTTAGCCAAGGACGCTATCTCATCATTAGCGGCCTCCAGCTCGCCTTCCAGCTTCATTATCTGGTCTTCAGTAATTTTGGTCAGTCTCCATTGCTTCATTGCAGCAAGGGCACCCTGAAAATTCTACGAGTTAATATGCGATAAAGTAAAAGAGGCCGGAGGACAAAGAAAAGTGACTTACCAGTATAGAATCACGAGCTGCGAACTCGTCCAGCTCTATGCCCTTAAGGGACTTATTCTTCAAGACCCTTGCATGAGTATACATGATTGGTGTTCAGTTGTCAATGAAGGAAGTCAAATATCTCCCCCAGGTCCGAGCTCGATTTATGGTCTTGTTGGGGAAGGAGTCCTTTCATGCTTCGAGAGATCAGGCACATCGGTCGAGTAAATATTACGTCGCGTAACAAAGGTACGCCTAGTTCCCCACTTGCTGGTGCCAGCTCGGGTTGCTTGGGAAGCAACCTTAGGAGGAGCACCCCCTTTCCCAGGATGTGAGCAGGAAGCTGGAACCAACTGAAGATCTGCTTCTGTTTCTGGAGGCGGTACCTCACTTGGAGCAGCGACTGAGGGAGTTTCTGTTTCAGCAAGTCGCTTGGAGCGTTTTGAAGGAGCAGCTGGAGAGGCTGAAGTCTCAGCTGGTCACTTTGTTGGAGCTGTTTAAAAGGGCTAGAGTCTCGGCAGGTTGATCAAAAGGGAACTCTAACAGAGCAAGTTTCTTCCTTTTAGTCGAAGCTTGCCCAGTGGAAGGAGCAGGAGTTGAAGAAGCAGATTTTTTAGATGCACCCACTGCTGGGGTGCGAGTTGAGGCAGGCAATGGAGCCTCTGAGACAGTTGTATGATGAGGAGAGGGGGATGAGTCTACTTGTACAATGGGGGCTACACAAGTTTGAGCTTTTTCTGCCCGAGCTAGAGCAAGAGTTGATGCCGTCTTTGCTCGCGAGGAGGAAGTGCGAGCTGGAATCGTTTCTGCCTGTGTTGGGGCAAGAACTGATGAAGTTTCTACCTGTGAGGTAGGGACAGGAACTTTGAAGATGGAAGGAAGCTCGCGCTGCCCCATGCTTGATATATCATTTATGGGATCAATCAGTGGAATATCATCAAAAGGAGCGAGGCCGTGAGCTTGAAGAAGAGCATTATCAAACTTGTTGCTTATGCTCGCTTCATCCGATTTCGCGAGCACATCAAGAGCCTTCTTCTCCTCGCTGCTGAGAGGAGACTTGTCCATTTTTAGATCTGTAAATAAATAAAAGATGAATAAATGAGCAAAAATTAAAATTATTATTTTAAGCTCGCTAAAGTTTCTCTTCTGCATACTTGGTTCCAAGACGAAACTGAAGTTTTTGAGACGTGCAAGAGAAGGGCAGGAGACATAGAACCAGCTCTCCTTATACTTCCCAACGATGGATTTGCTCTTTGCTTCTCCTTAGGGCAAGAGATCCTTGTAGTCAGACTAACGAGCTGTGAGGTAATAGATGTCGTCCGGTTTTTCTCCTGGCTTTGCGCTCAAACCCTTGATACTGTAGAAAGTTTGGATTATTTTTGGAGTCGGAGGACGAAAGCCGTTTTTTAGGAAGGCTAGAGCCAATGAGGTCAACTGCACATATGAGTTAGGTGTTAACTGGAACGGAGCGAGCTTGACAGCGTTTAAGAACCTAATTAAGTAGGAAGGAACTGGGAATCTCAGCCTGTGTTCTAGGTGCTGAGTGCTGACAGCGATATACCCTGTAGAGGATAGACTGCATGTTTCTTTGGAGTGGGTAACATCGCACGACAACCTCTGGGGATATGGAATTGAAGAGCAATCCCTTCCAGTTCGGAGACTTTTAAGAAGGATGGGTGATGAGCAAACGTTTTGCGAGCTTCCCTCTCCTCTTCAGCTCGCTGCTTTTTCATGGCTCGACGACTTGATTCAGAAGCAACTCGAGCTTCAACTGATCCTTCTCCTTGGGTGGCTCCACTAACTTTATGAGCTCCGCTTGAAGACATCTGTGTAAAGGAAGCATGTTCAGGTCGCAACAAACAAATTATTAAAATGATAAAAATTTTCTAAGTGTCCTATTTTGCAGATCACTTGTACAATAGGGGGCTCGACCTACAAATAAACGACCTGCAAGCTAATGGTGTGCAGGTGCCTAATTTTACAGTTTGCATGCATAACAGGCCATAAACAGTAATCAGATCACAAACAAGTATGCCACAAGATCAAATCGGCAGAATTTGAAAAGTCGTGTCCAAACAAAAACCCAGAACAGTGGAGATTCAATAACATGACGTATTCAAACCATTTAAACACATTGATGGCAAAGATTCAACAGCAACAATACAACACATTCAAACCGTTCAAAGCAGAAAACAAAACGCAAGCACAACGTAACATGAACTCAGTAAAAATAAACCCAAAAGCTGAAAACTTGAGGTCAGATGAAGAACGTATCGTGAATCTTTGGTAAAGGTGAGTAGAACGGTGACTGGACGTGTTGATTTCGTGAGAAACCGGTGAGATTTCTGACCTTGGTTGCCTGGTTGCTTCGAGAGAAAATGACAGATAAAAGAAGAAAATGAAAGGGTTCCATCGGCTTATATAAACAAACAAGCTCGAACCCCAGCCGTCGGATCTCTGTGTTGTGTAACTGTCATAAATCCAACGGTACGGTGCGAGGTACGACTTTCTAATCATGTAGCCGTCGGTTGAAAGACGTGTACATTAAATGCGCGTGTAAGGGACGTGCTAGCGTCGTTTCAGTTACCTCCTGCATGAACGCCACGTGTTGAAGCTGATAAGACAGAATTTGGATAGGCGGGAAAACGGTAACCTAAGTTGGCTTACTAGAGAAGCTAGCTTTTACCAGCGAGCTCGAGCTCCCAATCCGTAGAACGAACTGAGAGTTGGGGGCCTTATGTTATGTGTATTTTCCGGACTCCCTAAATGGGCTGGTAAAAGCCCAACTCATGCCCAACTTAGGCCTAATAAAGTCAACCCAATCAAGGCCCATCAGACAAGGCCCATATTTAAACTCCAAGCCCAGTGAGCTCCACAGCTCGCCCAGCAATCCTCTCAGCTCGTAGCAACGAGCTCGTCTCACAGCAAAGTTATAGCTCGTTCTATCATGCCCCATAAGCATAGCTCGCTGTTCAGTGAGTCCAGCTCGAGGTCGCTTAAGGCGATAAACAGTATACAGCTCATTCAAAGGATAATTAATACAGTATCTTCCAGAATAGACAGTTATCTAATCTGATCGTGATTCTCTCTCCAGAAACGGAAGTTAATTCAAATTCAAACTCAGTCAACATTATCTCGGAATTTAAGGAGCAGTTTCCTGATTTTACTCAAACATATTAGGAAATGTAATTAATTCATGATTCTCTTCCTATTTGGTTGATTCCTAAATTGTAACAACTCTTCCCCTATAAATAGGGGCTAAAATCATTGTAAACGATACATTGAATATCATATTGTCACTCTGCAGAATTTAAGAGAGACAGCCGTGGACGTAGGCACATTTGCTGAACCACGTTAAAAATCTTTTGTCTTCTTGTTTGATTCTTGGTTCTTTATTGTCTTTTTCTCGATTTCTGTGTTTTCTCACATTAATTGCAGGTATTGGGAATTGATTACTCGTCGACTGAATTTCAACGTCGACAGTACCTTATGAAGATACACTTTGTAGAATGGAAATTGAATTTGTTTTTGTCATAGGATCTTAAAAGAGGAAAACATGAACAACAAAATACCTTAAGGTCTTTGTAATTTGGTTTATGGTTGTACACAACTTCATAAGGAGACTTATTGTAAAGCACAGGGGGTGGTAGCCTATTAATCAAGTAGATAGCAGTTGTAAAGGCTTCCCACCAAAAATGAAGTGGCATATTATCTTGTGACAGCAAGGTTAGACCAGTTTCCACAATGTGTCTATGTTTCCTTTCAGCAAGACCATTTTGCTAATGAGCATAGGCACAAGAAAACTTGAATTGAATACCAGTACTAGCATGGAGTTTTTGAAGCACTGTGAACTCTCTACCTAAGTCACTTTGGAGACATTTTAGTTTAGTATTAAACAAAAGTTCTGCTGTGTTTTTAAACAGTGAGAAGGCATCCTTGACTTGGGATTTTGCTTTAAGAGGGAATATCCATGTGAATCTGGTAAAATGATCTAAAAAATGAATATAATATCTGAAGCCATGTGAAGAGATGATAGGAGCAAGTCCCCATACATCTGCACAGACCAATTCATGGGGAGCAAAAGTTTTGGTGACTGAGGTAGGATAAAGAAGTTGGTGTGCCTTACCACACTGACAAGCATTGCAAAAATAAGCAGGTTGTGAGGGTACTGATATTCTCAAGGATTTAAGAATTTGAGACATTATTTTGAAAGATGGATGGCCTAGTTTAAGATGCCACAGATGCACTTGATTAACATTAGCAGAATTAGCAGCAGACAATGCAATATTTGAACTCTTGCAACTCTTATTTATACCAACAGAATGGTTACAAGGAAATGAACACTTGAAAGACTCTTAACATATTTGCTGACTTTGTTTTATTTTCATATGTACATATGCTTGAATCCTTGTATGCACAAGATGGATTCATTGAGTCAGTAAAGGTACTAACATGAGAGGACTAATTTTTAACAACAGACTCATAAGGAAATAATTCATCAAAACTACATTTAAAACCGGAAAGAAGAACTTGAGAATTGACACCAGTAGACAAGCCTTGAAGTTGCTTAGTTTTAGTTGATGGTAGCTCATGATGGTACAATCCATCTTTCTGCACTCTTTGTAGAAGAACTCTCTTTGCAGTTTGATCCTTAATCATCCAACAATTAGCATGAAATTCTACTATAGGATTGTTATCTTTAGTAACTATGAGATGCATAGAAGGTTTTTCATTATGTTTGGGACATGCAAAATATGCTTGAGATAAAGGGATTTTATGGGTTTTGTGTGTGTGTGGGAATCAATGAATAACCAATATGAGAGATAGGCAACTTACTACCATCTCCAACTGTCAACTTTTCTGGGCCTTTATATTCATTCCTTATGTTGAGATTTGCAAGTTCAGAGGTATAGTGATTAGTGGCTCCACTGTCTAGGCACTAAGAATTCTCAGGTCTAGTTGAGAGAGGTTGTGTTATCATAGGTGCATACATAGCATTTGGATGTTGAATCTGTCCTTGCACATTCGACTGCTAAAACTGTCCTTGAAAGTTGGTATAACTTCCTTGAAAACCTATTGGATTTGCCACATTGTTAGGACCAGTTTGATAACTCATTCTATTGCCTTGAAAATTTTGATCAAATTTATGAAAACAGATAGCTGAATAGTGACCAATCTTCCACATAGCTGACACAGTGGTCTTCCACCATTTCTTCCATAATTTCTTCCTCTTCCTCTGCCTCTTCTTTCTTTATTGCACTGTAGTGTTCCCCCTCTTGTTCCAAATTTATAATTATATGAGTAATTAACCACAACATTACTGGGGACAAGACAAGCTGATGTTGCAGCCTGCTTTTCTAACCTTGCTTCATAGCTCATCAACATAAACTGTGCATCTTGCAAGGAAATATCTCCAAAATCGTTTAGATGTGAAGTCAAGTTAACCACCACGGCATCATACTCACAACCAAGACCCTCCAAAATGTACATGACCAAGTCTTTAACTGTGACATGCTAACCAGCTGCTCCTAACATGTCAGCAAGATTCTTCATCTTAAAGATGTAATTAGCTATTGACAGTGATCCTTTCATAGTGGATTGAAGTTGAAATCTAACTTGCATGACTTTAGCAAGTGAGTGTTGAGAGTACAATTTTTCAAGCGTGAACCAGACCTCACAAGAAGTTACACAGTGAGTTACTTGACTCAGAATTGATGGTGTCAAGGTTGAAAACAGCCAACAAACAAGAAGTTGGTCTGCTTTCTTCCATTGAACAAATTCAGGGTTAATAGTTTTTGATTCCTCAATAAGAACATCAGCATCACTATTCTCTATATATTTTTTCGTACTCTTTTTCTGACCTAGAATAAATTCTTCAAGGTCATAAGCTCTAATGACAGGTAATACTTGTGATTTCCATAGAACAAAGTTGTTCTGATCTAATTTGAGAGGCAGATTGAAGTTCAAATGTGTAGGGAATGAGGATGATTGTACCTAATTCATGATTGAAGAGTTGTTAGCATTGATTCCATTGATTGGGCTGTTTGTTCCTTCCATGGCCGCCATTGTTGAATAACCACAGCTCTGGTACCATATAAAAGATGCAAAAAGCAGAAATGATAAGCTTCAATGAGACTCTTGAATCACTTTCATCATTGATCTTGATTTGATAAAATTGAATCTGGATATAGGTTTGTGTATTACAAGCTTACAATGTTTAACAATCTCATACCCCTCTTATATATTGAAGGAGTTTCTTGATTGCCAGAAGAATATTGAGTTAGTTATTGTAACTAACAATTAGCTATGCTAGTCCAATGACAGAGCAGTACCTAGACCAATAACAGAGCAGCATCTGGTTCAATAATAGAGCAGCACTTGGAAGCATGGTAATGTGCTAGAATGATCTGTTAGTTAAGTTGGTTAACTAATCAACTAAAATATACTTTACACTTGTCATTATGTTATTTTCTTAAATTTGCAAACATCTCTCCATATTTTAAAGAATTTTTTTATGAATAAGGATTAAAAAATTAATTTTTAAATAAAGACAAAGAATTATCTCTCCAATAATATCAATAATCGACAAACAAAGAAAATAAGTTTCAAAAAAATAAAAAAACAAAGAAAATAATTTACAAATAAGGAAAATTACTTATGAATAAAGAATTAAATTTTGAAAAAATAAAAAAGTCCACAATAAATGATAATAGCTCAGAAAAGGAAAACTTAAATAAAAATAAAAGCTAGCAGTAGATTTAATTAAGGGTGTAGTGGGTAGGCTGCAATTTTGATATTAAATAAATTCATTTTGATAAATCATTTTTAGCTACAACAATTCTAATAACTTTAATGCTAAAAGAAAAGTGTTTTCTTCTTCCAATCCCTTTTTTTTTTGGCACACTCATTTTTTAAAAACACTCCATCATAAAACTTTAAAACTAAAAGAATTCTAAAATCACTTAATTTGTTTCAAAATTATCCTCTTTTAACTTTTAACGCTGAATTCTAGAGACATTTCAATTCAAAAACTTAAATTTTAATTAAATCGAATTTACAAATATTTGCACATAATCAGATAGATTTAGAACATAAAGACAATAATAACAAACACGTATAAGTCCATAAAAGATAAGAAATACGTATCATTACTATTTTAGTGAAGACAAACAAAAGCACGAATGGAGTCATAAAGAAGAAGATAAAAGTGATCTTATTAGTAATTTTCTATGGGATACTTTTACGTTATTAAATTTTAGGTAAAAATAGGAGCACAAACAACATTTTTAAGTGGCAGTATCAGCAATCATGCTTTTAACATTAGGTGCTGTTCCTCTAATGATAGTCAAAGGAGTAGACGTTTAAAAAGAAGAAAGCTGAAGCCCATAGATAGATAAATAGTAGTACTTGCCATACAAATCATTGTTTATGACTGCGACAAGCAATTCGATGAGATCCTTGCCCTCAAATGGAGTCCTCTTGTTTTCATAAAGGTGACTTTCTTTTTTCGATAAATCATAAAGGTGACGTACCATGTTCTCGTGGCCTAACAAAGCTGCCATCTGAATTGGTAACATATCTTTTATACCACGGATTTGTGTTAATTTTGGATTCTTATCCAACATCAAATCGACAACTGTCGTATTTCCAGACGAAGCAGCAAGACAAAACGCTGTGTTATTGTACAGATTCATCGTTTCTAAATTATCTGCATTCATGTGTTTATTCGTAATCATCTGTTCTACATAATGAGTACGATTTGCTGCTGCTGCAATATGGAGAGGAGTGTCGCCTGTCTTCGAGATCCTAGCTCGAATATCATCAGGATGATTCTCAAAAATAGCTTCAGCTGTCCTCCAGTCACCACTTACTGCAGCTCGAAATAATTTCAGGTGTCTTTTTCTTTCATCCCCTGTCAAAACTATGAAAATCAAATTATTTATATATTTGACCAGTTCTTAATTTATTAATAAAAATTTGTGTAGTTTCATCGAGGTTTAATAATAGATGCAGATATATTTAAATAGCTACGGAAAATATATAGTTAGCAGGGCACATAAATAAAATAAAATAAAAACATTGATATTCATATTAAATATATAATATTTTTATATAAAATGAAATTTGATAACATAATATAGTTTAAATAAAATAAAATATACATAATACCCATGCAAAGTAAGTAGTCTTACACTTAAAACTCTTAACAAAATCATTAAAATAAATAAAAATAGAAAAAAAACTATGTAAATTTATTATTTGCTCAAAATTATTAATTTAAATAAGAAACAAATCGTATGTATTTTTTAGAAAACAATTTCAATCTAATTTTACAAAAAAAAAAAAAGTATATGTAATGAACAACCATAAATTTATATGATGAATTATAAACTGTATTCTTAATTTTTTTTGAGCTTTTAATTTTATTGATTCTAAATAAAATAAAATTAGAAAGTAAGAAAAATATATTAAAAAAAAGTTGAATCATGACAATATATAAACAATTTTAATACAATAATTTAAAGTTTAAGATTTTAAAATTCGTTGGTTAACATATATTAAGATTTTATGATTTTTTTTTTCATAGTTCATGATAGCATATAAAAATTTATGAAGTTAAAACATGTTAAGTTCGAAGGTTTGCCTGGTTGGCAAGTAAATTGTACTAAAAGAATGTAAAAAAGTAAATGTGTAAAGGAAGAATTGAACAACAAATGTGTATAAAATGGTAAAAGGAAATGTGCAAAGAGCAGGGGTTAAACAATAAATGTCTATAAAAAAGTGCATAGGAGGGGTTGAACGTGTATAAAAAAATGTAAAAAAGAAAATGAGTTTACAAGGATTCGAACCCTGGAGCTAGTTAAAAAGTATGCCACACCTCCAGTCATCAACGCACTTAGTGAATATGATAACATCAAAACTTAATAAATGTTAATAAAATTCTAACGGGCGTACTTGCCCCGACTTGCGCTACGTTGGGTCCGCTGTGGTTAGTATAATTGTAAATGTCCTAAAAATGAATAAAAATGTAACAAAAATAAGTAGTTTGTTCACATTTTGGTGAGATTGAATCTCTAAAATGTAAAACCTTTTCTTTTTTTTATTACCGTAAAGTTCATGTTGTTTTTGACTCTGATCTCGTTATAAAGTTCTTCATATAATATATTTAACATGAATTGAAATTAGATCAAATTACTAAAGAAATTTTGTTAAATAATAATAAATTTGTTTAGTTAGCATAGACTTCAACAGTTGATGTTTCATTTTAATCAGGTTTTTCTTCTTCTTGTTTTTGGAAGGACTGCAAAGCTCTTTCTTGATAATTTGTAAACACTGAGAGGTTGTTCAGAGCATTCACGATTAAAAATAATTTTCCAAAATTTTGGCATGAAGTTTAGAAATTATTTTCAAGTTTCTGTCCCAATAAAATGTTGACGTATGAATTTGGTCGACCCAAGTTCTTGACTCAATACCTATAATTAAAAAGAAACAAAACAAAATAAAGAGAGAAAGGGAGAGGAAGAACGGATTGCAAGAGTGTTTTTACGTGGTTCGATCAGAACAATGCCTACGTCTACAACTATGTTTTCTGGTTATTATAGTAGAGTCACAGTATATTATTAAGTATTGTCTGTTTACAATGAAATTTCAATCCCTATATATAGCGTGAGGCATTACAGTTTAAATGCAATTAAAATAAGAAAGAATTTCACATTAATTACACTTCTAAATCTGTTTCCACAACATCAGGAGTAGATTCAACCATACCAGGGATTGATTCTATCGACATAAGAATTTGAATTTATTTTCAATTCTAATGGTTAACTTTTTCTCAATTTGGGTTGTTGCTATTCTAAAAAATTCCCTTAATGGGTGTTTCGATCTGCGAGCCGAAGCTTGCATTGGGCAACTTTGAGCTGAGTATAAGGTGAGTTGGATCATGACTGACCAATGACCTGAAAACTGTATTAGCAAACTGCGAGCCCGTTTGAGCGAACTAAGTGTTAGCGAACTGAGTCTTCATCTACTGGTTCCATCCATTGATCAGTTTCTTGGGCTTTTATCAGCTCATTTACGTGATTCCAAATATACCCACAACATTAGTCCCCCAACTCTCAGTATGATCTGCGGACTGAGACCTCAAAGCTTACTGGTAAAAGCTATCGTATCATATCCTATCATCTTGTACCCTTTCAAATTCCGTTCCATCGTTTGACACGTGGCAACTCTTCAAGCAACTACAACACAACACGTCTTGTGTCATGCGCATTTAATGTGCACTTTTCTCAACTGACAGCTCATGATGACAAAAGTTATAACTCGCGCTGTACCGCTAGATCTAAGGCGGTTAAGTAGCCCCTAGATCGAACAGTTAGGGTCAGATGTGCACACTTATATATAAGCAGAAGTCTTTTCATTTTCCTTCTCACTTTGTCATTTTTAACCTCAGACAACGAATTTCCTTCTTCTCTTGTTTTCTTGTGCCATTTCTCCTCGAATTCCACATCTTCGACGATCAAATTCTTCGTCTTTTGGCGAGCATTTACAGTAACTTTTTGTAATCGATTCTCGAGCTTTTTGGTTTTCAGTTTTGTGCATATTGTGTCTGTATTGTGTTTTCTGGATCTGAGACTGGCCTGAACGCTTTATGTTCTTGATGTTGAATGTTTATGACTTTTCATTTTTTGTTGATTTGATCTTTTTTATTTGCCTCTTGCGACCTATTACTGCTTACAACACTTTTGTATGCGAGCTGTGGGATGATATACTTGTAGGTCATTAGCTCGTAGGTTGTTTGCCTGTAGGTCGAGCCCCCCATAGCTTTAGTGATATGTATATGTGTGTGATGTTTGTGACTTGTAGATTAGGAAGCCTTTTGGCAGGAAACTTAGACTTTTAGGTATAGTCTACTAGTAGTGACCTAACTGCACCCTTTCATGTGTAGATGTCTTCAGGTCGTAGACGTCAGTCACACAGCGTAGGAGATGATGACTCATCCAACTCAAAAGAGTTAGGATCAGAGGAAGTCCACATTATTGGTGAAAAAACTTCTCAAAGTGGTGAGGTCACTAAGGGGTTCGTAGCTCGGGTAGACCTTGTGATGACCTGTCAAGCCACTGAGGAACGACTAGCTCGCGAGATGTTTATACATTATGCCTCAAAAATATAATATGAAGAGTTGGGGGGAATTGCTTTGGATTAACACCTTCCTAGGGGATGTCGTGTGATGTCACCCATATTTAGCGACCATGCAGCTTATGCTTCCAAGAGGTTCATTGCTGTCAATATTCACTACCTTATGTAAACCTTAATTCGAATTATTGCGTATTAGTATTAGTAGTTAAGTTATGAATTTAAGTTCCTAGTATGAGTAATTAAGTCATGATTTTATGCATGAATTTTATGTGAATAAGTTTAAAGAGATGTTAAAAGTTAGTAGAGAAATTTTCGAAGTTTATTGAACTTGATTAGAGATAAAAACCAAAAAGACGGGCATAGTTGTCATTTTTCTATTGGAGACTTTAGGGATTAATATAAACCCGAATAAGATAGAGATGTCATAAAATAATCAAAAGTTAATTAAATTTCACTAATAGGATTCAAATAAGTGTCATAAGAATTCGAAAATTCGAAGTGCCACATGGCGTAAAGTGATTGGTTAGAAAATTTAGTGATTGTGGAGATGATAAGTGGATAAATTAGGGATCTAAATGAGTCAAGTTTATCCAACTTGAGATCAAAGTGGAATTTAGTGAAGTCCAAGGGTGGAAATGAAATTGTCAAGGGACATGATGGTCATTTTTTATTTATTAAAAACTTAGTTATATGTAGAAAAGACGGTATTGTTAGGTAACACACCAAACAAATGTCAAACACTTAGAAAAAAGAGAGTTGTGACCGTGAGCAACTAAGAGAGAAGAAGTAAGGGTTCCAACCATTTTTAAGGCTTCAAATTAAGAACTTAAGCTCTCTAAAGCTAGGAGATCAAGCTTAGAGCAAGAAATAAGTTAAAGGATGTGAGTTTCTAAGCTTTTCATAAGTTATTCATGTGAGAGATTTTGTGAGTTATGGATATGTTAGTTATTATTTGATGTTATAATGATATGGATTTTTGTTTGTGCTTTGATTTGAGTTATATGGAACCCAAAAGAAGCTTGATGGATGTGTTATTATGTAGGTTTGATGAGCTAGGGTTTTGTAGTAAAACTCTAAAGATGAATGGATGATGATTGATATGAATTATGTTGTAGTTTAAGTGTTTGATGCATTGTCTCAATGAATTGTTAATTTAGCAGCTCAAAATTTGGTGAGACATACTTGATGTGTCTGTGGGTGTGTGGTTCACGCCACAGTAAGGTTGTGTGTAACCCTTGTATTTTGATGAGAATGATTGTGGATTCAGTGGCCACTAAATGGTTATTATAATGTATTCAAGAAACCACCATTTAGATTACTTAAAAAGTGAAAGAAGTAAGAATTGGGGTGTGGTGTATGTCTCACGGCAATAAGAGAATTATGTGATGTCATTGTGTTTTGATGTGTTTGAGCTTGAATTAGTACTTATTTGGTATACAATAAACATTAGAAAATGCTAGAATTGATTTTGGAATAAGGGCCAAAGGCCCTTGGTAGTTTAGATTGAGTGTTATAGAAGTGTTTTTAAATTGTACTTGAATTTGCAGGGTGGCATGTTTAAATAAACAGCTAGCATGCTGTCGGATTTTTATCAGAAAAATGAAAAATTTTTATTCTTGCCACCTATTAAATGAGCTATAAAACAAGTTAAAATAAGTTTCAGTGCTCCGATGGGATTTCTTCGGGCCAAAGTTACGGTTCATTGGAGTTTTGTTATAGTACTACAAGGGCTTTCTCGTGTTCAGAAAAGGGATTCGGGAAGGTCCTGTCACCTTAGGCACGCACTTAGATTTCCAGTCTCTGTCTACATTATCAACCTCTTGAATAGGCCAAAGTTTAGTCCCTTTCAGCTAACTCCTAACTCCTATTTATAGCTCACATTTTTAGCTTTGGTCTTCATCAAGAACGACCTTCCATTTCTGGACCCCAAAATCTTCTACCATCTCTATAATATCAAAAGCGTTAGTGACATGAGAGAGGGAATGTAAGATGGGATCCACTATCTTGTAGCTCGAAAAATGAGCTACAAGGGTCTCCTACCTCAAGGTAGTATGAAAAACAAATCTAATGAAGGAGATTATAAATCAAGTTCGTTTTACATTACTTGTCCTTCACTTAGAGAGCTCCATAATTTCTCTTTCATCCTTAGCCAGGTAGTTAGATAGTATAGACCTCTTGCGAGCTGCAGTATACTTTTTTTGTTTAACTTTTTTTTTTTACCTCGTAGACTTGACAAGAGACAGAACAACCCTTAAAACGCTCACAAACTTAGATGAGGTGAGAATTAGTAATGCGCTTGATAACGATCTCCTCAGGGTCCACTAGTTAACCCCTTCTCTTGACAATGAGCTTTTGGACAACAGGAGAGACATCGAAAGTAGGAGTGAATTTGAGCTCACTTCTGTCTTCGAAGTTACCAGTAAAGTAGAGATTGTCCTGATCCCTCAATAGACTTCAATTCCTGTTTCCTAACGAGCTGCAGAGATGGTGAAGCTCACTTTCCATAAGCCCTCACCAGATCGACTTGATCAATCCACAACCCCTCTAGTTGAAGCTACCAGTTCGACACCCAGTTCGAATCCTCCACCAGTCGAGGTCTTCACCTTACAGTTAGAAGTGATTAAGGTTCATAGTGAGTAGGTGAGAGCTCCTCCTAGCAAGGTCCAAGCTGCTCCAAGTAGTGGAGCTAAGAGCAAATCAATGCCCAATCCCCCTCCAGCAAAGTGACGATGAGTAGATAAGGGTAAACAACCTAAGGTCGCAGAAAGAAGGGTTAAGCCATCAGTCGGGACGCGGCTTGAAGGTAGGTTAGGAGAGATACACTTTGATGCCCTCATTGATTACTTGTCTGACATCTTGGGGAAATCAACCACCAGGAACCTAGATAGGGAGGACTTAGTCGGCAAAAACCTGTCTGGTTACATAGCTCGCTACAACCTGTTGGTGATCTCTAATACCTCTATCATTTTTGCTTTTCTTTCTTTATTTTTCTAAATATTAACGCACTACATTCTAGGCCGTTATGGGAGTAGTAAAGCAGATGGAAGAAGCTCGAGCTCTTCAAGAGGAAAAGAAAAAGTTTGAGAGGGGGCGGAGGAAACTAAAGGATGAGTTCTCACTCATGACTTTGGAGGCTAAAAAAACAAGGAATTCAAAGCAACTCCTAACTAAACTGAAGAATGTTGAGGAGGTCAAGAAGGAAGTTGAGGATACTCTGATTCATAAGGAAGATGCTTATGCAGCTGCGAGGTCACACTTCATCGCCAGACTTTTCAAGAGTGAAGAGGAGTTGGAGAAGGCAAGGGGCGACCTGGAGAAGACAAAGAACGACTTGGAGTAGGCCGAGCAGTGAGCTAAAACCGCTGAGAAGGAGATTGCCCTTACTAAGGAGGAAGCCAAGCTGCAAGTCACCAAAGCTAGAGAGGGGGCAGAATCAAATACCTCAAGTCTGTTCCTCTTTACTTTGTGGAAGGTTCATCCCGAGTGAGACCTCTCATTCTTTGGCGAAGAGGCGAATGCTGAGATGGAGAAGTATACGAAGTGAGCTGCCCGGTCTTCAGCTGTTCTAGATTCAACTCCTCAAAACATCGAGCTCCCAGATGCGATCACTCATGATGAGACAGTTCAAGTCGTAGAGCCTCTAACTATAATCTCCATTGATATAGTTCCCATTGAATAAGCCCCCCGAGGCCAACGCTCCCAGTAGGCTGCATACCATGTTGTACTTCTTTGTTCTTTCTTTCAAAATTAGTAATGATTATGCTGCATTCTCCTCGCTTTGCAGGCACCTTTGTAATGAATATTTTAACTTCATATGTAATGAATTCACCTCATTTTGCGAGGTTTGCCTTGAATATGCTAGCTTTATCTCAATGTTGTCTAGTACTTTACTCTGCCTAGTTTTTTCTAAGTGTTTGAATTTCCTGCGAACTGAGAAACAAAGTGATTAATGCATAAATGCATAAATTAATAATGACAAGACCTGGTGAGGGCTGGGGAGCTTGACGATCTTGATATGGAAATAAATATTTTCCAATTGACAAGCCCCTCAGATAATACTATAGTTCACATATCATAGTTTTTATCATAATAACGAGTTAGTAGGTTATAGCCTTTTATCATTACCGTGAGCTAGTAGGTTGATACCTGTTAGCATAATAACAAGCTAATAAGTCGAAACCTGTTCGCATTATAGTGTAATTATGCAAGCTATGTAAGGGGTCGGCACCTTATCTACCACAGCGATATATTGTTCGAACTATGTAGGGGATCGAAATCTCACCAACTATAGCGAATTTTAATGAGTTATCCAGTAGACCGGAACCTCAGCTAATAACGTTATTTTATTGAGTTGTCTAGTAGGTCGGAATCTCAACTAACAACATAATTTATTGAGCTGTCCAGTAGATCGAAACCTCAGCTAACAATATAATTTTATTGAGCTGTCCAATAGGTCGAAACCTCAGCTAACAACATAATTTTATTAATTTGTTCAGTAGGTTGGAACTTCAACTAATAATATAATTTATTGAGTTGTCAGTAAGTCGGAACCTCTGCTAACAGCATAATTTTATTGAGCTATCCAGTAGGTCGGAACCTCAACTAACAGTATAATTTATTGAGCTATTCAGTAGGTCAAAATCTGAACTAACTGTGTAATTTTATAAAATTCTACCAAAAAGAAACTTAGTGAAGAGGTCACTATTCACTTTTATATTCGACATTTAACAAAAGAATTAATAGAGCAATCACTCATGAGTAAAGCATTATAAGAAATTCGAAACTTTTATTGACTTTCAAAAATTGAATCACAAATCATTTAGTGTAAATCAGTACATGCGATGTGAAAGCCACCATGCATGGTAAAGATGGACTTTATAGCGGGTTCTTATTCGGGAGCTCGTTGTGGTGGTTGTTGAGGTCGTTGCTCTTAAGGTTGTGGGTTTGCTGGTCACACCATGTAGTCTCTCAGATGACCTCTCTTGATTAGATTCTTAATGGTGTCCTTTAATTTCCAGCATTATAAAGTGTTGTGCTCGACCTCATTATGATAGACACAAAATTTGTTCTTGTTTCTGAACTTAACAGGGATTCTCATGGGATTAGGCTTCCCGAAGTCTTCCTTATTCCTTTTCGTTGTAAAGATCCTATCCAGTACATCTGACATGATGTTGTAGCTATCATGATGACCTTGACACTGAGGTCACTCATTTCTGAGTACATTCCTGACCTTTTTAGTAACCTAATTAATTGAGCCATTATTCCGATCTTCACTTCCGTTCCCACCATTATTTCTTTTTTTCGATTGATTGGAACTATCCACTTCATTTTTTTTGTTAGGCTTATTGGGGTTGAAGATCTCCTCTCATCTAATCTCTTTGGCAGCTCACTTGTAAAACTTGCCCAAGTCTCTTACTAGAAATTTATAGATGCTCTTATAAAGTTTTCCATCTTTGCGAAGGCCAGTTGAGATCATAGGTAGGATGCTCTCATCTGATGGGTTCTTCACATTGGTGACTTTATGTCTGAACTTGGTAATATAGTCCATCAGCGATTCATTCTGTCATTGGAAAATGGTGGTAAGGTGACAAGATGGTGCGAGCTACCTCTTTAGAGCTCTGTATTGGCTGATGAATTTTTGTTGGCATTCCTCCCAATTTTTTATGCTACGGGCTGGGAGACTTTTGAACCAAGTCTATGGAACATCCTCTAAAGTGGCTAAAAAAGCACAGTACTTGAACAACAGATTGTTTGTCTAGAGAACCATTTGGACATTGAATGCATCCAAATGATCATAAGGGTTATTATCTCCCTTATACTGAGGAACATTAAAGACCTTAAATCTGTGAGGGAGAGGTGTCTCGATCTCCTTAGGGAAGAGGGTCATTTCCTTATATCGATCACGATGGTTTAAGGCACCAGCGCATGTTTTAAGTTGCTAAAGCCTCTGAAGGAGCTCTTCTATCCTTAGGTAATGAGGCATATGCCCTTGCTAGAACTCACAATCTAAAGAGCAGTGGTCTGACATGTATCCCTGACTGGCCTCTCTCTTAAGCTCGCAGGGCGCAGAACTTCCTCATCTTCGCGAACTTGGCGACCTTCAGCTCGAGATCGTGAGTTAGAGGAATGAGCTGAGTCGACATGCCACAACAACTCTGTGAATAGTCTTTTAGATGTTGGCACTTCCTTTCATTGCTGTTGGTAAACTTCTCTTGGAGTAGTAGCCTCAAGTCTAAGCGTGTTTTATGCTTGGGCTTGTGCTAATGCCCTGACTGCATCCGTAAATTGTTGGATCGTATTTTCTAACATCTTTTGCCGCTAGTGCCATATTAGTAGTCCCTCGGCTGTAGGGACCATCGAGACTGGTTAGCAAGGGGCTAGTAGATGCATACCTATAGTAGCACTAATTTTATCCTCCATTGGCTGCACATCACGCTGCTGCTGATCCACTTGCATTTTTGGTTGGTCAACCACCACGTCCGAAGTTCTAGTTGCTCTTCCTTTTGCCATGACTGTCCAAAACTTCTAAAAAATTATAGTCTGGGCCTTTCCTCTGGTGATAAGATATCAACGTATGAATTTGGTCGACCTAAGTTCTTGATCCAATACCTGCAGTTAAAAAGAAATAAAGCAAACTAAAGAGAAAGAGAGAGAGGAAAAATAGATTGCATGAGTGTTTTTACGTGGTTCGGCCTGAACAATGCCTACGTCCACGATTGTGTTCTTTGGTTATTTTGACAAAGTCATAGTATATTATTAAGTGTTATCTGTTTACAATGAAATTTCAGTCCCTATTTATAGCGTAAGCGTTATAGTTTGAATGCAATTAAAATAAGAAAGAATTTCACATTAATTACACTTCCAAATCAGTTTCCACCATATCAGGGGTGGATTCCGTCATATCAAGGATTAATTCTATCGACATAAGAATTTGAATTTATTTCCAATTCTGATGGTTGACTCATTCCCAATTTAGGCTGTTGCCATTATGGAAAATTCCCTTAACGGATACTTCGATCTGCGAGCTAAACTTGCATTGGACGACTTCAAGTTGGGCATAAAGCGAGCTGGATCATGACTAACCAGTGACCTGAGAACTACATTAGCAAACTGCGAGCTTGTTTGTGCGAATTGGATGTTGATAAATTGGGTGTTGATGAACTAGGCCTTTGTCTACTGGGTTCATCCATTGAATTAGTTCCTTGGACTTTTACTAGCTCATTTACATGGTCTCAAATATATCCACAACATAAAAATTTTATATCACTTTCTATATATAGAATGCAAGCAAAATTTATTGAATTCCATCGGAATACATCCAAATATATTTTTTAATAGTTTTTATTTGATAAAATATTTTTTAATAGTTAATAGAGTGTTTAATATATATACATATTTTGGTTTTCCCTTTTTTTAGAATATTTTATTTATTAAAATCTAATGAAGATTAATTTTCTGTAGAGTTACATCATATAATTACCTGAAATATGTCCAAACAGCTCCTATATATATACAAAGAGCAACTCCATATCTTTTTCATTTTATATATAAGCAACTCAATACTTTTAAATTGAGGACTTTTGCTACTATACATTGATAGTATATTTCAATCAATAACGATTTTAAATAATATTGATTTTTATTTTGTATTTTCAATTGTTGATTTTTTAATTAATCAGAATTTAATTGAATAAAAATTAATTACGTAGTCACTACGTAGAACATTATTCCCATATATATAGATATATATGTGTATAAAGATATATATATATATATATATATATACCACTGTCCTCAGAATGAAATAACAAGGAAAATCCTTATTTTTTGTTGGTTCTAAATTTTAATGAACATGCATCCATATTTTGAGCTTGTGGTCGGAAAAATCATAATCATAGTAGCAAAAATCATGCCACCAGGAAATGGTTGATAAGGCAACTGCTGAGTAATGACAACTTGAACTTCATATCTCTCATTTCGTTCTGCAGTGGCATCATCTCTTTCAGAAGTCGTCGTCCACATTTGTGTATGTCCACAAACACGAGCTCTATACGTTGTTAGGCCATTTATATTTCTTAGAGAATATATATATATATATGTATGTATATCCATTGAAAATAATTGATTATAATTAATAATTCTAAAATAAAAATTTCTAGGTGTCTTGAGAATTATCATCATTGTCTCTATAAAATAAAGATAATCCTATTTTTCTCTATAGTTTGGCGTAATAGTTAAAATCCACCACTAATTTAAAAATTCACTAAGAACTTTACTATTATTTGATTAAATAGATAAAATACTCTTTATAATTCAAGAAAATATCCAAAAACCCTTGTTTAAAAAATTATCAAAAAAAACCCCATGATCTTTTTGATCATTATATATGTGAAGGGGTAAAATGGAATTTCTACAAACAAGAATGGGTAATTAGCGATTATATCAAACAACATGAAGGAAATTGGGATTATTCTATAAAAATAATATAGTGAAAACTGAAGCTGAAATTTTATTCTTCCCATTGAAAGCAATTCAAACAAAATTATCATTAATCCAAATCCTACATTGTTTTTCTTTTCAAAGTCATCATGTAAGTGTTCTATGTTAGTAAAAAAGTTATAAATAATGAGCAAAAACAATAGATTATGAGTCCCCATTGAGTACACTTAGGTATACATACACTTGTTAAAAAAAAATGCATAATTATATTATAAAATATATGATTGTAATTTGTTATATGTGATTACAATTAAATATAATTGATTACAAATAATAAATGTAATAACAATCAGTAAATCATTAAATGTGGTCACATTTATTAATTATAATTACATACATTTAGTTGTAATTAATCATATATAATAAACTACAATCACACATTACACATATTTTTTTTGTTCTTTTTTGTCAAGTGTATGGATACCCAAGTGTATGTTAGAATATGTCATATATATACTGTAGTGGGTGAATTCTACAATATGTTGACTTTGATCAAGTCTCGTAAGTCAACTTTATTAAAACCTAGCAACCTGTGTCCTGCATAAATCAAATAAAGAGAACATGGGTGCTCTTGACATCGATAGGGTACCGGTTGAAGACACTCTGATGCTTAAGTCAGTAAACTGATTATAAAATATACGAATGCAGTAAGGGTAAAGCGTCTCAAATTAGAGGGAATGTGCTAGAGAAGGAGAAAGACGGAAGACTATCAGAGTCTTGACTGCCTTGATTTGAAGACTGGATGGAATAAAAGCACAGAGATATTGAATATTAGTAGACAAAACCTCATATAATAGAATAATGCAAGTGGGTTGTAAATAATACACCAGGTAAGTTTTCAGGAAAGAGAGGTCGGTCACAATGGACCCGTTAAATGTCAAGTCTTTCCTTAGTCAGACCTTTTCTATACACGCACTTCCACACCACTATACTGAATTTATCACAGAGGAACACTAAATCTGGAGTAAAAAAATAAGAACACAAGAGAAAAGAAAAAAAAACCTCAAGTGACTTGCAAGAGAGGAGCAAGAGAGGTGGGATGAAGCTTTCTCTTGGTGAAGCTTCTATTTATATGTAGAGGTGGTGTCATGAGTACTTATTGTCATAGTTAATGCCTTGTCGGTTACAAAGGTTTAATGTCTTTTCCATTACAATGCATTAAGAGTAATCTTAGCTTAAAATTATAACCTATTTGAGCTAAATCAACCAAGTTTCTGAGCTATCCACTTGGGCTATTAGCTTGGGCCAATCGAAATGTTGGGCTAATATATCACAAAAATTTTTGACCACTACAGTTTGTCCTCCACTGCTTCGGTCAACATAGTTGATCGAATGAGTAGAAGTTCTAGTAACTGACTTAAAACTTAATTAATCGTTTAATGCCATAGTTGGGTAGTCGAAGGTAACATTAAACCTTATATACCACCATGTCGATCGATCTCATGAATCTAGGATGCAAAATGTTAACAAATAAGCACTTACTGTAGATGGCGGTAATCACACTAGTCATTGTGATAAGCGTCACTTTAATTGACAAATATATGTCCTAGTAGTCTTCCACATCCGCTGCTTTTTGAATTGTTGAATACTTATAATCTGAAAAGTAATTGAACAACACATATATATTTTTGTAAGGCACTTTTTAGCATGCTTGATTAGTTGAAAATCTGTTTATTATTTGAACACTATAATTTGAATGCGTTCGACTTTTGTGTTAATGCGAACGACTTTCGAAAATGTGTTCGGGTCGAACGGCTTTTTAAAATGCGTTCGGGTCGAACAACTTTTAAAAATGCATCTGAAACGAACAACTTTTGAAAATACGTCCAGAGTAAACGACTTTTGAAAATACTTTCAGGTCGAACGACTTTTGAGAATGTGTTCAAAGCAAACGACTTTTGAAAATGGCATCCAGAACGAACAACGTTTGAGAATGTGTCCGGTACAAACGACTTTTGAAAATGCGTTTGGGTCAAACAACTTTTGAAAATGCATCCAAAGTGAACGACTTTTGAGAATGCGTTCATGTCGAATGACTTTTGAAAATGCATCCGAAACGAACTACTTTTGAAAATGCGTTCGGATTGAACGACTTTTGAAAATGTGTCCGGAACGAATGACTTTTGAAAATGCGTTAATAACAAGTGGCACAGATCACATTTCAATATTGATCTAATTATGACAGGAGCAATATTCCCTGGAACCATCGGTGAATACTTACGTGGTGGAGACTGGGTGTTACCTTGTTCTCTTTGTACCATAAGTTGATTGTCACGATAGATTAAAAACTATTGGTCGAGACCAACGTCTTATTGATTATGATGACAAGTACATACATTCTAATAAGCTTAGTAGACCTCATTAAAAACCTTGTTAGCAAAACCCAATGGATAAAAACTGACAAGGAAAAAAAAGTATCTACTTACAAAATGTTAATCCACTCAAAAGGCTCAAAAATAATATCTTTCTAGATGAAATGCGTTCCAACCGTTTGCTATCTTACGACCATTTGAGTCTTCTAGTTGGTAAGTACCCTGTCCAATTACCTTGACAATCTGGTAAGAGTCTTCCCATGTTGCTCCCAATTTTTCTTCGTTTGGGATTCTTATGTTCTGAAAGACTTTACGTAGGACCTAGTTACCTATTATGAATATCCGAATTCGTATATGCTTGTTATAGCTTTTGGCAATCATTTGCTTGTAAGATGTCAAACGGTATTGTGCCTTTGTTCTAAATTCGTTGATTGTCCCTAATTCAAATTCTAAAGCTTGAGATTTCTCGAGTTTATCTACTTCTCTTCTATCCGTTTGAAGTCTTACATCAGCTGGCAGTACAACCTCGGTGTCATAGACAAGAGAGAAAGGTGTTTGTCCTGTTAAAATTCATGGAGTTATTCGGTATGACCAAAGGACTCCTGGTAACTCATTGACCCGTTTACTTTTTGCACTTTCTAGTTTCTTTTTAAGTGTTTGCATAAGGGTTTTGTTTATTGATTCTGCTTGCCCGTTCGACTGGATGTGTCTAGGTGTAGAGAAGCTCAACTTGATATTCCATTCTTGACAATAGTTCTGGAATTGATTTGAAATAAATTGTGAACCATTATCTGTGACAATTTCTTTTAGGATACCAAACCTATAAATGATGTGTTTCCAAATGAAGTTCTTCACCTCCTTGTCCTTAACGCTTTTGTAGGCGTTTGCTTCAACCCACTTTGTAAAGTAGTCAGTCAGCACCAACAAGTACCTCTTTCCTCCTATTTGTGAATTGGGAAGGGGACGAACAATATCCATTCCCCATTTCATGAATGACCATGGAGCAATGATTAATGTTAATGGTTCTGGTAGCATGTTTGAGACTTGAGCAAACCTTTGGCACTTATCACATTTTAATGCTAGATCAGTTGTATCCTATCGCATGGTAGGCCAAAAGTATCATACTCTAAAGGCTCGTAAAGCTAGGCTTCGTGCTCCTGAATTATTTTCCCCATAACCCTCATGAAGCTCTTTTAGGACATACTCTGCTTCTAAAGGGCCAACACAACGATGATAAGGTCCATAAATGGATCTTTTATACAACCTGTCAGCAATTATATAATGTCGAGCAGCCCGAATTTTGACTTTGCGTGCCTCATCTCGATCTGATGGAAGTTCATTATGGAGGAGGCAGTTAATGATCAGGGTCATCTAGTTGATTTTTTGGTTGATCGGAGAAATTTCTTCTTTCTGTGACCAAACTGCAGGCCAATGCAAGTGGACAAAGGGGATGTATAAGTCTCCCTTTCCTTTGATCAATGATCCAAGAATTGCAAGTGCATCTGCATGAGTATTTTCTGAACGAGGAATTTGCACTATGTTGAATGACTCGAACTTCAACTTAGCTCCCTTGCTTTAGCTAAGTAAGTGCTTATCTTAAGATCCTTTGCTTGATATTCACCCCTTATTTGACATACTATTAGTTGCAAGTCACTTTTAATCAAGATCCTTGAGACCTATATCCCACGAGCAACCTCTAACCCTACGATCAAAACTTCATACTCGGCTTCATTATTAATGGTCTTAAAGTGACACCAAATAGCTTGTTGAAATACATCTCGCTCTAGGGATATAAGCACAATTCCCAATCCACTACCATTCTGATTGCTGGCTCCATCGATCTTCAGTACACATTTCCCTTCTTGGGTGCATTCTGTGATGGCTATGACTTCTCTTTCAACTTGGACTTGTTCATTAGGTGTGAAATCCACGATGAAATCAGCTAAGGCTTGTGATTTAATGGCAGTTCGGGGTTGATAAGAGATATCATACTCACGTAGCTCTACGACCCATTTAATGAGTCGTCCCGATAATTCTGGTTTGTGCAACACACTTTTTAAAGGGAAAGTGGTGTAGACCACTATCGGGTGACATTGAAAGTACAGTCTGAGCTTACAAGCGGCCACTACCAAAGCTAAAGCCAACTTTTCTAATTGGTTATATCGTGTTTCTGCATCGAGTAAAGTCCTACTGACATAATAGAATGGACTCTGTAGATTGTTTTCCTCCCCGAACCAAAACTGCACTAATTGCTATTGGAGTGACCGCTAAGTAGACATATAATGTTTCTCCATCTTTTGGTTTTGATAGCAATAGAGGGTTGGACAAATACGTTTTCAGCTGTTGTAGGGCCTTTTCACATTCACTACTCCATCAAATCCTTTATTCTTCTTTAAAGTATCAAAAAATGAGTGATAACGCTCTGATACTTTAGAAATAAACTTGCTAAGTATAACAAGTCACCCAGTTAACTTCTGCACGTCTTTCTTGCTTTTTGGAGATTCAATGGCTCTGATCGACTTAAGTTGGTCAGGATTAGCCTCTGTGTTGCATTGGGTGACCAAATAGCCTAGAAATTTACCTATTGACACCCCAAATGAATATTCAGATGGATTGAGTTTCATATTATATTTTCTTAAAATGTCGAAGACTTGGTGAAGATGTTCAAGATGATCTTTTACAGCTAACGATTTCACTAACATATCATCTATATAGACCTCCATTGTTTTCCTGAGTTTTTCTTAAAACATTTTGTTTACCAATCGTTGGTAAGTAGCTCCAGCATTCTTTAATCCAAAAGGCATCACCTTATAACAATAGATGTCATGCTCCGTTATGAATGACGTTTTCTCTTGGTCATCTGGATGCATAAAGATTTGATTATACCCTGAGAATACGTCCATAAAACTTAAAAGTTTGTGCCCTACTATAGCGTCAACCATCATATCAATGTGTGGCAGAAGGAAAGAGTCTTTAGGGCATGCCTTGTTCAAGTTAATAAAATCAATGCAAACTCTCCATTTTCCATTCTTCTTTTGGACGACCACAACATTCGCAAGCCAATCAGGGTATTGAACCTCTCTAACCGACCCTATCTCTATCAGTTTTTGGACCTCCTCATTGATCACTTGGTTTCTCTCTAGTGCGAACTTCCGCCTCTTTTGCTTTACTAGGATATATATAGGATCAACATTTGGTTTATGGGTAATGACCTCAGGGTCGATCCTTGTCATATCAACATGCGACCATGCAAACAATCATGGTGTCGAATTAGAAAGTCAATGAGCTTGCTTCTTAGTTTAGACTTCAATGTCGATCCTATCTGTACTTTATGATCTGTGTAAATTGAGTGGATCAATACTTCATCAAGCATTTCGACTTGTAGCTGATCCGGCTCAACTCCTTTGGAGCCTTGTTGTAATTGCTATAAGACCCCAGTTTTCCCCTTCAAGGTGTTTTGATAACATTCACGTGACACCCTCTGTTCACCTTTAATTTACTTAACCCCTCATTTTGTAAGGAACTTAATTGTCTGGTGATAGGTTGAAGGTACTACTTTTATCTTATGGATCCAAAGTCAATCCAAGATAACTTTGTAATCAGCACCGGTATCAAGAACTAAAAATTTCGTATAAAGGTTCACCCCCTCAACGTATACTGGTAATACAATTTCTCTCACGATGCTTTTTTACTCACTGCTGAATTCAACTAGAACTGTTGATCGCCTGTGAATGTTTGACTCGTCAATCCGCATTTCTCTGAGTGTTGTTAGAAAAAACACATTAGCTGAGCTTCCATTGTCAATCAATATACGTTTCGTTAGACAATTGACTATATAGAGACGTATAACCAAGGCATCGTGGTGTGGGTTAAGGATATTGATGGTCTCATTCCTTGTAAAGGTTAGGGGGTAGTCTTTTTGATTGGCAATTTGCAACGGTCGGCTGATTGACTGCACTACATCTCTTGTGTGCCTTTTTATAGCGGAATGAGTTACCTCATTAATCTTTGACCCTCCAATTATTATATTGATAACCCTTTCTAGAATCGGAGGCATTGGTGGAGTAAGCTCCCTATTATGGCATTGATCATCACCTCATTGCACACTTTCCTTTACTTGGTCATTCAAAAATTCTCTTAAATGACCTTCTTTGAGGAGTTTGATTACCTTGAAGCGCAAAGAAATGCAATCTTCTGTTTGGTGATCATAATCATTATGAAATTCACACCACTTGCTTTGATCTTTAGAACTGATTGATTTCTAAGATTTCCTCGACCATCTCACCATGTTTCTCATTCCCTTCATAACTGCAACTACCTCCGTCTGGCTAATTGTAAGGTTGTATTCTGAGAGTGGTCTTTGGTAATCATGAGGTTGCTCAGGGCGGCGGTTTGACCTATCATATGGGCTTGGTCGCTCATTATGTCAATTTTTGCCAACTCGAACATCATGTTTGATATTATTTGAGTCGACTTTTTTGGAATTATTAGTCCCTTGATAACCATCTTGTTGATTGATCTTGCTACTTTTCTTAGAACTGGATACAACCAATTTGTAGTTTACCGCGTCCTCCTCCCACTTAATATGAGCCCACACCTTAGCGAGCACATCTTCCATTATTTTGGGAGGGTACTTAGTCAATTCTTTGTAAAGACCTGAGTCAGGTAATAAACCCTTTCTGAAGGCTAAAACTGCGGTTGCAATATTACAATTAGTAGTGGAGACTTTCTCTTTATTGAAGCGACCAATTTAGTCCTTTAATTGCTCTCCTAGCCTTTGCATAGATTTTCATAAAACCTAGTATTTATTGAATGCTTAACTTTCATGCATATTTTACAAAAGATTGTTCAAAATATATTTGTCGAAAGCAATTTTAAAAAACGATAATTTAAGTATAAAATATGCTTTGCTTGATATAGAATGATAGCAAATAAAATAGAAAACATTTAATTATGAAAGCTAAATATACTACTAGCTATGACCAATTTAATTACCTAGAACAATCCAAATTAACTTATTTCTACCTCCAAAAATCAATCGAGCCTTAGATAATTATAAGTGGAAAATTACTACAAATACAACACCAAAAGAGCACTTGTAAAGATCAAAATAGTCTCTCACTCTAAATCTAAAAATTTTCCTTGAGTGTCTTACATTATCTATCAGACCTATCCTTATTCTTATAATTTTATTTAATTTTCTAGATTTCCAATCAACTAAAATTTTACATGGACAATCCATACACATTAATCAACCTCCAATAAAAATTTTGAATCAGACAGGGATAGCTAGCATGGGTAAAATATTTTATTTTTGTACCATATATGGTGTCTTTGGAGAAGATGAATTTTTCAAATCTAGTATCTTTGGAGAAAACAAATGTGCTAGATTTGGTTCTCTCTCTCTTTTGTTCTACTTAGTTTCAAAACTTTTCCTCCTCTCTCTATTGTTATCTTAGCTTCAGGTGTTAGAGGGAACTAAGATTGATTAGTACAAACATAATTTTTTAAGGATAAAATTGGCTTGTTAGATCTGGTTCTGTCTCTTTTCTTCTACTTAGTTTTCAAAATTTTTCTTTTTTTTTTTCCTCTACTAGTATTTTAGCTTCCAAGTGTTAGAGGGAAGATAGTTTTGTTGGTACAAACACAATTTTTTAAAGGATAATTTGTCCAAGAACAATCTTAAGTACACACTAATGAAACTCAAATTATTAATGTAGTACTAAAGGTAACAAACAAGGACATATAAGTGCTAAATATCCAAAGAAACCTTCTTTAAAACTCAAATTTATAATTATAAGTTACTTATTATCAAAATTATAATAAATAAACCTTACTTACAAATTTTCTTGGTTAGTGATATATGCTAATATAACCATCATTCAATGTGACTTGATGGTAAATAGTTTCAATTTGATGATGGTAAATAGTTTCGGTTAATTTTTGCTCTCAACTTCAAAATCTTTGAAAGATGGATATAATTGAAATTTTTGGATTATCTGGCTCGCTCGTAATAAGGCTACTTTCGAGAGTAAATATTCTATCTTTCTTAAGGCCTTCTCATTTGTTTGGTGTTCTATTCGAAAGCCAGATCTTTTCAACACTGGGGTTATACGAAACTCAATTGATAATCTTTTGGCTTTGCGTAAGCTTCATGTTTTAGTTCATCCATTTAAGGCACTGCATATTACAGAGGTTGCTTGGCTTCCCCCTTCTTTGGGTTGGCTTAAGGTTAATACTGATGGTTTTGCTTTTGGAACCCCTAGTTTGGTTGGCTGTGTTGGAATTTTTCAAACTTGTCATAAGTTCTTCAAAGGTACTTTTGCTATTCCTTTAGGGATAGATTACGCTTATAAGACAGAGCTGGTAACTGCTATTCATATCATTCAGTATGCTTGGTCTTATCATTTGACGAAGCTTTGGTTAGAGAGTAATTCAGCTTATGTGATTTCACTTCTTCTTGCTCGTTCTTTTAAGGTTCCTTGACATTGGTAACCAGCTTAAGAAAGGTGTCTTTCCTATTTGCATAATATGGATTTCAGGGTGACTCGTATTTATCACGAGAGAAATTCAACTACAGATGTCATAGCTTTTTGCTTTCCTCCTTTTATTTGTTCAACTTGGCGGTGGACAGTTTTTGCTTTTCTAGGTTCTTTTTCTTTTTGATGTTTTACTTGGCAAACATCATTATCGATTTCATTAGTTCCAGCTATGGGGGTGGTTCCTTGCCATGGTCTAGTTTTACTCCTTTAAGGACTAATCTTTTAAGCTTTATGCCTTACTCTTCCTTGCATTTTTCTTTTCACTTTTAATAAAATATTGGCTTTGACCAATAATCTTATATATATCATTTAAAAAAAAAAAAAAAAAGCTCAAGTTGTCTCCACTTCATATAATATCTTAAAAAAAAAAATGTGCAGGTAATGAACTCCTATATTAATCTATAAAAAACTACTGCATACTGATAAGCTTAGAACTATTCTATTTTAGTAAACTACCACTTATTTGTCTATGATTACAATGGTGTAATGAAACTCAAATTATTAATATAATACTAGAGCAATAAACAAGGATATAGAAGTGTTAAATATCCAAGGAATCCTTCTTGAAAACTCTAATTTATAATTATAAGTCACTTATTTTCAAAATTATATTTTATTTAATTTTATTGTATTATATATTATAATAAATAAACATACTCACAAGTTTTATTTGTAAGTGAATAGATGCTAGTATAACCACCTTTCAATATGGCATGATAGTAAATAATTTTAGTTGATGAGATCTTAAGTTTGGGGTTGTCTCCACTCCAAATAAAATCTTAAAAGAAAGTATGTACTGGTAATAAACTCTTGTATTAATTTATAGGGATATTATTAAATCTTCTAGAAATCAAATTAATGTAAAACCACCCCTGGTATTAAAACTATTAACCGATATGGTCGAATTGTTAAATAGATGGTTATTTTCATTAATAACTGATGATTCTGTTAGGGTTTAAGGGTATAAAGATAATTGGGGTCAAAAACATGAATTCATCCCAACTGAATGGCATTACATAATTATTTAAAAAATTAAGAAAATAAACAATTGAATGACTAACAATGATAGGACCTTCTCAGACTTTTATCTTGAGTTCAAGAAGGCCTTATGATAAAACATAATCATCCAAATGGTAGTATATACAACATTCTATAACTTAAAAAAAAATAAAAAAAAAATAAAAGAAATGAACAAAACATACTTGAATTTGCAACGAAATTTGATCTAAATCTCAAGTTGTTCAACTGGGGTCGGATTTCACCACGAAATCAGATAAAAATTTCAACTCACAATATAAAATACCTTGCCTTCTCTTTTGCTCTATATTTCTCACTTCTGCTCTCTGTTTTTGGTTTTCATTTCGCATGTATGTTTTGCACACTCACTGAAGCAGATTAACTACTATCATATATATTAGGAGTAATTGCAACATGCAGTTATTTCTTAAACCACCAAAAACTGTCCACTAAACCGCCAACAAAAACTGCCATCAGTAGTTAACGAAACAAATCCAATTTTGTTGGATCCTAGATCCCGATGTTGGATCCGGGTTTAGGTTTTGGGCCATCTTGGGTTAACCCGACCTAAGGCCCATATAACCTAACATCTCCCAATCACACAAGATGGGTCAAACAGAACTAATAGAGAAAAACACTGGTGACCCCTTCATAATGAGGAGTACAGACATTCATACAGGTAAATACAATGTGTGACCTATGAACAACGAAATTTGTGATAGGACTTACTTTTTAAATCTCAATTGTACTTCTATACAAGAGATTATCAATGTGTTCATTATTATGTCCTAGATCTAAATAGAATTTTATTTGTTCAAGCATATTCGATCCCTTTAACATAACATGCTTGATCCTTTGATACTTCATATAATTACAATTGTGATTCCAAATCACAATTTGTCGACATGTAAATATATGAAAAATAAAATTCATTAAATCTTCCCATCTCACTTTCGTCTCTCGGTCAACAAAAATGATTGAAATCATAGAAATGTCTCACAGGCCGCATTATCATGGCAATAGAAAACACATTAATGATATGATCATCACTTCGTTACTTTGAGACAAAGTGAATAGTCACTGAGGACATAGGTAGAAGTTTTTACAAACTTCAATGGAACTTACACAATGAGGAATTAGAGATAAATTCACTCATTTTTCATGTCGGTCACAATAAGCACAAATCGTATGAAACGCATGTTACAGTGAATCTTGCCCCTCAATAGGGACACGTATGTTTATATTTAAATTATTCACCGTATAGATCTTAGTTCAGATGCTCTCTTAACGTCTAACCTGAGTTTCTAAAAATGCTCGCTTTCTAAGTACCTCTTGCTAAGAAACTCACATTTGGCTTAATTAGGTTCTCATAATGGTGGGGATACATCACGAGCGGTTCTATTATTGATATTTAGTGTAGAACCTCATCTTGACTAAGGCCAAGATGACATTTCATATATTCTAAGTCCTTAAGAGAACAAACTCCAATTTATTCTCTAAAATATATGCATCTCATCTTGGCTTGCTTTCCTAGCAACCAAGGCGACTGTACGTGTAAGAATACCACTCTCCAACTTGATGACATACTTTATATAATTTAAGTAAAATGAATATGTGATAGTATTATGTAATAAATCTAATGTATTTATTCACAAATGGATATAATTTAAAATGACAATTACAACACTATAATCTACGCAAACCTAAAGACCTAACATGTGATTTAAAAACATCTCTCGTCATAGCTTTTGTAAGCGGGTTAGCAACCATCTCATGCGTAAATATATATTTGATCATTACATTTTTCTTTGTCACTATATCCTTAACAAAATTGTATTTAGTCTCTATATGCTTCGATTTACTGTGATACTTCGCATCTTTAGTATAAGCAATGGTTGTCTGACTATCACGGTAAATGGTAACTGGCTTCTCTGCATTAACTTCTAAAATCAAATCTTCAAAAAATCTCTTGAGCCATACTGCTTCTTGAACTACTGCTGAACATGTTATAAATTCAACTTCCATGGTGGACAACACAATACATGATTGTTTCTTGCTACTTCAAGAGATAACACATTGGCTGAGCAAAAATGCATAACCTGAAGTTGATTTTCGCTTATCCAAGTCACCTCCCCAGTTAGCGTCTGTATACCCAACTAAACGCATGTTACCACCTTGGTAGCATAGGGAGTAGTCTGCAGTTCCTTTCAGATATACTAATATTCTTTTCATGGTGATCCAATATTTTTAACTAGGATTGAATTGATATCTACTAACTAATCCAACAACATAACAGATATCAGGTCTCGTGCACATCATAACATATATGAGACTTCCGATAACATTGGAATAAGGAACTCTTTACATTCTTTTACGCTCTTGTGGAGTCTTATGGCACATTTCGAGACTTAAGAGTTTGTCCCTTCAAGATGGGAGTATCCATAGGCTTACAATCAGCCATATGGAATCGTTTGAGAATCTTTTTAATATAAGGCTCCTGTGATAAAGCTAAAATTCTCCTTAAACGATCTCTATAAATTTTAACTCTTAAAATATAGGCAGCTTCTCTCATGTCTTTCATCTCGAAGGTTGAAGATAACCATTTCTTTATGGTCATCATAAATTCTTTGTCATTTCCGGCTAATAAAATATCGTCCACATATAAAGACAAAATTATGAATTTGTCTTGTACCTGCTTAACACACACACAATGGTTTTCTTTTGTCATCTGAAATCCATAGGATATTACTACTTCATGGAAACGAAGGTACTAATGTCTAGAGAATTGTTTCAAACCATAAATAGATATTTTGAGCTTACAAACCTTTTGCTCTTGATCTTTTGAAATGAAATTTATTGGCTGTTCCATGTAAATTTCTTCTTTCAGTTCTCCATTGAGAAAAGTTGTCTTTACATCCATCTGATGTAATTCCAGGTCCATGTGTGCAATGATAGCTAATATAAGGTGAATTGAAGCAAACCTTACCACATGAGAGAATGTTTCTTTATAATCTATACCATCTTGTTGAGTATATTATTTCGCTATTAATCTCGTCTTATACCTTTCTATTAAGTCGTCTGCCCTACGCTTGATACGGAGAACCCATTTGTTTCTAATAGCTTTTCAATCAGGTGGTAAATCAGCCAAGTCCCAAACATGGTTGCATTTCATTGACTCCATCTCTTCTTGCATAGCTTTAATCCAAAATTCTTTAACAGGTGAGTTGAGAGCCTCATTTATATTCTTTGGCTCATCACTATCATGTGAAGCAAATATAAAAGCTTCCCCTTTGATCTTAAATCGACGACGAGGAACAACTTTACGGTCGCTTTTATGAATTGATGATTTTGAGGGTACTAACTCATTAGTCTCTATGCTCTCACTAGGAACAAATGAAGGAGCTCTTTCAACAACTTTATCACTCCCACTAGGGATAAAGTATCCAAACAATTCTCTATCTACCTCTAGTTGAGTGTTCGAATGCACATCATCATAAGATTCGTTCAATTCGTAAAACTAAAAATCTTTTTCAACTTCACCCCTGCTAGGAAATTCATTCTCTAAGAAATTCACGTCACGTGATTCCAATTCAGTTATGCTTCCATCTGTATTTTCTCCTATAAATACATATCCTTTCGAGTACTCAAAATATCTAATAAATATATATATTTTTTCCCCTAGCACCCAACTTTTCATATTTACTGGACAAGTCATGTATGTTTCCTGTGCACCCCCAAGGTCGCATATGGGTGAGATCAAGTTTTCTACATGTCCACAATTCTTAAGGTGTGGAAGATACTGACTTAGTAGGGACTCTATCCAAAATATAAGCAGCTGTTAGTAGTACATCTCCCCAATAAGATATTAGGAGGTTCACTTGTGCCATCATAGATCGCACCATCTCCAATAAAATTCTATTCCTTCTTTCCACTATACCATTTTGTTGCGGAGTCCTGAGAATGGCCAATTGCCTAACAATACCTTTCTCTTGACATAATGTCTCAAATTATTTAGAGAGGTATTCTCGTCCTTGATCAATTCATAGGACTTTGACAGTTTTATCTAACTGATACCATGTTTAGATATAATCTAAAACAATCCAATGCTTCAGATTTGTGGGAGATTAGATAAACATGATCATAATGAGTGTAATCATCTATGAAAGTTATAAAATACGAAGCACCACTTCTAGCTCTAACATTCATAGGTCCACAAATATCAGAATGAACTAATTGTAATGGATTCTCAACCCTAATTCCTTTTCCAAATGGTTTTCTAGTTGTTTTTCCTACTAAACAACTTTCACATAAAGGCAAATCTATTTTATTGAGAGAACCTAAATGTCCCTCTTTGACCAATCTATTCATTCGATCCTGACCAATATGCCCTAGTCTAGTATGCCAAGTATTAATGTTGACATTTGCAATGTCAGAAGAAGCAATTAATGAAAAACAACCATTATCATCATAATAATCGTTCATCTCGGTATTCAATACAATAAAATCATCTAATAAATATCCAGTGCCAATCCTAACATATTCCAAATAGATATTCATACAATCATCATGAAAGTTAAAAATGTATCCCAACTTAAGAAGTACTAATACAGAAACTAAATTTTACCGATTATCAGAAGCAATTAATACATTGTGGAGATAGAGTACTTGGCCTCCATACAAAACAAGCTTGCAAGTGTCAATACCCTTCACCTCAACACGTGAGTTATTCCCCACATATATCCATCTTGATCATTGACTTATTCGATGATACTCCATAAATGCTCCTCGATCTCTAGCTACATGATCGGTTGCTCCTGAGTCTACAGTCCACAAAGGACGAGATTCAGTGAGTAATACTGAGCTAGAAACATAAGCATGATTAAATATGTCGAAGTGATATTGTACCTTTTTCTTCTTTTGCTCAGTACATTCACGAGCAAAATGACCCAACTGGCCGCAATTGAAATAAGTCATTTTGGCTTTATCCTTCTTAGCCCCAACGCGCTTGTCCTTCTTATGCTTTCCAGTCTCATTCTTCTTAAACTTGGAATTTACATTCCCTTTCTTGAAATTCCTCTTCCATCCTTTGCGCTTAAAGCCTAAGCTTTTGCGCTTCTGGATTTAGCTATGTAAAGCTGACCAGAAGCCTTAACCGCTTCTAAGCGCTCGTCTTCCAATTCAATATGACGTCCAATATCATCAAATGTCTTGATGTTGTCATTATGAGTCATATTGATCTTCATATTCTCCCAATTTAAGGGAAGAAACCAGATCACAGCCTGTACTTGCTGCTCATCAGTAAGATTATGCCCAGTAGTCTTGAGCTCACAAATTATATTTGACATCTCCCTAAGGTGTTGCCTTATGGTATGATTTTGACGCTTCTTATATATATCAAACTTAATAGTGAGTCTCCTCAGCTTAATGTTGAAGTACCACCATACTTGTCTTTCAAAGCTATCCACATGTCTTAGGCAGTCTCATAATCTTCATACATGCATATGAGATCATTATCCATGTTGCTCAATATCATAATCCAAGTAATGCTATTCTTCTTTTTCCAAGTCTGATAGATCTCTATGTCTCTTCGGCATTGAGCAGACATACCTGGCTGGGGCATTACTATAGTATTTGTCAAGGTGTCAAGAGTATCTTACTCTTCGAGAATATATTGAATTTTCTAGTGCCACATATCATAATTGTCACCGTTCAATTTCTCTCCCTTATTTAGTTCAGAGATTATATTCTTTGAAGTTGAAGTCATTTCTTGAAATGATATTCATTTCTATTTAGAGACTTACTATCTATATCATTCTATATCTATACTAGCACATCTACTATCATTTCACTATTACAATGCAACAACCATACACTCATAAATATGAAAAAGGAATCCTTAGATAGGAATTGAAAAGGTAGTCAAGCCACCTATCATCATCCACTTCCAATTATTCACTAAATCATACTTATAAGTGTATTTGCACAAAACAATCTTAATGTCATTCTTGAATTTGATTAAGACACCCACATAGATATCATTATACATAGTGGAATAAAAATAAAATAAGATTTTATAAATGATAAAAAAAGAAATTAGACCATCCATTAAACTATGCATAATCTCTATTCCTTATCACCATCTCTTCGCTCTCGCTGTTCTTTACCTTCTAGATCAAGACTTAAATTTAGGTCTCCGTCCATTTAAAAAGTGGAGATCCCATCTAAGATCTCCACCTTCATCTATTTTTAATTAATTAATTTTTTTTTTTTGGGAGAGTGGGATCTAGTAGGATCTCCACCCTTATTTTAATTTTAAATTTTATTTTATTTTTTTTTAAAAAAAGTTCATCTATGTTAATGGATGATGGAGATCATATTTGGGATCTCTATCTCAATTTTTTATTTTATTTTAATTATTAATTAATTTAATTTGATAACTTTTGTGTGTGATGAATAGTGATGATGATGCCTATGTGTGATGTATGATGATGATGGTATGGACAGTGGGTGTGTGATTAATGGTGATGATGATGCCTATGTGTGATGTATGATGATGATGGTGTGGACAGTGGGTGTGTGATTAATGGCGATGATGATGGTGTGATGGACAATGGTTGATGATGATGACAGTTATATGTGATGAATGATGATGAAGTGCAGTTGAAGGGTAGAGGTATCTAAGATATCTACCTCCATTTTCTTAGTTTTCTAATTATTTTTTAATTAATAGTCAAGAATAAATTTAATTTAATTTAACAAATGATAACAATTAATATAATTACTTATATTTTAAAAGAAAGAAATGATGAATCGGTAATTTAGCTTTCATTAAAAAAATAATAAATTGGTAATTTAAATTAAGAAATTATTTAATTTATATGAGCATTCTTGTCTCTTCAAGGATTGGTGATAAAACCACTAACTTTATTGATGGAAATCATTTTTCCAATCAATATTTGGGTTTTTTAGCTAATATTTTCAAAAATCGGGGTTAATTGACATTAATTTCTATCAAGGGTGTTTTTTGGTATTATCTGTAATTTATAAATATTTAGTGCATACCAACACGGTTAGGGTTGTTCTACTTTAGTAAACTACTGCTTATGTTTTTATTAAAAAAAAAAAACTTCATTTTAGTCTCTGAGGTATAAAAAATTAACAAGTTTTTAAAGTTCTTTCGAAAACAACTCATTTCATTCTTAAAGTTCTAAAAACTCTTCAAAATATCCAATCCGTCAATCAACTGATAGTTAAATTAAATACTAAAATGAAAAAGACTCAATTATCTCTCATGACCTAAAATGACCATTTTACTCATAATGAAACCAAAGTGTTGCATGTCATTCGATTAATAAAAGGTTGACAATTGTATGGTAACATGATTATTGCCTTTTTTTTAAAGAAAAAAAAAAGTCAAACAATAAACTAAAATTAAATTTTAACCCAGATGAAATTTTTAAAAATAAATAAATAAACCAAGATGAAGATTCCTATGATTTACGAAAAAAAAAACAAATTAAGAAAAAAGTTTAAAAAAAAGAAAAAATTTAAACGAAAAAAATCAATAGCCTTTTTATCTCCAATGTTTGCCATCTCTTATCCCTTAATAACCCTTTCATCTGTATCTCTGAAAAATCAATAACCATTTGAAAACTCAAATTAAGTTTAAGTTGTTAAGGCGTGAAGACCATCAATCACTCAATCTTCAATTATAATAATCGAACGATCGTTATTCAACGATTGAGACCAATTTTGAAATCTCTTGATTTGAAAACCGTTTTTGATTTTAAGTTAGTTTTTGCTTTGAATCTTGAATCTCTCTACAATTCATCAATGACTAAAGAAGAACAAGACTATGCACTTCAAATATGTAGAAGAGAGTGTGTTTATCATCGATTCGATAGCTAATTTTGGGTGAGAAAAAGCAAAAGAATGAGAAAGATAGCGAAAGAAAGAGAAGAGAGTGTGCTTTTGTTGTTGTGAATCTTCTCTTCTCTGGTTTGGTGCTTTGGAGCAGTTGTTTGAATCTGAGTTGTTCTGGGTAGAAGTTGTTGATGAGAGTGTTTGAATATGCATTTGAAGTAGTTTGAATTTGTAGTTGAAGTTGTTGCAACAAAGGAAAACACAGAGAAGAGAATGTGTTTGAATTTGTGTTGCTATGAATATGGGAGAAGCTGTTGATGATTTGAGTGAGCATTAACATCTAGGTGGTGAACCTAGATGTTGAAGATCTGGGATCTAGGTTCGAACCAGATGTGTGTGTATGTGTGTGTGTTTTTTTTTTTTTTTTTTATATAAAAAGAATGATGTTTTGATAACCAGTCTCACCTAAATAGTGAAGATGTTTTTTATTCATTTTAATGTTGGCCTTACATGTATCATAATCTTGGCTATCTTTTGGAAAATGTCAAAAATGCCCTTTCTACCCAAACTTTCTGCCTCTTTCAATCATTAGTTGATTGACGAATTAGACTTATTTGAAGAGTTTTAAGAACTTTAGGATAAAATGAGCTGTTTCTGAAAAAACTTTAAAAATCTAATAATTTTTTATACTTGAAGTACTAAAATGAGGTTTTACCTTTTATAAAATGGTGATCTAGTGAAATGGGTTTGCGACCAAAACCACTTCTATTTCTTTTCATAGGTACATTGAAACTTTGTATCATGGATACTTTAGTTGTTAATTGTATTTTACAAATTGTGATTCCCCACTACGATAATACTCCATTGCAACTTTTATTCGTGACTGATTAATTGATGTATAGCACATGAAGCAGTCTGATTTTAGACTGAATTCTTTAGTTATACTAGCTCGAAGGATAAGCATTGATAAGTTCAATTTCAACGTTACTTTTTGACAACTTTTAACAAAATGGAAATCGACGTTAATTTTCTTAGAGCTAAAAACACTCAAGAAGAACTTTTCTCAACAACCGCTAGCAAGTGAGAGGAGTAAGAATAACAAATAAAATTGTAATGCTAAGGTTTGAAAAAGCTGAAAATTGCTTAAGATTAATTCAACATAAACAAGTCTTTATATAGGCATTTACATGAAAAACATGACCAACAAATAAGGACCCATGACCACTAAAATAGGCCACTAACTTCAACATGAAAATACATGCCCACTTTGTTTACTTCCCCACAGATTAATTACACTACTAACACAAAATTAAGACCATAACTCTAACATCCACTAAACCAACAAGCTAGATAATGGACATAATTGACTCAAAACTAGGACTTAACTCATATGATGCTAAACTCTAGCACCACTCACACATTTTCTGCACTAATTTTAACAACTAAAACACTTAACGTCGGGTTTTTGCTATAAACAATAATTAATGAGATTAATTATACAAATCCACACAATAGGCTATCCCCTTCTGGAATATCATTGTGTTTAAATAGCATTTTTTTCCTATTATGGAAGAGAGAATTAGATGTGTAGGTCCACCGGATGACGTCGAGAAGGAGACGACATTGTTGCCAAAGGAACAAGAAGACAGGGATAGAGGCAAGTGCAGTTGCCAGAATAGCAAGTTCTTGCATGCCTTCATTGAAGAGGATGAAAAACGTCACACAAAACACCACCATCATTGCTGCTATAGAGATGAAAAGTGTCGAGATCCCAACAACCAGTTTCGTGGGCAATGACCAGAGGAAATCTTCTTCCGCGTATCGAGCAGTGAGGATTGATAGGAAGGTTAGTATTGAGCAAGAGGAAGAGACAAGGGAGATGGGATCAGATATGGAAAATATTATGAAGGAGACTTTTTTAAGGAAGTTCGGAGACCCTGTATCTTCTTTGACGCCACCTGGAACGGTGAAAGCTGCCGCAAAAACCACTGTGGCAATAAGCGTTGCAACTATCATGCATGATTCGGCAGTTTTCTTCATCCATTCCTCCCCCTTTCCCATTAACTCTTTGTGCTCTTCAGTGAATAAAGCTCTGGGTGTTTTCCCGTCATTATTTTTGGCTTCAGCATATAATGGTTGCACTACAGTTTGCACTTCCTGCAATCGATGTTACGAATAGGCGTAAAAATTAAGTGAATCTTTTGTAATGAAATTATTAATCTTTGTAACTCATTTCTGCGTTCAGAGAATCAATTCTATATGTTAAGAAGTCCACACGATCTGGTCTACACCTTATAATATATATACTCACCCAGACACGCGCAAGCTCCTAAGAAACTGCTAAATCTTTATATTTTTAGAAGATCTATGCTTCGCTTGAAAAGAGTCGGGATTAATATGAGTTGGGATCTTCTCTTAAGGATCCTAGCTCGATTAATATATGTGCTTTAAAGAAAACAAATATCTGTTATATTAAATTATTATTGCCTATTTAAGTTGTCTATGAGAGGGTTTATAAAGTATTGCTTTGTATCCACAAGGAAAGTCGTGTAAATACTCACCCTGAACCACAACAACTCTCGCTGTAACTGGAGTGCTGCTCCTGATACAACATTGAGCCGATTTGGAGGAGGCAACTTCGCAGCCAGATGCAAGATATTGTTTTTGTCTCGATCTTCTAACACAACTATCGTGTCCTTGATCGAACCAGTCTCGTGTATGAGGTTGAAGATCCTTTCATGACGATTCAGAACAGCAAAGTGAAATATGCTGTATCCATTGCCGTCATGTTTGAAGATCAACTCAGGATAATTATCAATAAGTATAGATAGAAGCTGAAAGTTGCCGAGTTCTGCAGCAACAAATAGTAGTTGCCAGGGATATCCAATTTGCCGTGAAATCTGGACGTCACTCAACATTATGACTTGTTCCCAAAGGCGTTTAACTAATTCAACTGCTTTTGGGTGCATCTTTTTATTATGGACCATGTTGGTGCCTGAAACTGCATGCAGCAAGAAAGGTTAAGTAGTTAACTTTAGAGGAAAATTGAGGCTGAGTCAATTGAAAGACGAAATTTAAATATATTTAAAATTGAAATGAAAATTTTCACCCTGTGGGAGCACTCCCAAGTCCCACTCCCATCGGATAAAATGATAAGTTGGTGATTATTTTTTTATCTTAAATCTCAAACAATCATATTTTAAGTGATTAATTAATAAGATTTTTTATTTAAGATATTGATTTTTGTTTGTTTTCCTATTTAGGATTTTCAAATTTAAATATTAAGTGATTGGATTATTACTATTATACAATTTATCTAATAAATATTAATTTCTATTACTTTTTTAAATAAATTATTATAAGTTTAAGATATATTAATTTTTATTTATAATATTTTATATTTTAATTATTCTATTCTATGTTAGAAACTAGAAATTGTAAAAATGGTATTCTGACACTTAAGAAACAATCTAACAAGTTTAAGACCCTGTTTGGGATCTATCAAAAAGAGCTTATTTTGGCTTCTTGAAGCTAGAAGCCATTTTGCTACCCATTTGGCTGAATTCAATAAAAGAGCTTCTGTCTTAGGAAGCTTTCTACCCAAAGCTACTCTACCCAGTTTCTCTTGGAAGCTCTTCCTAAAAAGTACGGGAAGTCAAAATTTGGTTTAATGAAGCAATTTAAACATTTTAACCCTTAATTCTCTTCTGCTTCTCTTCTTCTACTGTCAAAAGCCAAAAGTAGAAGCTATCCCAAACGAACCCTAAGGGCAAAATCATTGATCTGTATGGTTCCTAGTTCATTTTATAAGGGAAATGCTAGCAACAATTGTGTTTTCATACAGTACTACTCTTGATATATGTCCCTTGCATATTCTCAATTTAATGTAAATTTGTCAGTTCATTAAATAATTAAAATCATGAAAATTCCTTAATGAGTTAATTACTAGATTGTCACCAAGATGAACAAACACCAAGAAAAAAAAAAAGGACAAACTCCAAAAGAAAAGAAAAAAAAAAAACAGCTAGTTAGACACTAGTAGAAATAACTGTACTGTTACTAGCATTCTGCATCACATAATTGTCAAATGAAAATGCAAATTTGAATTGTAAGTGAAACAAAGAAACAGAGACAGAAGCAATCAAGGCATGCTAATTAACGTTCAAAGATTAGAGGAATTACATAGGTTGAATAAGCTCTGCTGACTTCCTTGCTGATTTGGATTGGCCAAATATGACGATGTCAGAGGCCTTTTAGCCAAAGCATGCAATGCCGTTTCCTCATTTCCAGCACGTTCAGTTGCTAAATCTGGGTAATCTTTAAGCAATATCAGTGCAGTATCTGGAAACACAACAGCAGTAATCCCTCTAATCAAAGTCCATCTCTTCTGAACAAGATGTTATTATATAAATGAGAAAATTGGGTGAGATGGTCTCACCACCGGATTGCCACTTAATGAGAAATTAATGATAAATGACTCAATATAATATTTAATTAGTTTTAAGATGCCAAATTTTGTTTTCTGAGCGACAGTCCAATTAAGTTTTTCTCAGTCAAAATACACAGAAAATAGTAAGAGATAAGTAACTCACATCTTAAGTCAATCTAGTAATTTAAAATATAATAATTATAACATAACTCGAAATCGCTACATATTAACAAGTGAAAATTGTGTTGAATATCACTAAAATTACTAGCACTTTTGTAGCTAGCCTTACATTATTAAAATTAGTTTTTCTTCTTTTTTGTTTTCTTTTTACCAAAATAGTGTAAGCTTCTCATTTTGTTATTTTTTAAATTTGCAAACATCTCTCCATATTTTTAAGAATTTGTATGAATAAAGATTAAAAAAAATTAATTTTTAAATAAAAACAAATAATTAGTTCTCGAATAAAGCCAACAATCCACAAACAAAGAAAATAGTTTATAAATAAAGAAAATTACTTACGAATAAAAATTAACTTTTGAAAGAAAAAAAAAAAAACAGAAGTCTACAATAAAAGATAATAGCTCACGAAAGGAAAACTTAAATAAAAATAAAAGCTATTAGTAGGTTTAATTAAGGGTATAATGGGTAGTTTGCGATTTTGATATTAAATAAACTCATTTTGATAAATCATTATTAGCTACAACAATTCTAATAACTTTAATGCTAAAAGAAAAGTGGTTTTCTTTATTCCAATCCATTTATTTTTTTTGGCACACTTATTTTCTAAAAACACTCCATCATTAAAATTTACAACTAAAAGAATTCTAAAAATACATAATTTTCTTCCAAAATTATCCTCTTTTAACTTCTAATACTTCTATTCTATTGACACTTCAATTCAAAATATATATATATAAATTTTAATTAAATGAAATTTATAAATATTTGTACATAATCAAAATGATTAAGAACATAAAAACAATAATAACAAAAGCATGAATGGAGAAGAAGATAAAAGTGATCTTACTAGTAATTTTCTTTTTTTCTTTTGAAACACTTATTAGTAATTTGCAATGGGATACTTTTATGTTATAAAATTTTAGGTAAGAATAGGCGCACAAATTAACTTTTTCAAGTGGCAGTATCGGCAATCAAGCTTTTAACAGTAGGTGCGTTCCTCTTATGACTGATTCATCGATTGATCAAAGGGGTATACGTTTAAAAAGAAGAAAGTTAAAAGCCCACAAATAAATAATAGTACTTCTTACCATAAAAATCTCTGTTTATGAGTGCGACAAGCAGTTCGATGAGATCCTTGCCCTCAAATGGAGTCTCGATGTCTTCATAAAGGTGACGTACCATGTTCTCGTGGCCCAACAAAGCTGCCATCTGAATCGGTAACATACGTTTTACACCACGGATTTGTGCTAATTTTGAATTCTTTTTCAACATCAAATTGACAAGTTTCATATGTCCACACGCAGCAGCAAGACAGAACGCTGTGTTATTGTTCTGGTTCCTCATTTCTAAATCATCTGAATTCATATGTTTATTGTTAATCATCTGTTCCACAAAATGGGTATGATTTGCTGCTGCTGCAACATGGAGAGGAGTGTCTTCTGCCTTTGAGATCCTAGCTCGAATATCATCAGGATGATCCCTAAAAATAGCTTTAGCTGTCCTCCAATCACCACTTACTGCAGCTCGCAATAATTTCAAGTGTCTTTTTCTTTCATCCTCTGTCAAAATATAAAGAATCGAATTATTTATATATTTGACCAATTTTTTTATTAATAAAATTTTCAAATAGATAAAGATATATTTTAATTAGAGTTAAATACATAATAATTTTGAAAATCAAGGGACATGTTTCAATGGCAAAACCAGGAACATAAATTTACAAGGAAATTAAATTATGGCAATGAGTCCGAAGGTGTCCAAAGAATAAAGATAAAGATTAGAACCCTATAACACAGTATTATCATAGCAGATCATACCACCAAGCAATTGTTGAGTAATGACAACTTGAACTTCATATCCCTCATTTTCTTCTGCAGTGGCATTATCTCTCACGGATTCAGTCGTCGCCATTTGTTTGTATCTAGAAACAGAGCCTTATGTTGTCAGTCCACTTCTATTTGTCAGAGCTTATTGTATTAAATCATAGGTGCACATATCTCATAGTCCTTATAATAAGATATGCTCCCATTGAATTTCCAAAAAAACAAAAATCATCTAACCAAAAACAATAATATATGAAAGAAAAATCATGGCTTCCAATGTGGCATAGTCTAACAAAAGTTAATAGTTGACGTAAGTGGTAAATAAAGGCCAAGGTTTTGGACTTTTGGCCTTTATTTACAACTTAAAGTTAACATGATTAAGTAGTAAACTTCTCACATATACGTTATAAAGTTTGTGGCTTTAAGTTATATTTCTCTTTGTAATGGCTAAAAAAAAAACTCTTTTTTATAGAAATTACGAAAAATTATAAAAACTTACCCAAGGAACAGTGAAAAAATTCATTTCAAAAAAGAAAAAAAAACTTCATTTATGAAACTTCATATGTTTTTGCTCTATTTTTATCTTGCGAACCTTTTTATATTGGTGAAAATTTCAAATACATGCAACATTTCACATATGTGCAACTTTTCACGTGCATGAAATGTTAAAAACAGAATAAAAATAAATACTTTGGATAAAAATGTTAAAAACTTTTTACGTTGGTAAAGATTATTAATGTTCCGTTTGGAACTAAAAATAAAGACTTATACATTTTGCAGGCAAACCTTTTTTTTTTTTTTGGGGGGGCAAAAAAGTTTTTGTCCCCAATTGACTAGTGACTTAACTATATTGTCATGCATATCGATTGAATCCTTCACATTCTGGACTTTAATGAGAAAATACCATATTTTGTGGAACAGAGGTAGGAAAAGGTTAAGAACAATGAGAATTTATGGCAATCAAAAAATAAACAGAATTAAAGTAACTTCAAGAGAAAAAGAGAAAAAAAAAAGTGTTTGATGTATTTACTTACCAGCTTTAGCAGCTCCAATTAATAGAAGGATTTTTTTTTTCTTGATGAGAGTTACTAATAGAAGGATTGAAGTAAAGAGAAAGAAGACAATATCAATGAAGGCATAAGACTCAAGGCTGGTAAATGAAGCGTCGTGCAGCTTTCACAATATATAGAGAAAGTTATCTGGCTGAAGTAAAGGGCATCACCAGTGAGAATGTAAACAAATTTGAACTTTTATCTGGGTAAAGTTAAAAGTTAGATTGATGTTTATCAACAATAAATCGTAGTCGCGCCAAAGGGTCATGTTCTGAGCACTGTAGAGCTCTATTAATTAATTGATGGTTGATGCTAATCCATTTCTTTACAATAATTGAGGAAAGAGAACAATAAAAGTAAATGCAATTGTCAAAGAACATGTGAATAATTTGGGTTGTCAAATTGGACAAGAATTTTCTATCAATGTTGACATGATGCTAATCTTTTTATGAAAATAATTTAAGTTTGAATGATATATGAGAGAGAAAAAATTTATCAATCTTGATCATTCATTTTTTCAAATATTGATGTGTTACTAGATTATTAAAAGATTAATAAAAAAAAAAGATGATAAATAATCTTTACTCTGTCAAATTACCCCACCAAATGATGCGTCGCCAAAATGGCAACGTTGCTCCCTGTGTTTATTAATTAATTTTTGCAAGGGCTGTGGCATGATGTCTTTTTTTTTTTAATATATATATTTTTTATTTTATAATATGGATAAAAATTAAATTCAAATAAAGTTAATTACACTTTATATTTTTAAACAAAGATAAGACTTGAATCCTTAACATTTTAGATCAAGAGAAATATTCGACTACTCTATAGTATGATTATGATCACATTAAATTATATAAATTGAATGTTGAATAATATATAGAGTATATTATAATTTAATCTATCGGTTTGAAAATAATTATAGATAAAGTTAACTTTTGGTATTAACTATAATAAACCCTCTTGGCGTTAGGGAGTCTTCATTAAAGTTAACTAAGATAGAGGCAAAATTATCTTTTGATCTTAACTTTAATTTTTTGTTAAAATAAATTTTAAAACTTTAAAATAAATTAAATAAAATGTTTTAATCATATCTCCTCTGTCTATCTTAAGATAGATAATGGAAATTAATTAAATAAAAATTAAAAAATTAAAAAAAAAAGATTGGATCTCCATAACCCAAAAAAAAAAAAAAAAAAAGAGAGAGAGAAAAAGAAAATTCATCTTCAAATCACCCAAAAAAAAAAAAAAAAATCTATCGTCAATCTGAACCATACACTTAGCTAGTTCATCTTCAACCATATAACATAATCAACATCATTAACCCACATTATTTAGATATAAACTGTAAAACCCAGAATTTCATTTCCCTAAGAGAAATAGTGTTTTCCAGATAAATCGTATTTTTGGATGAAATAGTGATTTTGAGTGAATAGTGACTTTTAGGAAATGAAAATTTCCTTAAGTTTCGTGAAATAAAAATTTTTCGATGAATAGTATGCGCGTGAATAGTGATTTTTCGAAAAACGGACTTAGGACATCATAAGCCCTGGAATATGAATTAGAGTTATCAGAAACTAAAACGGAGCAAAAATGAGTTCGTTTAAATGGATTTTAAAGGTTCCGAATATTTATCGATAAAAATGTCATCGTGAAAAACATTGTGAATTTTAATGAGTCAATAACCGATTGAATTTTTTTCGAAGCGGGGAATTAAATGTTAAGACACTTAATTAGAGTATTGCATGATCAATTTGATGATAGGATGATCATGGAATATTTTTGGAATTTATTGGTGTTAGAGGAGGATTAAAATTTAAGTTAAATGCAATGTTGAGTGTGTAGGAGAAGATATACATTAAAGAAGCACAATCCATGTGCTTGTGTGAAGGCCAATGGTGTTGAGACACATTAAAGTCAAAAAGCAAAGGATTAGTTAAGATTGAATTAAGAGATGGGATGGGTTGTTAGTGATTAAATGATTAAATGGATGATAATATTAACCAATCACATGCATTCATCCATGTCTAGTGGCATTTGTGTGATTGTGGAATTAATTTAAAGGCAATTTTGGCATTGAAAGAGAGCTAGTATATAAGTGAATGCATGATGGATGATTGAAGGAGGGATAAGTCGGTTGAGAGGAGTTGAAATTGTCCAAAGCAAGCTGAAATCGTGCAAGCGCAGAAACCGAAAAGATAAGAGCAGACCGTGAGCTGAAACCGTGAGGGAAGAAGAAGGAATTCTGCAGCCGTGAAGAAGGAGAAGAAGAAGAAGAAGAAGAAGAAGAAGAAGAAGGAGAGGAGATGATCCCATCTTATAACCTCTCAAATCCATCAAGCTTTTACAAGAAAAGGCAAAGGTAAGTTGAAGTGATTTCATGGTTGGTTGATGAACTTTTAAGGTTAGTGATTTATGTGAAGTTTTGATGAATTCTATGAACTAAATCAAGGTTGATCATCATAATCTAAGCTTGGAAGTGAAGAAGAGGATCAAAGAAGCTTTGGATCAATATTTGGAGAGGTAAGGGTTAGGGTTTGATCATTAAAGTTGATGAAATGGATTGATTTTTTTAGTTTAAAGTTGTAGTTGGGTAATTGATAGTTTATTGAGTTATTTATGTGTGATTATTTGGTTTGACATGAAGAGGATGATGAAGTTGTCATATATTAGTTTGTGATTAAATTATAAAAGTAGAGGTCATGGGATTATTTGGATGGTTAAATGAAGTGATATGCGAGATTTTATGATGATGGAAATGAAACTTTGAAAAGAAATATCAAGTGATTGTGTTGTTGGATATATACATATATATTAGTGTATGGATCATTATGTTTTTGTATATATTTAAGTTGATTTTAAATGTTTGAAGAAGTGGTATAAGGTTTGGTAATGAATTTAAATTGATTGGAATTAAAAAGATGCAAGAAAGATGAAAATTTGGAAAATTTGGATGTTAAAGTGTTCAATGTAAAGAAATGACTCCTAAAATGTTATCCAATATTTTAATGTATTTGGATGATGGTTATAAAGTGTTTTAATGCTTTAATACTAGAGAAATAAATAGAAATGGATGTGAGAATATTAGTTTGAAAGTTGATGGAGATGTGAATTCATTGAGAAAATATATCGAAGGATAAAGTAAATGATTAGTTAGTATAGTTTTATTGAAGATTTATGTGAGTGAATGATGGAATTCTTGAATGCATTACTATATGTGAAGTTGATGGTGAAAATGTGATTATAGGATTTGGAAGCAAGTATCAAAAAGGGAGGTGTGGAATAAGTGGTAGTTGTGAAGAAAAATAGTGAGTGGTTTTATATTTTTTGAATTGTTTTATAGAAATGTCATGGACATTATTTTAACTACCAAGTTTAATTCAATTCTAGCATTTTTTTTTTTTTTTGAGTATTATTGTGCATGTATATTTCTTGAAGTCATATTACAATTGCATTTATTTTTAAATAAAGTAAATTAGTAGCTTTTGATATATATACATGCATGAAATTAAGTTAATAAGATATTTCGAAATCAATTTCGATTATAAAGTTAAGATTTGAAAAGAAAGTTTCAATATTATGAAAAAGATTTTAGATGTCTTTGGTTTACCCTAAACCCTAGAGATTATCAGCCGAAGTACTGTATGTGTGTATGGCAAGAGTAGTTGGGAGAGTCAGTCACTAACTTGGGGGGATTGAGTCTGAGTCAGTGAGTCGCCCTCTGTACGTATATGATAGCGTAGGTCTGCCTGATGTTGGGAGGGGAATCGCGACCTCAAGAGTTTCCCACATCTACGACTACACATGATAGCATTCTCGAGCTCTAGTGGCGATGAGAGATTCTGTCACAATAGGGCTAAGTTTCCCTAGGTTGTCTTTGGCGAGATAAAAGAGAAAAGTACGTCAACCGACGTAAAATTTATTAAATTAGAAATTATTTTCAGTTTCGAGAAATAAAAAAAAAGTTTATAAGAATTAATTAGTTTTTGTAAATTCAATAAAGTTATAATAAAATTTTAGTTTTATGAATTATTTTGGGAGGACATATATATGTATTTTAGAAAAAGGAAATTTTAATTACCAGTTAGCCGCTCACTGAGTTTTTATACTCACCATTTTTTTCTATGTTTTTGAAAAATCCTCCCTAGGTGCAGAAGCGAGCCGTCGATCAGAAGAGGCTCCTTCGGACGCGTAGGTGGACACACGTAACGATGTCACTGCATAATTTTAATTTTGAGAGCGTATGTCATGCATTATATTAAATGTTTGATGAAAATAGTTGTAAATAATATTTTGGATTGTATATAGCTTTTTGTTTCTATAAAATTAAATTATATATTTATATTGACTAAAAATGAAGTATATTTATGGATTTTAAATTGAAAATGTTTGTGGTTGGATTGTGGAAATGATTTAAGGGCCTAAAGCCTAGTAGTGGAGAAATATTTGATATAGAAGTGTTAAATTTTGAAATTTACAGGGTGGCATGTTTGAAAAACAGCCGTTATGTTATTCAAATTTTTATAAATCCATTTTATAAATGTTCAAAATAAAAAAGAAAAATTTTCCCGCACTCCCGCATTTACAGAAAATTTTAGAAAATAAACGGCGTAGCTTTACGAGAACTTTTCAGTTGGATCAGATATCCTCTAAAGGGCTATCGTAAGGCGGCCGGTAGGCCTAGTAAGGAGAGAGGTCTGTCATAAACCTAGAATCATCAGCTTAACCATAAAGCAACACCTTGTCTATCATACATCTAGCTACCTAGTTCATCTTCAACTATACAGCATCATTAACACAAATTATTCAGATAAGCCCAGAATCACCAACCCAACCATACAACATCATCCATAAGAATCATCAACAAAAGCAACAAAAATCATAAGCAAAATCAACCACCCACACATGAAACCATAAAAACCAACCATAGCATCATCTTCATCATCAATAAGAATTAAAACCATAAATCATCAAAAAATATATATAAACATAAATTAGAATAACAATCATAAAATCAATAAATGAAAAAAAAAAAGACAAAACCCAAAAAAATCTACACGAAACCCAAAAAAATAAAGACAAAAAAATGGTGAAGGAAAGAGAAAGAGAGAGAGACGAACCTAGATCCACCCACCACCATCACCACCTCCATCTCTACACTCATTGTCTCTCTCCTCCTAAACCACCACCACTCTTCACTCTCCTCTCTTCTCCTACCACCCACCTCCCTCTCTTTAGACCTTCTCCACCCATCCAAAACAACCTGTCAACCCCCCGACGACCACCCATTTCTCTTACTCTGACCTGAACCCATCTCCAACACCTTGAAATTGCCATCATCGACTTTAGCAACTATGGTCAATTCCTCCTCAAAACCCTCGTCTCTCAAAATTACCTATCCACTTCCCTTTCGCTTCACCCATGAAACTGTCAGATTCCTTCAACCAAACTAACCTAGAGAAAGAAAGATTGACTTCATCTAGGTTTGAAGAAGAGAAGAACAAGAGGAGAAGAAAAGATGAAGAAGACAACGACACGAAAGAATGAGAGAGATGAACCCAGAATCATTTGGGGTTTTTTTTCAACTATTTTTTTTTAAATTTATTTTTTATTTTTTATTTTTGTTTCAAATTAATCTCCACCATCCACGGTTAGCTCTAATGAAATTTCCTAACAGTAGGGTGGTTTAGTGTAACCAATACCAAAAGTTGACTCCACCAATAATTATTTTTAAATTAGTAAACTAAATTGTAATTTGCTCTAATATATAAGTTGAAGTTTACTGTAATATTAAAGTACAACCCTATGCATACAAATTTACATTTAAACTTCACATGTCTTCTGCTAAATTAAGCATACATAAATTGAAAGTTTTATTGCCATAAAAACACAAAAAAAAAAAATCACATAATAAAATTTAAAAACATGAAAAAGGTGAGAATCTGACCAAAAATCGATTCCACTATAGCTCCACTATCTCTCAGAGCCTTCTTCAACCTTAGTGGAACCTCATCAACATTAAAGAGATGAGATCACATGCGTTTTAATGTTGACGATCAGAATCGGTCAACACCCGGAGGGTCGGAACCTCGCCTACAGAATGATTTGTACGGGGCCGGCGGTGAAGACCATAACGAGCCGGGGGTGAAGACCATCTCGGACAACCCCTTTTGGCCTCTTGAGGTCGAGTCCGGAGTTGAACTCTCAACTTTATAAGTTTTTTAGATGCACAATTCCTACCATTAAGATTATTCAAACAATCTCAAACACAACAATAGCAAAACACAATAACAATGCAACATAAATTCAACAAATATGAACCAGAAAACTGAAGGCTTGAAGTCAAAGGAAAGAAACCATGAATCTTTGATGAGAGTGAAAAGAACGGCGACTGGAAGTGTAGATTTTGTGAAGAACCGATGAGTATGCTGAGAAAACTTGGTGGCTTCGAGAGAAAACGACAGATGAAAAAGAGAAAAAAAGGGCTCCACCAGTTTATATAAGTGGACGAGCTCGAACCCCAGCCATCAGATCTGCGTGCTGAGTAACCGCCTGTGATCCAACGGTGCAGCAAGAGTAACGGCTTTGTAATCATGCAACCGTCAGTTGAAAAACGTGCGCATTAAATGTGCGTGGCACGAGACGTGCTAAAAACAGTTCAGTCGCCGTTTGAGTGATTGCCACGTGTCAAAAATTTGATGGGATTGAATTTGAAAAGGAGCGGAACAGAAATTCACGTATAGCTTTTACCAGCGAGCTTGAGCTCTCAATTCATAGAACGAACTGAGAATTGGGGGGCTGATATTATGTGCATTTTCTAGACTCACTAAATGGGCTGGTAAAAGTCCATGAACGCCCAATCAAGTCAGCCCAAATGCAAAGGCCTATCAGATAAGGCCCAGTTATCAATTCAGGCCCAGTAAGCTCTACAGCTCAGCTCGCCCCAGCGAGCTCTTCAGTTCGCATCAGTCAGTTCATTTCACAACTTGATTACAGTTCGCTATGAAGCTCACTCTATACATAGCCCATTACTTGGCGAGGTCAAGCTCAAGGTCGCTATAGACAGTAAACAACTCGTTTAGAGAATAGTTAATGCAGCATCTTCCAGAACAGGTAGTTACCTGATCTGAACGTGATTCTCTCACCAGATATGAAAGTTAATTCGAATTCGAATTCAATCAATATTATCCCGAGACATTTGAGCAGTTTCTTGATTTTATTATAACTATTTAGGAAGTGTAATTAATTCATAATTCTCTTCCTATTTTATTGTTACCAGATTTGGATTATCTCTTCCCCTATAAATAGGGGCTAAAATCATTATAACAGAAGGCACACATTGAATAGCATACTGTCACTCTACAGAATTTTAGAAAGACAGCCGTGGACATAGGCGCATTCGCTAAACCACGTTAAAAATCTTTTGCTTTCTCGTTTTGTTCTGAGTTCTTTGCTGTTTTTGTTCTCGATTTTTGTGTTTTCTCACATTGATTGTAGGTACCGGACATTGAATTCTCGTCGACTGAATTTTAACGTCAACAGTTCATTAGTCAAAGTTGTGGAAGTGGTTAATTAATCAATGTTTTGGGGTTAAAAACTTCTTTTACATGCTATATTTAGTTCAAGTTTGATGAAGGTTTGCATATTCATATGCATTTAATAGTTGAGGAGGTTACTTCTTGCATTGTGGTCTGGGTTTGGGGTTGGATTTTGCTAAGAATTAAACAAGGGTTTGAGACATCAATAGGCAATCGGTGGTTAGGAGTCAGTTCGTGAATATAAGTTCAATAGGAGCTTGAATTTGATGAATGTTTGCACATTTGTATGCATATAATGGTTGAGGTTTTGTACTTGTATTTTGGTTTGGGTTTGGGGTTGGCATAGCTAGGAAGAAGAGGGTGTTGACTGTTGAGAAATGTGTTATTGGTTGACACTTAGAGCACGAAGGTATTGCCTCTTCCATGAACTAATTGTGCATTCCGCAAAGGTATTATATGTTCCGCGATGCTAAGATGGTATTGTTTGTTTCACAAACTAATGGTGTTTTCCGTGAACTATGTTTATGCGAATTAATGTAGATTTACCTAATATGTTGGAGGGAGTCTATTTTTAATTGTAATTTATTGTATGCAATTAGGTTATATTAGAATGCATATTAAATTCCCTTGTAGTAATTAATCATATGAAACGCGGTGAAACTCCTTATCAGGGCAAGTCATTGTTAACGCTTTGTTAATAGATGCTAGCTCAATGACTACGAAAGAGTTACTATACTTGTGCATTTGACCATGGCGATAAAAATTTGTAATATTCAGTGGCATGAAACGATGATAAGTTTTCAGGGCTGTCATTATCTAAGATCTATTTATTTCAAGTGTTGATATATGAGTGAAATATCTCACAAATGTTTACAGTTTAAACTTTATTCACTAATTTAATAGAACACAGCATGCATATGACAGCACACACAAAGTCCAATAGTTCCAACTTTGGGAAGGAATAACCGAACTACGTATGTAAACCAACTGCGCCAAAGGAATGCATGATTGTTCACCCAATCCCATATTACTATCTGGGGTGCAACAAAGCTGCTTGTCTTCACAAGTTCCTTGTATATATTTTGGTAGGAACTTGCTGACTTGATATGGAAATCTGACGCAAAGTAGGCACATGACACATTTTGTGGCTTTGTATGACCCAAGAACTGTCTTTGCAATCTGTGCATCAATGACCCCTTTTCATCCCTGCAAACAGATTCGAATCCTCATCGCTGTGTTAACAAGTATAAACTAAATACATTTTATAATAAATATGAAACGGATACTTGTTATATATATAATAATAAATAACAAATATTTATTTATTTTAAATTAATGAAAAAACAAATTTATTTTAAAATAAATAAATAATATTTATTTATTTATTTTGTCTGCTTTTTTCTAAGGCAATAATTGAATACAAATACCTAACTATCTTGTTTTTCTGCCAGATTAACTGAACAATTGTGATTTTGCACTGTATTGCAATGCCCTGTGAATAACGCATGTTGATTAAAAGAGAAGGCATTATTGTCAATTTGTAGTGGACCCATAATGCTTAGAAAATCTGCAAAGGACAATGACTGAGGGGATGACTACATCAAAGTTGCAGGACACGATGTCATCAAATTGACTTCAGGGGACAATTTTAAAAGTTAAAATTATTTGGGCAGTATCTTACAGGTGCTTCCTATTGTCACGTGCCTCTGTTGAAAAATTAAAAAAAAAGTAAGAACTTTTGCACTTGTACTTGTTTTTATTTGACTCGCAGGAAGCTGTTTCCAACTTCCTCTGTACTAAAGGGTTTTGTTGTTATTGTTTTAGCTTTTTCGTTTTCTGTTTTTGTTATTGTTTATTTTGTTTATAATAGCTTTTTACTGTTTTTGTTAGCTGTCCCTGTACCTTCCCTCAAAGTCTCAAATGATTTTTTATTTTTTATTTTTTAACACTATTTTTTTGAAATATTTTTAACACTGTTATGTGTTATTTCTATTTCTAATATAATTAACTTTTTTTTTAATCACTTTTCTTATAGCTACTTTTCCTACTCCAACTACGTACATTTCCTACTCCTAATTAATTAAAGCTTTTCAACTACTTTTCTCTTTAGTCAGATACAGGTTCTCACTATTTGCTTCTATTTTAGTGGGTCATACAAATTCCATCAGTAATTTACAATTTTATTGAACATTTTTTTTTTCCCTTCATCTCCACTTGGCATCTCTTCATCTTCACTTGTTATATTCTCATTTACCAAATTAGCCTACTAAGTTTATTACTTTTTTTTAGTTGTTTATTTTTAATAATTTTAATCTAACATATGTCTCATCAATCAATCCCAAAATCCAAAACATTAAATTGCAATAAACTTATATATGTATTGTCATAATTTAACATTTTTTTTTATATTTAATTTTGTTTACTCTGCAGTTTTACTTTATGCAATTTATTAAAATTATAACTTTATGTAATTTATGTTACTTTTTTAATTTTTGGCTATTTTAATAATTTCATTAACATTTTTAAGATATGATGTATTTTTCTTTTATATAAATGATATTATGTTAACGAACTTTGTTTTATATAAAAATATATAATCTTAATTTTCGATAATTTTACAACATTGTTCATGTGTCCTCCTCTTTACAAATTTTTTGGGTCCGTCTCTATTTATGGGTACATTTCTCAATACTTAGTGCCCATCATTGATTGATGAATAGTGCCAGTCATTTTCATTGGGTTAGTGTTGATGAAGGATAAAAATTCATATATAGAATTGATAGCACCAAGTGACATGGATTGGGTTGGTATAAAAATAAGGAATTTCTCACATGGGATTAAGTAGATGAGATTAATTAGGGGTCACCTTTCAAGTACTTGGTCACATGTGAGAAATTGCCAATTGTTATACCGACCCAATCCTTGTCACTTAGTGCGTGTATGTATGTATGTATGTATGTATGTATGTGTGTGTACATATATATATGAGTCCCTTTGGATACACTTGGGTACGTATATACTTGACCAAAAAAAATACGTAATTGTATTCTAAAATATGTAATTATAATTTGTTGTATGTGATTACAACTAAATATGTTTCATTACAATCAGTAAATACGATCACAATCAGTAGATTAGTATATGTGATCACATATACTGATTCTAATCCTGCATGTTTATTGTAATCACATTTAATAAATTATAATAATACATTTTAGAATATAATTACACATTTTTATTGTTAAGTGTATGCTAGAATATGCCTATATATATACATATATGTATATATACATATGTATGTATGTATGAATGTACACACACCCATACATACACACACCTAGAGTATGTATGTATGAATGTACACACACTTGGAGTATCGATACACTTATGTATGATTACATTCTAAAATTATTTATTGTAATTAATTATATCTTTATTATATTTGATTACATCTAAACATATCTAATCATATTTACAATAATTGACAGGTATAATCATATTTACTAATTGTAATCATACATGTTTAGTTGTAATCATATATAATAAAGATATAATAAATTATAAGTGCAATTTTAGAATGCAATCACGAATAAATGTATTGATACCCTATGTGTATTGTAAAATGTGTACACACACACACACGAAAGATACCCTACCCCCCACCCCTCCTCCCCTTCCCCCCCACAATGTAAGACTTTCTATAAGTAGAAGCACTTTTTCATTTTTGTAACATAAAAACCGCAAGTTAATAGTCTAACTCTGTTAACTTGAACATTTGACCTGGAAATATTACGCAATCATAAAAATGCCTTCATATTTTGAAATTGAATGAGATTGACCAATTTACCCATGAAACAAAAAAAAAATTAATGTTAAAAATAAAAAATATATATATATTTTAAAAAAAATTAAATAAATGTGAAAAAACTAATATTTAATCTTCATCGGCCATCATAGTAATGGACAACAAATATTATTTTTAGAATAACTTTATTTTAAAAAATTGTTAAAATAAAAGAAAAAATATATATAACTACTGGGATCTTTGCCCATATTCTCCATCTCTATGGAGATTGATTTTCCATGGAGATCTAAGATCTCCATCCAGCAAAAACATTAGAAGATCTAAGATCTCCATCTCGTAAAAACACCTCCTTGTTAACATTTTTTCTCATCTTCAATCCAACAAAAACATCAACCAAGATTCCACGAAAAAAAAAAAAAATCCAGTAAAAATATTTGGGTTTTGGGTTCAACAAACTCAGATGAACAACAACCTGGGTCCGATGAAACCTTGATTTATCATCCAAACAAACTTCATTGCTTTACCTAAACACAAAATAAATCAATCCATCACTCAAACAAACATAATATAACTTTCATCTAGGATTGAACCCAGATGAACAACTTTTCATTTGGGTTAGTCGAACCCAAATGAAGGTATACCTAAATCGGAGAAGAAGAATAAGAGAAAGGAGAAGAAATAAAAGAGAAAGGGGACTCATCGTTGATGCTTAGATCAGTGGAAAAAGAAGAAGAGAGGGAGAAGGGAAATGGCGGATGCATGTTGAAGATTGAGAACCTATTGTTAAGTTTGCATTGATGATTTTGTTTAGTGAGTCTGTTTGTTTAATAAAGAGCTTCAGTGCTCTTTGATGATGAACATTGAAGAACACCTTCAATGTTCTACAATGTTCACTTTTTAATTTATATTTATTTTATTTTTTAGTTTTTTTATAGTAGTTCTTTTTATAATTTTTATTTAAACTTTTTTATTTTATTGAAAAAGATTATTTTAATTTTATTTTTAATATAATCTCTACCATCCATTTGGACAATGGAGATGAATTTTCAACAAAAAAAAACTATATATATATATATATATATATATATATGAATTTGGTAAAAGATATGAAAATGCTCTTATATCAATTAAGTTTGATTAACTTTGATTGATAAAATAGGGGGTCAGGTTACAAAAATGAAAAATTATTTATGCTTTCAAAAACACCTTACCTTTGGGGGTTGTTAGTGTGTGTGTGCATAAACACTTTTTATAATTCACACTTTAATCATCTTTGTTGAAATCTATTTGATTTCCTTGAATTTTGATATAATTTTTTGCATGAATGATAAAAGAAAATAAATAGATAAAATATATGTGCAAGAAAATTGAGAATTTTTTGTGTTTCCGAACTAATTTTGATAGAACTATATTAGATTCCTATCTTGAATCAAAGAAGACCTTGTGATATGTTGAGAAAACAACTTTATGATAGAAAACCATTTGGAAATCTGACGATACATAGGGTGGTTCAATAAAAATTTCAACAACATATTTGCTATTTTTCCAACAATTGCACCCTGTAATACACTAAATCAACATTTCTAAAATATTTCATCTCTAAAATGCTTAGGACCTCCAGTTCTTCTTTCAAATCACATTTCTAATACAAGCAATAACATGTTGGACATCTAAAATAACTTTTTTGATAGGAAAAACATAACTATATAATTTTCAATTTAGGTGCAAAACACAAGCAACTAGCGAGTAACTAAATATTTTACAATATTAAAGTATGAGTATTCACACAAATGCCTAGATGCCATGAAATAAACAGAATATACAATATTAAAATATGATTCATTTGCGTCATGTGATCAAATGACTCACCTCTTCTTATCCAAAAATTTCATTTAAAACCCAAAGGTTTCTTGAAAGACGGTTTAAATATATATATATATATATATAATTATATATAATGGTAAACGCTGACACCCAGCGAGTTAATATAACTTTTGAAAACTAAATAAATCATTTTCTTTAGGTAATAAGTGGTTTAAGGCTTGAATCCAAATAGGCCTAGTAGAATTTTAAAATAGAAAATTGAGAAAATGACTCATTTGGGAAGGTCATCCTCAAAAGTAGTCTTTTTATTTTTTATTATTAATAAAAGATATTGAAAGGACAAAAATGCCCTTAATGAAAATGGGTGCCATAAGCTACATCTTTACCCGTCAGCTACTGAAATGCATTCAGAACCCATTGCAGCCTTCCATTACTGAAACTAAGTTGTTGTGACCCTCATGTCCATTGTCATGACTCTCCTGCCCATTGCAACCTTCCATTTTGTCCCTTCCCTTAGCTCACTCGATCTTCTTACTTTCCACATCTTATTCTCTGTCATTTCCCACACTAAAAGTGTGTTCCGTCTTCCCACCCCGACAAAAGAAGTAACGGCTGAGGTTTTGGACGACACTATACTGCACCATAGCTGACCGGCTTCTTCATTCCGATACCAATTTCTACGCTGCGGGTGGTAAGTTTTTTTACTAGTTTTCCTTGATTTGGGTATCCAAATGTGGTGTTGTGAACCAAGGTTGGGCTAGTGCAAGTGGGTTGAGACTGTTTGGTGTATTTTGTGTGTGGTGTTATGGGTCAAGTAAACCATTCATGTTAGAGTGTAATAATCATGGAATTTTGATTCAGATATGTTTAGTTCACCTCCAGCTCACATTTCATTGTTATTAAGAATTAGATGGGTTGGTATTTGGTATATGTGAAGGTTAATGTGACTGAGTATGGAGGAAAAAATTTATCATACATTCACAGTGACAGCAGGAAGAGGAAGCTGAAGTACTATAGTAGTATTGTAGACTTTTTTTAGGAGATTAAGATAAGACAATTCTAATAGAATAAACTTAAATTTGTTTATGCATCTACATTTTGTGGTAGTCTTCTGTCTGTATTTGTCGCTGCTCAGGATTTAAACGTTTGGGCAGGTAAATGTCTCCATCTCATCAAGGAACAATTACTGCATAGAGGTTGTGCTTCGGTGTTTGGCGGTAGAGGGTGATGGGCTTAGGACAAATGATCTTAATGATGGTGGCCTTCTTGGTACTGTTATGGCAGCTGGCTTCAAAGGTAAGGATACACTATTGAAGCTAAAGTTCTAGCTTGCTTTGGTTGAAACTCTGCATTGAAGAAATAATGACTAAATAAAATCCAGTTGTTAATATGTTTATTATTAATGATATAATGTAATAATAGGTGGAGAAGGCAATAAAATAAGTGAACAACTACATATGGTGGTTTTGTATCACAATTACTAATTGAATTTGCAATTGTGTAATTCAGGTGAGCTTGTCTGATTTCAAGCAGGAGTTACAATGGATATATGCCGCCTAGATGCTTGGTATTCAAGTAACAGTTTTACTTGCTTTGAGTATCCGAATGCGGTGATGTAATCAAAGTAAGCCCTATACATCTGAATCCGCATATGTAGATTTGAAAGATTTTGATTCTTATAAGTACTGAACATTGCATGATATGGGAAATGTCCCTCCAGCTTACGTCTTTGCTGCTTTCATTCCAGCTCTAATGATAGCAGGGCTTTACTTTTTCGACCATAGCGTTGCATCTCAAATGGCACAACAGAAGGAGTTCAATCTTAAAAATCCGTCTGCTTACCACTATGACATCTTCTTGTTGGGATTTATGGTATAGACCACTAAAATATAAATTTGATGTTCAGTTCCTTATTTATTTTATTGACACTAATTATTTTATTGTCAAATATGTGTCTTCAGACTTTGCTTTATGGATTGATTGGCCTACCGTCTTCTAATGGGGTACTCCCTCAATCCTCCATGCACACCAAGAGCCTTGCAGTTCTCAAAAGACAGGCATGTTTATAACATGTTTCAAAAGAAAACTGTCATGAGTTTGTGGCAACATAACAGGATCAGATAGTGAATTCGTATGTGTGTGACATGTAGTTCATTCGAAGGGAGATGGTGAAAAGCGCCAAGGAAAGCATAAAACACAAAGCTAGCAATTCTGAAATCTACGGCAATATGCAAGTTGTGTTCATAGAAATGGATAGTAGTCCTGCTGTGAGTCCCCGTATTCACAATTATAACAATTTTTACAATTTTAAATCATATCATCATGGCATTATGTGTTTTATGCTGCAGACAATGGTAGCAAAGGAATTAGAAGACTTGAAGGAGGTAGTGATGAAAGGCGAAAAGGAAGGAGAGAACGTAAATGAAACATTTGATCCTGAGAAGCACATTGACGCACATTTACCTGTTCGAGTTAATGAGCAATGAGTTAGCAATCTGTTGCAATCACTCCTAGTGGCAACCTCAATATGCGCTATACTTGCCATAAAGCTAATTCCTACATCAGTCCTTTGGGGCTATTTTGCTTATATGGCCATTGACAGTCTCCCTGGAAACCAATTCTGGGAACGGATACTACTACTTTTCATTGCACCTAGCCGCCAGTACAAGTGCGTGCAAACTGTTTCGAATAGCAAGATTGGATTAAGCCTACTTGCCAATGTTTTTACTGACTCCATTTTCGGATTTTGCAAGGTCTTGGAAGGTGCACATGCTTCCTTTGTGGAGTCAGTACCATACAAATATATTGTCATATTCACTCTCTTCCAGTTTGTATATTTCCTGCTCTGTTTCGGTATTACATGGATTCCCATAGCTGGAATCTTGTTTCCATTGCTATTTGTGGTTGTGTGGTGTATTTTGTGTGTGATGTTATGGGTATTTTAATAGAATGATAAAGTTAGATTTCTATTTATATATATATATATATATGGTTGTTAAATCTACGCACCTTGTACCATACACCTAATAACTATTTTATGTGTTTAATTTGTAATATGCAAATAACCAAATTGATGGCATTAGAGGCCTTATAAGGACGTGTGAAGTATTTTACACTATACCAAATATCTTACATAATTTATAAGAGGGTAAGGAAGTTGTCCATTAAAACTACTATATATAAATCTTCTGTTTGAAATTTCAAAATACACTACCAAGTTTGACATATTAAAGGTTGTCAAGTTCGAAAGCTTTAATTTTTAGTTTTAACTATTATGGATTTCTTGTTTATTGAATGGTTGGAGATGAATGTCATTTAAATGATGGAATTTGCAGAATGGACAAGTATTGCTAAGTTTGATAGCATCTGTTTGGAGCCTCTATATGGAGAATGTTGACTTTGTATTGAAATTTGTGTTTCGGTTGAGATTCCCAACCCAGAAGTTGGGATTCCCAACTTCTGTGTTAACAATCCTAATCTTTTTATTAAGATTCCCAACTCAAAAGTTGGGATTCTCAACCTGTAGGTTGAGATTTCTAACCCTGTCTTCGGGGACTTCCGACGATATCGAGGGTGGATTCCCAACTTTGCAGTTGAGAATCCCAACCTAAAAGTTAGGAAAAATTAGGTTATTTTTCGATTTTGGATTGTATCTAAGGTGGATTCCCAACGTGGCAATTGGGAATCCCAACCTAAAAGTTGGGTCCCAACTTTTAGGTTGGGATTCCCAATTGCCACGTTGGGAATCCACCTTAGATATAGCCCAAACTCAAAAAATAACCTAATCTCTGGGTTCGAAATCTCAACAAGTACGTTAGGATTCCCAACCCCTTTTGTTGGGACTCCCAACCCACTGGTTGGGAGTCCTAACCCCAAGGTTGGGAAATCTCAACCCATTTCCACCTTTCGAGTTTAGAATCTCATTCCTAACTCGGAAGTTGGGATCCTAACCCTATGGTTGGGAATCTTATCCCTGAGTTTGGGAAGGTTCCCAACTCTGGGTTGGGAATCCCAACCCACTGGTTGGGAGTCCCAACCCCAAGGTTGGGAAATCCCAACCCATTCCCACCCTCCAAATTTGGAATCTCATTTCCAACTCAGAAGTTGGGAATCCCAACTTGAGGGTTGGGAATCTTATCCCTGAGTTTGGGAAGGTTCCTGACTCTGGGTTAGGATTCCCAACTTAGAGGTTGGGAATTATGTTTCTAGATTTGAAATTGAGTATTCTTTTTTGTACTTCTAATAATTCTTGGATAATATTAAAACTGATAGTAGTGGGTGTACAAGGTAAAATTGATAATCTTCATATTCAAAATTGGACAACAAATGGATGCCATGAGAGTTTTTTTTTTTTTTTTGGTTTTTAACTTGCATTAGTGGCCTCACCTTTATATACCTCATACTATTAAGAGGAGTACATTGAGAATAACATTTGTTGCAATCTAAATCAATTAAAATGAATTTCATTCCCACTCACAAGTTAAGGAAAATAGTGATGTAATCACCCACACTTGCTACTTCAAGTAGCAAGTTCAAGTCTCCTTAGTCTCACTCTTTATGTCAATATTCATATAGGTATGGCTAGATTTCTTCCAATGTCATTGGAGCAATTATTTGAGCTATAGTTTCTTTTTCTATTGTTATTGATTGCATACGAAATAAAAGAAAAAAGGGAAAAAAACAAAGGAGAAAATTAAAATGTAAACCAATTCCTCTTAATCATAATCATAATCATAATTTTACACCATTGATATTACATACCACTACTATTTACTCTGCAAGGATAGCAATTTAAAAAATGTCACCAAAAAGGCTTGGAAGTGACACTAAAGTGTTGATACACTGCCTCAGAAAAATGCAACAATTAAGGATGCAATTTACTATGGCTAAATTTGATGCCACAAAAAAAAAAAAAAACAAAACAAAAGGTTCTAAGTTTCTAACCAATGTTCAAAGATAAGTCTCCCTGAGTGGTTCTAAAACTGGAATGGAATCCTCTGCAGCCAAGAACACCCCCTCCCACATCAGCATAATTCTTCGGATCATTGTGGAAGAATGATTGGCGAATAAGGAGGTAGCCCCTGCATCAGTTCATCCATTAGGAACAATGAAAAACCTAGAACCAAAGTAAATGGTTGTGCAAGTTTCACTCACTGTTTAGCTACATGTCTTAATATGATATCTAATACAACGTACCTCTGAACTTTGTGGATGCCACAGCGATAAGGAGTACCTTCAACACTTGCAATATGGTACTGCACATTATTCATAACAATGAAATAACGAGATTGTCATTTTAAGAACAAAACAAAAGACATATATAAACACTGCACGCTGCCAGTGCTGCGAGCTTGTGCCCCTGCGCGCACACTGCATGCACTACATGCTCCCTGTGCTGCGCGCTTATGCCCTTGCACACACACTGCTTGTATCATGTGCGGTGCCTATGCTGCATGTTGCCTGCACGCCACTGCCCTTGCACACTGCCTGAGTTTTGTCCAGCGCCCCTGCGCCTTGCTGCCTGAGTTTTTTCGCCTTTTACATAGATAGAGATATCAATGGTGGTTACCATTCAAACGAACCCTAGTTGACAAATAAATGAAAACGCATTAGACATAATTTTGGTACTCATTTTAGACCATTGTCCATTTGAATACTCATAATAAAAAAATATGAAAATAAAAATTGATTGACATCTTTTACAATAAATTCCCTGCATTCAAACTTCATTTAAAATGTCTCAAGGAGTTTATCTTTAGCTAAAATGGTGCTAACATTAAGAAAAATAACTACTCCCTCAAAACAATCAGAATATATCAGAAATATATATCTGTGATTTTCATTAAACATAAAATCAAATGTAAATATCCCTCTCTCCTTTCCTTCGAATGGAAGAATTCCTTGCAACAGGCAGTACAGAAAATGCAGTCTCAAGGTAGGAGCGGGGTGTGTATGTCTCTATAAAGTTTCAAATGCCTAAAAAACTCTTGTTCTGTTCTTCGTCACTTCCCAATCTTCTTCCATCTAGCACTTTTGCATGCTTTCTCAAACTGGGAAAAAGCACAAACATGATACCACTAATCAAGATTACATGTTAGTTGAGCAAATTCTTGTCAAGTATAGAAACCAACAACTAAAACAAATGTGAAGCGTGCAAACGGGATCAGTATAAGACCATTTAATCAGCATAAAGCAAGGAAATTCATCCATGAAGCATTGGCTGCAACATTTACAAGCTTTGCACACCGTGCAACATTTACAAGCATTGGTTGCAACATTGATTAGTCCTGAAAAAGCAAGCAAGAATAATTTAAGCACTCGATCAGCTAATAAAAAGGTAATAGAAACACAAAAGGCAAAGATATTGAATTACAACAAATAATATACCTGAGCCTCTCCACCGAAACTAGATGGTGACCGGCTAGAAGTTGAATCAGAGTTCGCACTCGTCTAAGGTGGACTTGACTTGTAAGAGTCTGTCTGTAACCATGAACGACAATAGAGAGACCCATACTCCGAATTTACAGCAACATGAGACCGTTCTAAGTTCTCTCCATGGTTTTGAGAATCATCATATACATTGTTCAAGTCAATGTTATTCATCTTGCTACTCCTAAATGTGGCCTCTGGTTCACTTGCGTTGGCTGTGGACTGGGAACCCGATAGGATTTGTACACTTCGACCCTGAGCATCATTAACAAATATTCTTTTCTGCATCAAATCAGAAGCAGGTATGGTACCATGTTGGCCCATAGCTGTCTGACAGTCTGAAACTCCAACACAGTTATCTATTTTATATGTTGAACTAGCAGGTCCAGCAGGTTGAGGGACAGCAGCAACCACATCTGGCACCTTTTCAACATTCCCAGCAGATATCCCAGTATTAAGCAAACCTTGTGATCTTTGCAGCAGCCCTGATATGTTCCTCACATTATTTGTACCCACCAGACTAGCCAGGTTCTTGAACAGATGAGAAAGGAGATCCTGATCCTTTGTTTGATCAGAGCTATTTGCTGCAATTCATAGAAGGAAAAATCTATGAGGTCAAATTTGTATGCAGCATTGACACCTAAAGGGAAAAGTAAAAGAGGAAAACATGCACACAAATCAACCGCCAAAAAATACAATAAGATTAGATATTTTATTTTCATTATAGGACAATCAGTAATTACTCCGATGGATTAATCTTCCAAGCTTCCTAGATTATGTATTTTGAGTGCCTAAAGATTTGAAAAAAGAGTTCCACAAGGAAGCAATACACTATCAGACAACACAAACTGACAAAAGGTAGAAAATGACAACCATGATTAATATAAAGAAGAACCACATAACGAACCATGCACAAAAGGTTCAAGCTCTTTATAACACTTGCTACACTCTTCCTGTCTTCCACATCACGCCATAAACGAAAACAGAGGATAAAGCCTTGAACTAGACCACACATTACACTGCGACTAGATTTTAACCTCAATGTAACTATCTCCTAACCAAGTGCTTCGATGAAATCTGATAGATTCTACATTAGCAACCACTCTCCTTAAGCTCAATGGTACACTAAAGGCTAACATTCCTATAACATCTTAGAACTCCAACTAAATTCAAAAGTTGAATATTTTTAAACATATTTGAGCTTCAAAAATACTTCTTATGATCCAAATTAGCACACCTGCCATCACTGAACTTTTACAGTTCTACATCCATATTGACACTACAGCAATAGGAACACAACAACGGGTTAAAGATGCAGGTCTCATTTTTTTCACAAAATGATTCAGTATGTTTAACGTTTTCCAGTTGCATACAACGTAAATAAACAAACCATGTTGTAGTACTGCTTAATAAATTCGTAAGTATCACTACAGCAGAATATCACAATGAAGTGGTATCAACCATCCTTCCAGCAGATGAAGTACATAACCAATGTCCATCATTGCATTGTCTTAGTAAAGTAAGAAAATAAAATTCAAAGGTTTAAAAACGTACAGTGCATATTCGAGAGAATCCTCAGCAAACTTATCAATAGATAACCACGAGCAATGCATTTGGTTAAATTATGATTTTAACACATGGATGCTTTTTAATAAGTATTTTTACTAGGAATAAACAACAAAATTGTGACCTTCAAATATATTTCATGCTTCGAGCTAAAGAACCCAGTAAAGCAGCAACGAAAATATGTTCTGGACAATACCTCATCTATGACCTCTGATATTCAGTCAGAACAAAGTAGGATCATGCTTATATATGAAAGCAAGTACACAAGCAAACTCACCAATGACTTGTGATGAGGAACAAGGTAATTAATAAAAGTGAAACTGTATAAAATGCAAAATGTCTTAGATGTGTAACATGATCGAAAAATACAGCTCACCTAGGTCTCCAATTTTCCTCCTCTGTCTTCACCTTGATTTGCTTCTTCTTCCCTCTTTTCCTTCTTCTACTACTTTCTACCGCAGATGGGTGCAACAGATGTCAGGTCAGTATCATAGGGTTTCCTACACACAGAAGAACATAAAAGACATACTTACCGACACAGAGAACGACGGTGGCACTGTCGTGTTTCCTTTGTTCAATGCTGTCGTTCGGCCGTTGGTGGGTGGAGGAGCCACAGTGGTGTGTCTACGTGCTAGGGTGCCGAGAGAGTTACAGCCAGTGGGTCCACGTCAGATGCTGCACCGATGATGGGTGCACCCAGCGCCGGTCCGACCCGCTAGTTTCGTCTTCAGATTTATATGCTTGCTTCAACATTGACGATGACCCTCCAGCAACGAACACTGTTCCAGATTTACGACATTATGTGCAGGGGATTTGCAACGGTGATGGATTTATGTGCGACAGTTAGTTGCGACAGTTTCTTGCGACGGTTCGACCTTCCGCTGCTCGGTTGGGATTCCTTGACCGACATTCAACACCAATGGTTGGGAATGGATAGTGACATTTACTAGTTTGGTGGGGTTAAAAGGGTGTTAGACTTGTAATTGACTGCCTAATCAGGGGTATTTTTGTCCAAAAAAATACCTATCTGAACAGCCTCACAACTGAAAGGCTATTTCTCATTGGAGTCATTCAAAATATGTCATTTTTCAACAAAACCCATTTTAAAATCATAAATGAGGCTCAAATGAATAAGTCAAAATGGGCTCAATGATGGAGCCCAAAATGTAAGGGGCTGAATTCAAAAAAAAAAAGAGAGAAATTTATGGGTCGACCAACCAAACCCAATTAAAATGGGCTTTGAATTGATCAACAAAACAAAAGGTAATAAATAATAAAGAGAGAGTTTAGATAACAGTGAAAATCAAATAATTGAGAAAAACAAGTCAAAAGTTAGTGACCGTGTAAGTTTGTGGCAATTTTTTTTTTTAAATAAAAAGGGGCAGGTGTCATTTATATAACTTGGATAAACTATATTAAAAGAATATATGTAGAGATTGTGAGAATTGAAAGCAAAGCAATAGAAACTTGAACAACATTATTATTATTATTATTATTATTTAAAAAAAAAAAGGAGCCCTTGGGGGGGGGGGGGGGGGGGGGGGGGGGGAGGGGGTGTATTGGAAATGTGGGAGTAGAAAAGAAAAAGAAAATAAAATATTTGAGAGTAGATTTTTGGTGTGCAATAAATTTAGTTTCCAATTCAATTTTTTTATTTGATTTTTATAAGTTCTACTAGGATTTTGTATTGTCTTTAGGTGAGAAAGAAACCAAGGATAACAAGAGTGTTATTGGTTCAAAATAAAGTTTAAAATTTAATTTGTGAGTAGATTGTTTCATTTAAATTAAATTAACTAATTACAGTCATATATTTAAGATTTTATTATTTATAGATTATTAGAAATAATTATTTGTTAGTTAATTAATTTCTTGGATAATTTTTATTTTAATTAAAGTGATTTATTATAGTTATTTAAATTTTAGATTTTATTTATTTAATTGTTATTAGAAGGAAATTATTTAATTAATCTATTGATTTATTGATTTTGAATTATGAATTATGAGTTGATTATATAATAATTATTTATATTATGGAAAAAAAAGGGGATTTATTGTGAATTATATTTATACTTTTAAATGGAATTATACAATTTGCGTATAAAAATGACTTGAGATGTGGAAACGATTGAAATGAGACTTTTAGAACACCAAGATTATACTCTTCCCTCTAATAGTCATTAGCCTTCACGTTTATAAGTTCTAGAGAGTTGTCTAGAATGTGTATAACAAATGTCTAAGGAGTCATAGAGTCGTCTAGCACATGTATAACTAGATGTTATCCCTCGCTCTGAGTGTATGTTGAGTATCTCTACTACGTATGACCAGTTTCTCCTGAATACTGGATTGGTGTAGATTGAGCTCTTATTAGTATATGGAAATGGTCCATATAGCTATTTATAGTTTATCACGATATAAAATGATATTTTCGTTTTATTTCCAGATATGATAAAGGATGGATCAATCAGATTTTATTTTCGTTACTAGTTATATGATATGCTAGTTATTATCAAAAGGAAATGATTATTTAGTTTTTAAATCATTTCCTAGATAACAGTCGAGGTCTTGTAGGAAATCTCCGAATAAAAAAAAAAGGGTGGGCCAATATTTGAATGATGGGAAGAATACATATTCTGATATTGTATATGCATATTTTGTATATTATATGGCATCTAAACGTGATGTGTATACTTATCACTTTAATAATATAAAATATTTGGTTATCCATAAGTTTATTTATGTTTTTGACTTCTATGTTTGAATATGATATTAGCATACTTTGTAGCTATATTTTCATCAAAAAAGCTAGTTTACTTTACATATTTTACATGACGTTACTTGTGTTGAAATATGATTTAAAACAAGGATCGAAGGTTAAGTAGTTGAGATTTAAAACATTTTAGAATTGTTGATTTTTACATATTTGATGGTGGAATCATCGAATAAATTGCAATTATATTGCTGAAATTTTTATTAGACCACCTCATGTATTGTCAGATTTCCAAAAGATTTTCTAAAAGAAAGTTTAGAATCATATACAACTTTCCAACTTATTACAGGATCTTCTCAGATTTAGAATATGAATCTGGGAGGGTCCTAACAACTGGCATTGTCAAGACCCTCCCAAATTCATATTCTAAATTTGAGAAGATCCTATAGTAGTAAAAAATTTTACAAAAATTTTACAAATTCTAAACGCTTTCAATTAAAAATCATTTAGGAAAATTGATAAGGAATAGGGAGGTTTATCAAAATTTTGGTAGCATAATGGCTATTTATTAAACCATTCCATCCCATGACAAGAAAATATACACTTCTAAAAATACCTTTCCATTCTCAATAACTTAGAACCTCCGGTCGTACTTCCAATTTTCATTCCAACACAATGTCACATCTCATGAAATGTAAGTATAATTATAATGTTCGTAGTTTATCAAAGGTAAAAGTTTACAAAACTAACAAAAGATTTCAATACTTTATATCACCAATGCATATATGTATATGCAAAACACATCTACCAATATGTGTTATGGAATGATCAAAATACACATAAACAATATCAAAATATAGTTTTCATGCATCACTTGCTCAAGTGCCCACCTTTGCCCATTATGATACATCCTCTAAGACCTAACGGATCCTTGAAAAATGGTTTTAAAATTTAAAAGGGTGAACAGTAATGCCCAATGAGTTGATATAATTTTCAAAACCTAATGAATCCGTTATGATAAAAGTTAATGTAATAGAAAACATATAAAAATGTGAAATATAAATAATTCATATTCTAAAATAATTAAACTTATTACTAAAACTTTATCTATAAACTTCATATTATAATAGCCAAATTGCAATTGCCTGGTTATCTTAGATAAGATTTATATTTGAATTCTATATCAAATTAGCTCTCAGGAATTCTACCATACATAGTTGAGATACCCAATACACACATAGAGAGAAGGGGAGGGGGGGGGGGGGGGGGTTAACATCTATCATTCACATGTTAGACAACTCAATGACTCTCTCTCAAGCCCTAATGACTGTTCTAACTTTTGCCAAGCATGTGTTAAGCAATTTTTCAAGGTCTTCCTCACGTGATGCTCACTCTAACCGTTAGAGCGAAGGGTGTATTTTAATGTTCTAAAACATTTCTATTTCTCTTTTCTTTTTCAAATCTTTTCTAAAACATTTTTGCAAGTAGAATTCCAAATACTTTTTGTAAAACTTTTCATACTAAAAGTTTTGTTTCCAGCAAAATCTCATCCATACATAAATATATACACCCAAAAATCATAGTTTTTCATGCAACTTATAAAACATATTATAAACTTTCATAATTCAAAAATAAATTCACAAACCCTATGATATAGTTTACTTTGTCAAATCATAAAACACATTTTAGAACTTGATACAAAATATAAATTCACAAGTTAACCAACATAACTTGGAATAATAAAAAAGGTATGGTTTCTAGTTTTACCAACCATTTAAAATCAGAAGACATAATTTTAAATTCGTAAATTACAAAATATACTTTATAATCTCAAAGCACAATCCATACTTCTTATGCCACAAATCATGTCTAAAAATTTATGAAATACTATCTAAGGTTTAAAGGTACTAGACATATTTTAAAAGTTTCCAAAACATACTCTAAAAACTTATTTCTCATACAACATCCACACTAACCATAATCTATCTTATTCAGTTCATGAAACATATCAAAATTTTAAAAAATACTAAAAAAATCCTAAAATATACTTCAAAATTCTTATATCACAATACATATTTAAATCTCAAAAATTAAGAAAAGTTGAAATATAATAAAAATACTTTTATAAATCAAGTCAGGGGAAAACATCCACTCACTAATCCATTTCTAAACCTTATGGAGGTCCACTTGTGTTTGTCTTCTCCTTGTGCCCTTTTTAACCTAAGGTAACACCAAAACTTATTTAGAGTTTATAAAAACTAAATCAAGAAAATTAAATCTAAATTGAAACTAGTTTTACACCAAAATTCCTTGTTCAAACTTCCTTGATCTTCTTCTCTTCTTCTTCCTCCTTCCTTCTTTCTTCTCCCTTTCCTTTGGTTTTTCTTTCTCCTTTTGGTGTGTATGTGTTTAGGCAAGGGGTTTAAATGATGGAAATGGCTTTTTAATTCATATATAATCACACACACACATATATATATATACACTTTTTCATACTAGGCCATATACTAATACACTTAACCATCTTCTTCACCACTCATTTTTCCATAAAAATCTAATTAAATACCCTTTTGCATTTCAAATCTTATCATTTTCATAACATTTTATTTTTATTCTTATCATTTCTAGAGACTTCTTCTTTTTCTATCAATTGCCCTTCAAAAATGTTAAAATTTCTCCTCTTTTATGACAGATAATTCTACTCTTCAAACCTTCTCTTTTTTTCCATGTTTACCTTAGATTGGTGTATTTAAAGAAGTCAATTAGGTGTGATTAGAAATAATTGGGTCATACTAGTTCTAATTGGGCTTTTTAATAAAAGTTTCTAATTAAACCCTTTGAAATTTTTATTTGAACCCTACCTGAATTTCAATAAGAGATATATCTATATAAATAACCTATTAGATCGATTTGGATTCAGGTTGTTACAATTCATCCCCCTTTTAGGAAATTTCATTCTCAAAATTTACGTACCTGGTTGAAATAACATAGGATATTAAATTTGCATTTGGTCTTTATGCTCCCAAGTTGCCTCATTGATTGCATGATTCTTCAATAAGACTTTTACTAAGAGGATGATTTTCGTACATAAGACTTGTTCTCTTCTATCTAGAATCTAAACTGATTTTTCTTCATACGTTAAATTTTCCTTTAGTTCCATCGGTTGCTCTGTTAAAATATGTAAAGGATCCAGTATATATTTATAAAGCATAGAGTTATGAGACACATTGTGGATCCTAGAAAGCTCTGGAGCTAAAGCTAAATAGTACGCCGCTGTTCCTACTCTTTCGGTGATTTCATATGGGCTAATGTATTACGGACTCAACTTCTCATGTTTCCCAAACCGAAGCACTCCTTTCCATGATGAAGTCCGAAGAAACACCCAATCACCGACTTGGAATTCAAGATCTCGTTTGCGTTTGTCAGTATAGTTCTTCTGTCTGTCATTGGCAATCTTCAATTTATCTCTGATGATTTTGATCTTGTCACTAGTAATCTGCACAATCTCCGGGCCCAATAGTTTCCTTTCACCCATCTCTTCCTAATATATCGATGTTCTATATTTTCTCCCATAAAAAGCTTCATATGGTGCCATCTCAATGTTAGCCTGATAACTATTATTATAAGCAAATTCAACCGATAGAAGGTGAGTGTCCCAGCTTCTCTTGAACTCCAACACACAAGTTCTAACTATATCCTTTAATGTCTGAATGGTATGCTCTAATTGACCGTCAGTCTGTGGGTGAAAGGCAATACTAAAATGTAATTTAGTACCTAAGACTTTTTGTAAACTGAGCCAAAATTTGGATGTAAATCAAGGGTCTCTATCAGAAATGATAGATATCAATGCCCTATAAAGACGAACTATTTCATCTACATAAATCTTAGCTAGCTTATCCCAGGGGCAAGTATCACAGATAGGTAGAAAATGCACAGATATCGTAAGTCGATCTACAATTACACAAATATTATCGTGACTACTCTGGCTACAAGAAAGTCCTACCACAAAGTCTATAGCGACATATTCCCATTTCCACTCAAGAATCGGAAGTGGTTGTGAAAGTCCTACAGGCTTATGATTCTCGGCTTTGACTTGTTGACAAATTAAACATTTGGAGATAAACTTTACTATCTCCCTTTTTATACCTGGCCATTAATAATGTTCTTTTAATGTTTGATATAATTTCGTGCTCCCTAGATGCATTGTAAACCCCTAGTCTCGATTTTAACTTCTTAGTGTTGAAGCTAGATTGTAGAGTTAATATAAATCTCTACATTTAATTAATTAAAGATTGATGACGAAATTTATCAATAATAAAATTTCGAGTAGCATTGCAATAAAAGTACAAAATTTAGGAGGTGTGTATGACAATTATGAAAAGAATAAAATTAAGGGTAAAATAGTTCGTCTATAATTAAGTGATAAATTATAAAAGACAATATAATTAAATGCACAAATGAGAATCATAGAATTTGTTACTTAGAATAAGTAGCCAATCATTAATTAAATTAAGTTAAAAACATTGATGATAGTCAAAACAAGTCAAGGGACAAGCTTGGCATTCTATGAATTGTAATGAGATATATAAACAAAGCAATTAGAAGTAAAAATTAACAAAGGAAGTAAGCTGCCATGAATCAGAAATAAATGGGGAGTTTGGCATGAATTGAGATGAAATGAGGACATGGAAGGCATTTTTGAATTGTTAGTTATATATATATCACACTTAGACCAATTTTTAGCAAAGAAGAGAGTGTTGGTGTGAGATAGAAGAACAAAGACAGCAACTGTCTAGCGTGAAAAAGAAAAACAGAACAGCAGAGGGAAAGCTTGGACGGCAAGAAGAAAAAGGTGAGGAAGATACCATCCAAACAACCATCCAAGCTTCAAACCACTCCTCTAGGACCTCTTCCAAGTTAATCTCACATTTCTAAACAAGAAACAAGGTGAGATATCACCTTTTCTCTTCATATTGATTGCTAGTTGGTGTGGTATGTGTTGGATGAAAATTGTGTTAGGTTAGTATGTTGTGTTGGATGTTTTACCCTTAAAATTTGTATAGAACTCTAAGTGGGAGTTATGTAAGTAAATGATATAGGTTAGGCTTATATAAAAAGGGCTGCCATAAACTTGATAAAAGTGGAAACAAAATTGATTTTCACACACTCTAAGTATTTGACAAAAGTTATGAGTGAGTTGTGATTGCTAAAATGAAAAAGTAGTGGGTGTGTGTGTGTTAAGGACATGAAGAATAGTAGATAACCTCTGAGTTTGATGAATTTGAACTCAAATTTAAGCACAAATAAGGTTAGAAAAGCATATAGAAGTGATAGGATTGTCAAAGGCATAGTTTTGAGTAATTTAGGAATCCTGAGCTCAAACAATGGGATAGAGACAACCTGTGCAAGTCTGACTTATATTGGGATGTTCTAGACCTCAAATCATGCCTAGGAGTTTTAGAAAACCATAGGTTTTGGAACGGAACGGTTCCTATAAAAATTACACAAGTTATACTCAAAATAGTGCCGTTGGAGAGTCGATAAGTGAAATAACTATGTAAATACAATTTTTATTGCATGGAATGAATTTAGTTGATCATAATTAGGTAAAAGGAGCTTAGATATGAAAGAAAAACCATCGTCGCTCATCCAATGCAAAAAAGTGCATTGAAAAGTGCTCAATACAGGGCGTTTTTCTTAGATTTGACATAGCAAATAATAGAATTTTTCGACGAAATTTGACGTGTGACCAAAATGTGAGATAAGAGAACTGTAGGAAAAAGAATGAAAGAAAATGGAGCCCCGACAGGTTGCTGCATCACATTCTGTTATAGGGTGTCAAGTGAGACTTAAAATTTCGATTTTTCGTTTCGGGCCTCTAAAAATTATACGAACTGCGTGAGGGTGTCTCTAGAAGTGTATAATTGAAAATTTTATAAAGAAATTGGAATTTTAGAGATCAGATTAAAGATAAGTCTGTACGACTAGTTTAAGTGTAGAAAACAATATGACTATGCACATTATCAACAAGTCAATGTTCAACTTGCTCTTATGAATATTAATGTTATGTAGGTGACGAGCCGGCGAGCGAGGTACGAGGGGCTCGTTGAGGCGCTAGAGCACATTTGGGATCGAGGTAAGTGTAATTCGTTTACGTTATTTCAATCTTGATTTATATTGTACCTTATTTGTATTTAATACATTCTTCAATTTGTTTTCCAAAAATAAATTGATTTTCAAGTAAGAATCATGGCCTTGAATCAATAAATGAGATTCAAAGAAAAAAGTTGTGTTTCAAAAGTTTGATGCAAAGCTTGAGTTAAAAACCATGTGTATATTGTAGTGTCAGAGAAATTGGCACTACATGGTGACGTAGAAAATTCCGCTCATAGTGGCCTAGAGTTAAACTCATTTGCAATAGGCTACGATATAAAAAAATTCCATACCTAGTTGCAAGTGATAGTGAGTAATTGCTCCACAATATGCGATGTAGAGAATTCCGCATGTGGTTGCACAGAGTATAGTTCACTAGCACTACAATTGCGATGTAGAGAATTCCGGATTGTAGTTGCCCAGAGTTGAGATTATCCCACCCTACATCGCGATGTAGTAAATTTCACACGTAGTGGTCGAAAGACTATAGTAGCATCACGTTGGCGTTAGTGGAAAAATCATCACGTGATGGCTAAAGTACACTAGCGTATACACATGGTCTTTTTATGAGAAATGTTTTAAAAATTGATAAAGAAATTTCAACAACTATATAGTGAAGCATTAAATTGGAATATTATTATGTACTATTATTATGTGATGATCTAACCTCTCATTTGTGTTATGTAGCCCGCTGACCCCATCAAGTGTTCCTATAGGGGACTCAGTTACCGAGAGACTGACATTTTGCTTTTAGGTGGGCGATTCATAAAAATGTGTTGATGAAATCATATTTATGGATTGAATATGTAAATTTTGGAAAAGCAATTGTAATCTAAATTGTATGATTGTAAATAATATTGTAAATACTTATGCATTTTCACATATGAAGTATATATATGCATATGTTAGCATGAGTTCTTGCATGTAGTTGTAAATATTTTGTGATTACGTATGGATTTTCATGTAGATATATACTTATACATTGTATTATAATCCCATGCTTATTGATTTGGAAATGTGTGATTTTAATGCATGTTTGTGGATAAAGAAGTTGAGAGGAAATGGAACTATAGTCGAAGTGTAATTTCTTTGTAGGTAAAATTTTGGGTTTGTCAAAAATGTAGGCGTTATGCTGTCGAAATTTTTCTAAAATTGTTTTTAATCGGAATTGCAAAAAATTTTATCACTCCCAACTATTTTAAAGAAAACTGAATTCTTAAGTTTAAACGAGTAAACCAGCTAAGAAAGTTAGGAGTTCGCTTCTCGAGCTCCTTCAATTCGACGAGTCGGGTTCAGGAAGTCTATTGAAGTGCTCAGCGGGATCCTCCAAATAAGAGCCTAGATAAGGTCTAGTTAGGGTCCTGTCATGCATCGTATAAGCTGACAAGTGGGTTTCTTCTAAGGTTTCCTTCTTCAATTATCGAATAACCGGTACACAAAATCTACACCTCATAACTAATGTACCATCTTTTCTTAAAGAAAATTCTTCAAGTTGATTGGTCTCCACTTATTTCTTCAATTTGGTCAAGTAGGGATCATGGGCCTGTAATTCTTGGATATGATCAATAAGGACTGGTTGAACTCAAAATGTAGCTAGCAATGCCCCTGAATCAGTTGCCATCAAATTAGCCTTCAAAGATCTTAATTTAATCAATAGCAGAAGGTACACGGTCTTCAAATGTGCCATGGAATTCATGGATTTTTTACTAAGGGCATCCGTTAATACATTTGCTTTACCTGGATGGTACTCTATGGTACAATCATAATCTTTGATAAGTTCAATCTATCTTCTTTGCCTCAAATTCAACTCCTTCTGTGTAAGGATGTATTGTAAGCTCTTATGGTCGGTAAAAATCTTACAATGAACCCCATATAAGTAATGCCTCTATATTTTCAATGTAAACACCGCTGTAACTAGCTCTAGATCGTGCATTGAGTAGTACAATTCATGTTTCTTCAACTGTTTGGAGGCATACATGATCACTTTATCATGCTGCATTAATACACAACCCAACCCTTATATGCACGCATCATAGTAAACTACAAACCCGTCGATGCCTGATGGGAGTGCAAGAATCAGAGTGGAGGTTAGTCTCTGCTTTAGTTCTTCGAAACTCTGCTAACAATCCTTGGACCATATGAACCTCCTATTTTTCTACATTAGCCTTGTTAATAGAGCTGCAAACTTTGAAATCCTTCTATAAATCTCCGATAGTACCTTGTTAAGCTCAAGAAACTTTTAATTTTTGTCACGTTGGTTGGGTGCTTCCAATTTACTATAGTCTCAATTTTCTGAGGATCTACAGAGATTCCTTTAGATGAAACCACATGTCCCAAAAATACAACTTTGTCCAACCAGAATTGAAACTTATTAAATTTGGTATAGAATTTATTATCTCTAAGAGTTTGCAAAACGATTCTGAGGTATTTTGCATGCTCCTTTTTACTCCTAGAATATACCAGGATATCATCAATGAACATGCTTATGAATCTATCTAAATATGGGCGAAAAACTCTACTCATCATATCCATAAAAGCGGTTGGAGCATTACTCAACCCAAAGACATTACTAAAAACTCATAATACCCATATCAAGTTTTGAAAGCAGTCTTAGGTATGTTACAATCCCTAATCTTAAGCTAATGATAACTCGAACACATATCTATCTTTGAAAACACCCTTGCACCTTGGAGTTGATTGAAAAAATCATCAATACATGAAAGTGGGTACTTGTTACGCACTATTATCTTATTTAATTGTTGGTAATCAATACATAACCTCAAACTTCCATCTTTCTTCTTAACAAATAGAACCAAGGTTCCTTATGAAGATATGCTAGGTTTGATAAAAACCTTATTTAATAATTCCTCTTGCACTTTCAATTTTTTCAATTCTGTAGGAGGTATACGATAAGGTGCAATAGAAATCGAAGTCATGCCTAGAAGCAATTCTATTTCAAACTCGATTTCTCTATCTGGTGGCAACCCAAGAAGATCTTTAGGAAACATAATTGAAAATTCCTTAACCATGGGAACATCTTCCAACTTCGCTTTACCCATTGTTGGGTCAATCACATAAGTCATATAAGCTGCACATTATTTCCTGAGCAATCGTCTAGCTGTAACGGTTGATATAATACTAGAAGAGAGAATTCTTCGTTCCCCTTTGAAAATGACGTCAAACTCTTCTTTTCTTTTAAGCCTTACTTCATTTCGAAAACAATTAATGGTGGCGCGATGTATAGCAAGCCAATCCATTTCTAAGATAACATCAAACTCATATATATCTAATAGAATTAAATCAACATGAAATTCATGTTCACCCATCATAACTTTGCTATTTTTGTACACTCCCTTCGCTAATAAAGATTTCCTCGTAGGAGTAGCTATCACCATACTACACTTTAAAGGCTCCAACTTCTTATCCACATTCATAGCAAACGACTTGGAAACAAAAGAATTTTTAAATCTAGGGTCTATTAAAACATGAGCATCTCGACCAAAAATGGTTAAAATACATGTGACAACATTAGAAGTGGCCTCTGCATCCTATGGGGTCATAGTGAAAATTCTAGCTTGAGCTCGAGATCTGCCTAGTTAGCTTCTTGGCTGATTACTCTCGGCTACTATCCTACTGGCTTGACTCGAGATGGTGGTGTCTTTCATGTAGGTTTCTCTTCTGTAAGTCTCTATTCGTAATATTAAATTTCTTAGTACTAGAAGATAAATTATAAGGTGAAAATACTAAATTCCATAAACATTTTTCTTATAAAGAATATTATAGTGTAAGTGAAAATTGTTTGAACCAAATAGTAAAATAAATTTAAGAGAAGGGCAAAATAGTCATCGTTCTAAATTATGGTTCTATGTATGTGTAGGTGAGATTAGAATAAACTAGTGTGGAAATTGTAAAATTTATCAAAGTTGTAAGGATGCCATGAAAGTTAAACAAAAATTGAAGGACAAATTAGTTAAATCTTAGGAAGTGACATGACATGTAAATAAGTATCAAACTTTGAGGGCAAATTCATAAATGAAGCCTATATATATATGAGTGTTGGTTTCAACACTTAGTGAAAAATTGAAGCAAAAAAGAGGAGACTACAGAGGAGCTCGGGCAGCAAAGAACACTAGAGGATAGTAGCTTATTTTGAAGGTTTTGAGGTGATTTTCAAGTGGTTTTCAAGTCCTTTAAGGGTGTACACAAGCCTAGGAGCAAAATCCAACAATTAAAAATCAATTTCAAGTGGTAAGTTCACTTGTTTTTCATGGGTTTTGATGAGTTACGGGTTTGGAAGATAAATTGATGGAATTGTAAAATGTTTGACATGTTTAGAGATAGATCAACTTGTTTTGAAGTGAGGAAGTGAAAGAAACATAAAGAAAATGAATGATAGTAGTTTGGTTGTATAATGTGATGATGGATTGATTTGTTTTGTTATTGTGTTGTTGATGAAATCTTGAGGTAAATCGAGATTATAGTCTTGAATTATCAAGAAAAAAAGTAGATTTGACAAAAATTATGTATAAAATGCTCGTTAAAATGTATATGGATGAAACCCTAAGTAGTGATTAAAGTATATTTATAGCAAAATTTCTTATAGATTAAGTGTTTGATAAATTGTCTAAGAGAATTGACAATGAAAAACTTGAAAAAGTGAAAGAGAGTAATTTAATGAAAAGTTGAAAAGTGCAATGTATAATGTGTGTGTGTCACGGCCAAAGAGAGAATATGTGAATGCTATTGTGTTTTAACCTCTTTGAACTCTAAATCATGCATAATTAAAGTTAGAAAAACATATAGAAAAGATTAGAATTGAAAAAGGAAACTAGATTGGATTGTTTCTGTATTTCGGCTTGATGAAGGACAATAGCTTATGCATGTGTTTTATTGGTGTTTATGAGGTATTTATGGTCCTACAAACATGTATGAGAGAGTAGGAATTAAGGTAATTAATATGGTTACATATGGGTGCATAATGACATAAAATATAGTAAAGATTAAAATAATAGTAGAATGAGAAAATAGGTACTTGAAAGGGGTATAGAGATCTGCACTATTTGAGCTTAATTAGGGTTGTTTTATACCTCAAAATATGCATGAATGTTCTAGCAAACCATAGAAATTTGAAGGGAAAGGTTTGGATAAAAATTGAGGAAGTTATGACTTAAATAGTATACCTAAGTAGTCGTAAAGATGAGTTGAGACTAAAAATGCATTCTTTGATGCATGAAATGAATGTGTTCGATCATAATTGAGTAAAAGAACCTTAGACACGAAAGAAATGACATCATTGCATGTGTGATACAAAAATGTGCATAAAAAAGTATCAAAAAATAGATGTTTTTCATAGATTTCACCCCTCGATACTTAGAATTTTTCAAAACCGTTTTACGGAGGATCTAAGTGAGAGATAAGGAGATGATCCAAGTGAAAACGGAAGTGAAATAGCCCGCGGAATGGGCTATGAACAGTATTCTGTTTTAGGGGGTCCGAAAATTTTGACTTTTCGTTTCGGGCCTCTAACAATTATACGAACTGTGTGACAATGTTCCTAGGGGTATAAACGTTAAACTTTTGTGAAGAAATCGTAATTAGAAAGCTTTGGTTGAGTTAGAACTTAGAAAAGGAAAGTGTAGTAAAAAAAGACATTGTAAGAGACTTTTAATTTTAAAAGCAATGTGTGCAATTATGTAGCACATTGTGACTTATTTTAAGTAAGAATATGTTGTGCAGGTGATACACAGGCCAACGGAGCACGGGGTGCTCGTTGACGAGTATAGCTCGCTTGGTGAGATAAGTGCTTTATCACTTACAATTTCTTTAATCTAAAGTTTCAATTATGAATTATGTAGTTTCAATTTTTTTAACAATGATAAATTAAAACTTCGAAAACGATCCCTGCATCAGATTTTGAAAAGAGTTTTAAAGAAATAAGTGGTTTTAAAAAGATTTGGGTAAAGATTTGGAAGAAAATCAATTTTCGTGCTAAATGTACATAATAGAAAAGAGTTTTGAAAAACTATGTATATACCCTTGGTTTATATGAGATTTAGCACTACGAGACGATACAGAAAATTTCGTCCGTAGTTCTCAATTTTCAAAATATCTAGTGCTACGTTACGATGCAGAAAATTCCGCACGTAGTGGATATAGGCATTGCGTTGCAATGCAGAAAATTCTGTTTGTAGTCGCCTAGAGTTATAGTTCATATATAGCACTACAATGATGATACAGAAAATTCCACATTATAGTTGCTCAGATTTGAGATCTTTTCGTGTTATGTTGGCGATACAGTAAATTCTGCTCGTAGTGTCGAGATATCCCAATAGCTTCACGGTTGGTGTCAGTTGGAAATCGCCACATGATGGTTAGAGTACATTAGGGGTATACATGATGTTTTAGAAAGAAAGGTTTTCTAAACCAAATATTTGATATTTAATTAAGTTTATGAATCACTATGTAATTATACGATATATTTCCTTATTTAATGAACTAACGCCTTTGCTTTTGTGTAGCGTGTATATTCTATTAGGTGCTTTAGTAGGTGGTTTTTACTTCAAGGGAATCGTCATTGAACAATTTAGGTGGGGAATTCGATGATTACATCAACTGAACAAGTATATTTTGTGATTGTAAATAATATAACTAAGTAATTGTATGGTTGGAATATGGATATTTGAATAATTATAAACCAATAATATGATATGCATATACATATATTTTTCATACATGTATATGATTTATATCCATCTCCAAATGTTTGATAATCTAGATTGCATTACGAAAATGATAAAAATGTTGGTTTGTGAAATGAATCAAGTATATGCATGGTTGTGAACAAAAAGAAGTTGGGTGGTGATTAAAAATAGTTTGAAGTGTTTCCTTTTATATAGGTAAATTTTGAAAACTTTAAAAATGCAGTCGTTATATTGCCGGAATTTATATAAAATTGTTTTAATTGAATTTTGAAAAATTTACACCCACCCAAATTGTTTATAAAAAAAAAAAAAATACATTTAAATTGAATTAAGGAATCAGACAAGATTAAAGGGTTCGCTTTGCGGATCTCTCCAATACGACAAATTGGGTTAAGAGAAGTCCATTAGAGTGCTCGACGGGACCATCCAGATAAGAGATTAAAGAGAGAGTCTGGTTTGGGTCCTATCATCTTTTCTCCTGAACTTGTCCTCGACCACTCTACAAGTGAAATTTTGATTACTACTCCTTATTTCTATTTGGTACCAGCTCGGGATATTCCCTTTGAAAATGTCCAATTTTCCCACAATGGTAGCAACCAAAACCAAATGTCCCAATTGACATTTCTCCTCATGATGCTTACCACATCTCTGGCATTGAGGATGTTTGCCTCTGCTGATATTGGTATTTTGTGGACCCATTGGGGATTTAACCGAACCTTGGCTGGAACCAACCTCATAGCTCTGTCAGTGACTATTAGCTAGTGCGGTGGCATCATTACCTATCTTAGGTATCTTGCTACTGGATCCTTTAATTGACTAGTTTTGACTACTATGTTTCTATCTCCGCATTTCGAACTTATGGCTTTCCTCTAGTGTCTTCTCTACTCCCAAAGCAACTTTTACTAGTTTTCCATAGTTGGTATGTTAAGCCAAAGAAACATAGACTTTAATTTCATGCCAAAGGCTGTCTTCAAACTTTTCACATTTGGCTTCTTCATTTTCCACTACTCTTGGTGTAGCCCTGGAAAGTTAAGTGAATTTCTTCTCTTAGGCCTCAACCGATAAAACCCCTTGTACCAGCTTTAAAAATTCATTTCTTTTCATGTCTTGATAAAAATTTCAAATAGAAATAAATACTGAACTACTTTTTAAATTCATCCCACAATATCTTTCCGGTATGTTGGCATTAGGCTATTCCTATCAATCGTAAGCTCTGTCTTTTAATAAAAATGTAACAAAGGTAAGTTTCTGAGCTTCTAAGCATTCCGTAATTTCGAACACATGTTCCAATTCATTTAGCCACAACATAACACTATCTGGATCACTAGAGCCATCAAAAGAGGTAGCTCTAAGATTTCATGCATGCTCAATGATGATTTTTGGAACCTGTAGTCGCTGTACTAAGGTAGTCAAAAGTTGAGCTAATCTATCTAGGATTCCTCTCTAGGGTCTGGTTCTTAAGGGGGCAGTATTGGAGGGTTAGGATAGGATTCTACTCCCATCTCGCTTACTAACTCATTACTCTACTTTGGTACTATGTTTCTTTCTAGGTTTACTATCAGTCTTTGCTTATGAAGGCAACCCACCTTGACAGGACCCTTCCCAGACCTTATCTAGGCTCTTGTCTGGAGGATCCTGCCGGGCACTTCAACGGACTCCTCGAAACCGACTCGTCGGATCGAAGAAATCCGAGAAGCGAACCCTAACTTTCTTCAACCGGTTTACTCGTTTAAACTCAAAAATTCAGTTTTCCTTTAAACTAGTTGGGAGTGATAAAATTTTTTCGCAACCTTTGGTTCAAATATTTTTTATAAAATTTTCGGCAGCATAACGGCTGCATTTTTGATAATCCAAAATTTACCTGTCAATAAATTTACACTTCGACTAAGATCTCAATTCCTCCCAACTTCTTTATTCTCAAACATGCAATAATCATCATCATTTTTCAACAAACATGCAATATCAACACTAAATTCTCAATTTATAAGAACAACTCAAGTAGAATATATCTAGATGCATCATATATATAAAATGCATGAATATTTACAAATATACAATTTCAAAATATGACTATGTGTTTCTCAATTACATATCCATTTCATACATAAGTTATACATCATCACATGTCATGAATCTCCCACCTATATATATACCCAACAAAATGGTGACGTCCTATCGTCTGCGGTGGCACACCACGAAATATAAATAGCTACAAAATAAACAAACAAGTTAGTGCAACAGAAATATAATATCACATATACTACATGGCGATTTATCATTTGTTTTATGATTTCTTTCCAAAACTCCCATGTATATCCTTTAAATATTTCTGTCCATCACGGGCGATTAGAACTAACGCCAACGTGAAGCTTACTAAGTCATCTCAACCACTACGTTACGGAATTTACTGCATCGCACGTAGGGCGCTAAAGCTTATCACTGAGCAACTACAATGCAGGATTTTCTGCATCGCAATTGTAGTGCTAGAACTCTGGGCAACTACGAGCGGAATTTACTGCATCGCCAAGTAGTACCAAACTATAACAATAGCCAACTACGTGCGGAATTGTCTGCATCGCAACGTAGCGCTTATACTTTCTATGAAACTGAGCAACTGCGGACGGAATTTTCTGCATCGTCGCGTAGTGCTAACTTTTCTCTAACCTGAGCGACTACGGACGGAATTTACTGCGTCGTCACGTAGTGCTAAATCTCATTATATCTTAAGGGATATACATGGGTTTTACAACTATATTTATTTAGTGCCAAAAGCACAAAACTAACTCATTTTGAAACTTCTGAAAACTCTCATTTCAACTATTTTCTTTTTAGATTACTTAACTACCATTTTCATTATCAACATCAACCAATTACATGAAATTGAAAGAGATCTTAAGTGGCGAACCACTTACTTCAAGGCCGCGTCAAGCGTCTCGACGAGGCTCCTGGACGCCGCTCACGTGCTCGTCACCTACACAACATGATCTCATCATTACTAGTGATAATTTGAAAAGTTGAGAATCTCAACTTCAAGGTTAATAATCTCAACTAAGACCCATTTTCTTTATATAATCTCCTAACTTGTTTCTAACTCAACCGAAACTCTCTAACTTCGATTTCTTTGTAAAAGTTTTACTTCTAGCCCCCTAGGATCATCCCCATATGTTTCGTTTGGTCTCCAAAAGCTTAAAACAAAAAGTCAACTTTTTAATTATTCGGTTGACCAAAAAAAACAGAATTGAAACCAGCCATGGTTTCACCTCCGTTCCTTTTTCTAGCGTCTCCTTATCACATAACTAAGTCGTCCGTAAAGTTTCGTCGAGAAACTCCATCGTTTGCTATATCAAATCTAAGAAAAACGTCCGTTTTGGACACTTTCGGGCGCAATTAAGTGCCCGGTTTGCAAACTCTTGGCTTCGAGTTAGCGACGCTAGATTTTATTCTATAGCTAAGCTTCATTTAACTAATAATGATGAATCAAACTCAAACCATGAAATAAAAATTGCATTCGGATAGCCGTTTCACTTTTCAAAGCTCTAACGGCACTATTTTGTGCATAACTTGCACAATTTTTATCGGATTCGATCCGTTCCAAAACCTATGGTTTTCTATGGTTCCTAGGCATCATTTGAGGTGTAGAACATCCCCAAATAAGCCAAATATGGTCAGGTCTCCTCTAGCTCAAATTTGAGTACGAGAATCACTAATATTGTCAAAACTAGCTCTCTTGAGCTTCTCTTTATTCCTACATGCTTCCCTATCCTTTTCTAATCATTTTTATGCTCACACTTGGTTTCAAAACCTCAAATTTTCAGAGCTTATTTACTGTCTAATATGGTCATAACACACACATAATTATTACTTGTCCATTTGAACACTAACAATTCACTCAAAACTTTCATCAACTAGTTTGTGTGTGTGAAAAACAAATTTTCGTTTCTATGATTCTCAAGCCTATAACAACCCATAAATCAAACCCTAAGCTACCATTTACACCCACAAACACATCCTCTAAGGTTATATAACAATCACTTAGGTTTTGACACCATTTCTAGTGCAAAACCTCCAACAACATACAACAAATTCTGCACAGAAAATTTCCAGCAGCTCTACTGCACTTTTAAACTCAATAAGGAGAAGATTCAATGATATCTTACTTGGTACTTGACTTAGAGGATTGAGAGGACTTAGAAGAGGGTTTAGAGAGGGAGATTAGAGGTTCAGAAGGGCTGGATGGGCTCTCCTCCTTCCACTTTTCCCTGCTGCAGTTCCTGCCTTGCAGTGTGCTTGTCTGCTGCTCTGTTCTGGGGCTTCACTGTTGCAGCTGAATGGAGGCACGAAAATGGGTTTTGTTTGCTGAAAAATTTCACCCAAGTGTTGCTTATATACTACTCTTACTTCTCTAATTTGCATCCTTGCCCCATCTCTTTTTAATTTCACACAATTCCTCTCCATTTCTCTTTTCTTTTCACTGCTGCCAGCTTTGTTCTCTTTTATGGTAGCTGCTGTTTTCTTCTTTGTTTCACACTTATTTTCATCTTTTCTTGCTAAAATCTTGCTAAATGTTCAATATATATGATTAGCCTTCATGAAAATGGTACTTAAATCTCATTTTAAAGTTGTTTGACCATCATTTTCTCTCCTCCTCTACTCTATACGGGAATCACTTTGGTTTTTGAGTTTTATGGTAGCTTTGCACTCTTCACTTGTCTACTTGGCTTCTAAGTGTCTTGTTTATATATCTTATTGATGTTCTATGGAATATCAAGCTTGTCCTTTGATTTATTTTGATTATCATCAATCTCTTATCTATGGATGAATTATTTTACTCTTCATTGATCTTTTTCTTGTTAATTTGGTTGTTGTGAAACTCCCAAAATGGCGTTCACGAAATCGATGAATCGATTTAACTTAACACTAACTTGATTCTATTATAATGTTACTTAACTTTTATAATTGACGAATTTCGTCGTCAATCTTAAGTTGATAAATCTCTAACACTATGAAATTCAATTAATCTAATGTAGAGATTTATTTTACCTCTCTAATCCATCTTTTAACACTAAGAGGTTATGAATCGAGACTAGGGGTTTACACACCTGATGCATGATTCTATAACGAATGAAATTAGTGATTGATGCATGAATCTAGATGCAACAACTATGCAATCATTTAAAAATTATGACCGAATAGGGCTTTGATACCAAATTGTTAAGACCCTCCTAGATTTATATCATAAATCCAAGAAGATTTTGTAATAGTAGAAAATTTTACAAATTCTAAACTCTTTCAATCAAAAATTATTTAGGAAAATTAATAACAAAATTTTGACAATATAACGACTATTTATTAAACCATTCCATCATGTGACAAGAAAATATACACTTCTAAAAATACATTTCCATTCTCAACTACTTATGACCTCCGATCCTACTTCCAATTCTCATTTCAACACAATGTCACATCTCATGAAATATAAGTATAATTATAATGTTCATAGTATCAAAGGTAAAAGTTTACACAACTAACAAAAGTTTTCAACACTTTACAACACTAATGCATATATGTATATGCAAAACATATCTACCAATATGTTATGGAATGATCAAAATACATATAAACAATATCAAAATATAGTTTTCATGCATCACTTGCTTGAGTAGCCCACCTTTGCTTGTTCAGATGCTTCCTCTAAGACCTGACGGATCCTTAGAAAATGGTTTCAAATTTTAAAAGGGTGAGCATTAACACCCAATATGACAAGCCTCTCTCTTTACTAGGCCTGCCGGCCGCCTTATGGTAGCCCTCTAGATGATATCTTATCCAACTAGAAAGTTCCCGTAAAGCTACGCCGTTTACTTTTTAAAACTTTCTGTAAATATGGGAGTGCGGGAAAATTTTTCTTTTTATTTTGGGCATTTATAAAACGGATTTATAAAAATTTGGACAGCATAACGGCTGTTTTTCAAACATGCCACCCTGTAATATCAAAATTTAACACTTCTATATCAAACATTTCTCAACTACTAGGCCTCAGGCCCTCAAATCATTTCCACAATCTAACCACAAATAATTTTCAATTTAAAATCCGTAAATATACTTCATATTCATTTAAGACAAATAGATAAATTAATTTATCAAAAACTACATTTTATAAATACAAAATATTATATACAATTCCAAAATATAATTTATAATTATTCAATAAAGATTGCATGAAATTCATAACATACATTTTTAAATCTAACTAATGCAGTGATACTGTTCCGTCAGGCCACTTACGCGTTTGATGGAGCCTCTTCTGGTTGATGGCTCGTTTCTGCACCTGGGGAGGATTTTTCAAAAATACGAAAATAGGGTGGTGAGTATAAAACTCAGTGAGCGGTTAACTGTTAACTAAAATTTCCTTTTCTAAAATACATATATATGTCCTCTCGAAATAATTCATAAAACTAAAATTTTATAATAACTTTATTAAAAGTACAAAAATAAATAAATTCTTATAAACTTTTCTTTATTTCTCGAAACTGGAATTAGTTTCTAATTTTAATAAATTTTACATCTATTGACGTACTTTTCTCTTTTATTTCGCTAAAGGCAACCCAGGGAAACTTAGCCCTATTGTGATGGAATTTCTCATCGCCACTAGAGCTCGGGAATGCTGCTAGGCGTAGTCGCAGATGTGGGAAACCTCTTGGGGTTATGATCCCCTCTCAACATCAGGTAGATCTACGCTATCATATACGTGTAGAGGGCAACTCACTGACTCAGACTCAATCCCCCCCAAGTTAGTGACTGACTCTCCCGACTACTCTTGCCATACATGTATACAGTACTTCGCCTGGTAATCTCTTGGGGGTTAGGGCAAACCAAAGGCATCTAAAATCTTTTTATAATAAAAAGTCTTGCTTTTCTTTTCATAATAAAAATCTTACTTTTCTTTTCTTAAATTTCTTGAAATAAAATTTTACTTTTCTAAGGCCGAAGCCTATCATTTATAAATAACTTTAGCATGTATAAATTCTTGAATATAATTACTCCACATACTACTTCATTTTAATACTCAAATGATCATAGTTGCAATTTAATAAAAATATTCATGTGATTCATATAAAATATGTAACATGCTAAATTAAATATAAAATCGCATAATAAACTCTTTTACTAAAACAACAATTAAATAACTCAATTCTCATATCGTAAATTTCTTTTCTAATCTCAACTTTGTAATCGAAATTATGTTTGAAATATCTTATAAACTTGACTTCATGCATGTATATGTATATATTAAAAGCTTACTATTTTTACTTTGCTTAATAATAAATAAAGTTAGCATATAAATTCAAGTAATATTCATGCATAATAAAACTTAAAAATATGCAACCATTTAGTTAAACTTAGTAACTTGAAATAAGGTAAATAACTTCTCATTAAAACAATTCAATACTAAAATATATGGTTGCTAACATGGATAATCATTTATAAATTCATCAAAACTTTTAAAGTAAAACCACTCACAATTTACTTTCAATTACTTCACCACCTCTCCAACACTTCCTTTTGAGTCTTGAGATCTTTCTACAATTTAATCCAACCAAAATCTTGGTTTAGGATTCAAAAATACACTACCATTGCAACTTCATTAAAATCCCATGCACCAATACATAACAACATCATATTCTTGACTAGCCTTTCAATCACTTTCTAACCCAAAATTTTTGTATCTAAACTCATTCAAATATTCAACAATTCACTTACTTAAATCCAACATATCACTTGCCAATTGATCATTTAATCTAACTCAATATATATATATATATATATATATATAAATTTATATATATTCACCACTTTACTTTATCTTCCATTAATAATCTCACTTCAAATTCAATTAATCTCTTGGGTGCTAAAGGAATCAAACACATCATAATCACCATCCAAACACATATAATAATTCATTCAAGAATTCCATCATTCACTCACATAAATTTCCAATAAAATATATTAACTAATCATTTACTTTATCCTTCAATATATTTTCTAATAAATTCACAATTCCATCAACTTTCCAATAATATTCTCACATCCATTTATTTCTTTGGCATTAAAACACTCAAATATCTTATAACCATCATCAAAATACATAAAATTTATTGGATGGCAAATTTACTCTCACACTTAACCTTAACCAACATAATTATCCAACTTTCCAATTTCCATTTCTCTTGCATTCTTTGATGTCAACCAATTCATTTTCATTCCATAACCTTATACAATTCACTTAATCATTTAAAATAAACTCAACACATATAAAAACAACAATTGCTCAAGCACTAATATAATTATTCACCACCTCATTTCTTTGTTTTTCTTTTCAAGATTTTCTTGCTATCAACATAAATCTCACATATAATTTTATCTAATCATCCAAATAATCTTATCACCTATACTTTTATAATTTAATCACATACTAATATATGATAAACTTTATTCATCCTTCTCATCTCAAGCCAAAAAATCACACATAATACTTCAACAAATCATCCATTCAATCAACTACAACCTTAAACTAAAAGAATCAATTACTATCATCAATTTTAACTTACAAACCCTAACCCTTACCTCTCCAAATTTTTGATCCAAGCTCCTTGATTCTTTTCCTTCACTTCCAAGCCCTCACTTTTTCTTGATGAAGATGGATGGGATTGAGAGGCTACAAGGGATGGATCATCCCTTCTTCTTCTTCTTCTTCACGGCTGCAGAATTTCTTCTTCTTCCCTCACGGTTTTAGCTCACTCACGGTCCAGCTCTCTCTCTCTCTCGGTTCTGTTTTATTTTTCACGGTTTCAGCTTCTCCTTCACGTTTTCTTCTCCTCTCAACCGACTTAACTCTCCTTCAATCATCCACCATGCATCACTTATATACTAGCAATTATTCCATGCCAAAATTGCCTCTAAACTAACTCTAAAATCACCTAAATGCCACTAGTTATGCATGAATACATTTGATTGGTCAATTGTTTCATCCATTTAATCACTAACAACTCATCCCATTTCCTTAATTAAATTTCAACTAATCACTTGCTTTTTGACTCTAAGGTGCCTTAACCTCATTGGCCTTCAACCAAGCACATGGATTGTGCTTCTTTGATGCATATCTTCTCCTACACATTTAACTTTGCATTTAACTTAAAATTTAATCCTCATTTAACACCAATAAATTCCAAAAATATTCCATGATCATCCTATCATCAAATTGATTATGCAATATTCTAATTGGGTGTCTTAACATTTAATTCCACGTTTCGAAAAAATTCAATCGGTTATAAACTCATTAAAATTCACAACGTCTCTCACGAGGGCATTTTTATCAATAAATATTTGAAACCTTTAAAATCCATTTAAACGAACTCATTTTTGCTTCGTTTCAGTTTCTAATAACTCTAATTCATATTCTAGGGCTTATGATGTCCTAAGTCTGTTTTCTGAAAAATCACTATTCATACGGATACTATTCACCGAAAACACTATTCACCAAAAAATTTTTATTTTACGAAACTTAAGGAAATTTTCCTTTTCCCGAAAATTACTATTCACTCAAAAATACTATTCACACAAAATCACTATTCATCTAGAAACACTATTTCGTTCGAAAATACTATTTATCCGGGAAACAGTATTTCTTCCAGAGAAATGAAATTTTGGATCTTACACAATAATTGGATGTAATTTTCAAAAACCAATGAATCCTTTATGATAAAAGTTAATGTAATATAAAACATATAAAAATGTGAAATATAAATAATTCATATTCTAAAATAATTAAACTTATTACTAAAGCTTTATATATAAACTTCATATTATAATAGCCAAATTACAATTGAATGGATTATCTTAGATAAGATTTATATTTGAATTCTATACCAAATTAGCACCTGGGAATTCTGTTATACATAGTAAAGATACTCAACACACACACACAAAGAGCAGAGATAACATCTGTCATCCATATACTAGGCGACTTAATGACTCTCTCTCAAGCTCTAATGATTGTTTTGACTTCTGTCAAACATGTGTTAGGCAATTTTTCTAGGTCTTACTCACGTGATGCTTGCTCTGACCATTAGAGGGAAGGTTACACTTCGGTGTTCTAAAACATTTTTATTTCTCTTTCCTTTCTTAAATCTTTTCTGAAACATTTTTGCAAGTAAAATTCCAAATACTTTTTGTAAAACTTTCCATATTACAAGTTTAGTTTCCAACAAAATCTCATCCATACATAAATATATATACCCAAAAATCATAGTTTTTCATGCAACTTATAAAATATATTACAAACTTTCATAAATCAAAAATAAATTCACAAACCCTATATTATAGTTTACTTTGTCAAATCATAAAACACATTTTAGAACTCAACACAAAATATAAATTCACAAGTTAACCAACATAACTTGGAATAATAAAAAAGGTATGGTTTCTAGTTTTACCAACCATTAAAAATCACAAGATATAATATTAAATCCATAAATTACAAAATATACTTTATGATCTCAAAGCACAATCCATACTTCTTAAGCCACAAATCATGTCTAAAAATTTATGAAACACAATCTAAGGTTTAAAGGTACTAAACATACTTTAAAAGTTTCCAAAACATACTGTAAAAATTTATTTCTCATACAACATTCACACTAACCATAATCCATCTTTCTTAATTCATGAAATATATATCGGAATCTTAAAAAATACTAAAAAAATCCTAAAATATACTTCAAAATTCTTTGATCACAACAAATATCTAAATCTCAAAAATTAAGAAAAGTTAAAATATAATAAAAATACTTTCATAAATCAAGCTAAAGTAAAACATCCTTTCTTATGTTTGTCATATCCTTATGTCCTTTTTTACCTAAAATAACACCAAAAATTATTTGGGGTTTATAAGAACTAGATAAAGAAAATTAAATTTAAATTAAAACTAGTTTTACACAAAAATTCCTTGTCCAAACTTCCTTGATCTTCTTCTCTTTTTCTTCCTCCTTCCTTCTTTTTTCTCCATTTCCTTTGGTTTTTCTTTCTCCTTTTGGGGTGTATGTGTTTGGCCAAGGGGTGTAAATGGAGGAAATGGCTTTTTAATTCACATATAATCACATATAATCACATATATATACTTATTCATACATAGCCATATACTAATACACTTAGCCACCTTTTCCACCACTCATTTTTTCATAAAAATCTAACCAAATGTCTTTTGCATTTCCAATCTTGCCATTTCCATAACATTTCATTTCCATTCTTGTCTTTTCTAGAGACTTCTTCTTTTTCCATCAATTGTCCTTAAAAAATCCTAAAATTCCTTCTTTTTTATGATAGATAATTTTACCCTCCTAACCTTCTTCTTTTTTCCATGTTTACCTTAGGTAGGTGTATTTAGAGAAGTTGATTGGGTGTGCTTAGAAATAATTGGGCTATACTAGTTCTAATTGGACTCTTTAATAAAAGTTTCTAATTAAACCCTTTGAAATTTTTATTCAAACCCCACCTAAACTTCAATAAGAGATATATATAATCTATTAGACCAATTCATATTTGGGGTGTTACAAGTATAGCATAATATTAGTTATAAAAATAAAATCTCAATTATTCATACTCAATCATATCTAAAAATAATTCTAAAATCATATATGATCTTATTACCCAGTTTAATAAACTGCAAGCATCTGTATGAATTATTTCCACTTATTTATAAAATCTCAATCTACATCAATCTAGTATCCAGAAAAATCTGTCATACATCATGGAGATACTCAATACACATGTAAAGCGAGAGATAATCACTATCATACGTGGTGAAAAACATCATCACACACACATAGCAAGCAGGACATCTGCCATCTATATCCCGAGTTACTTAATGACTCTCTTTGACATTTGCCATACACATGTTGAATGACTTTAGGACTCACACATGTGTAGCTTAACTATTAGAGGAGATGGTATAATCCTGGTATTCTAAAAATCTCATTTCATTTGTTTCTTATTTCAAACAATTTCTATATGCAAATATCTTAAATTCTATTTCTAGATATACGAATAATCTCAAACAATACTTTTCTCAAATATGCATAGTATTACCTAATGCTTCGAGATTTTAATAATGAACATAGGCTAAAAATGTAAAATTCCAATTGGAATTCTAATATGTACACATATATACATATACGAAATAAATTCTTATTTCGAACATATAACATAATTAATAATCTGGGAAATTAATTAGCTAACAAATTATTCATTTATGATAATCCATAAATAATAAAATCCAAAGTATATAATTATAAATAATCAATTCAATTTAAATAAAATGATCCACTCACAAAGTAGGTTTTAGGCTCAATTTGAAACACCAGCACCATATTGAAGGGAACCAACCTAGGTTCCCCTTTAAGGACCTGAGAGGAGCCCCCACAACACCTCAATAGAAATCCTTACAGTCTTTATACCGGTGACTCAAAAGGACTCCATGGAGGAGAGCCGTAATACATTTTCATTTCTTAATCATTAAAAAAATTAGAGTGAAAAAATTTCGGTAGCACAACAACTATTTTTCGATATTTCTAACCTTTTCAAAACACCTGTAAAAAAATTTATAAACACTTTTAAATTCATACATTCTTCTCCACTTCCAATTTGGACCTCAGGTCCATCTCAAAATCCAAACTCAAACACAATCCAAAGTATCTCAGTCAAAACCATTTCGAACGTCAAAACATTTTAACGTACATAAAATCGTTAGTATCAACATAAAATCAAAAGTATTTACATTATACATATTCATTATACAACAAAATATTTACTTTAATTTCACAGTAGCAATCATTGGATGTGCTTCCCTAACTTTGCATTGGAGATCGCTTGCCCTGAGCACCTAGCTCTGCACATGGAGATGTTTTTTTTTTTTTAATCGTAAAAATAGAAAAAAAAAAATGAGCTAAAGGAGCTTAGTGAATGTTCTGTAAAGCATACATCTTCCTTACAAAATACCTCCCAAAAATCTTTTAAAAATCTAAGTTTCTTAATGTTTTATCCAAATCATAAATCTCATGCTTTTGCATCAACATTTACATAGATTTGCTTGAAAACTTATATAAATACATTCATCATTAAAATCCATACAATACATGTACATAGATATATAAAGAAAATATAACTTTCATTCATAAAACATATATCCAATGGAACCTAGGAAAATCATAAATCACCGCCCGATCCTAGGACACCAGTAGTGGGGATAGTCAATCTCAATCATAAGCCACTACACTATAGAATATTACCTTGCCTTGCATAAGCATCAGTTATAGTAGTACCTTAAAAGCACACAGAGGGTGACACAATTGTAAACCCTAGAGTCGCATTCTTTCGAAAGCTAAATTTTTTATGAATAGTATTTTCAGGTGAATAGTGTTCGTAGAAATAGTGATTTTCATAAAATAAACGCCAGACATCAAAAGTCCCGGAATAGGTATTAGAGTTATTAAAAACTGAAACGGATTGAAAATAAGTTCATTTGAACAAGTTTTAAGCGATCCAAAAAAAATTGACGAAAATGCCTTTTTCAGAGAATAATAAGAATTGATGATTTTACGGCCATTAAATTTTTTTTTAAAGCATGAGATTGAGAGTTAAGGTATCTAATTAGAATATTTCATGATCAATTTGATGATAGAATGACCATGGAATATTTTCAGAATTTATTGGAATGTGAATGACAATTAATTTCATCAAGGGCAAAATGATCATTTCAAGCTCAATCAATACATGGATTTGGTGTGAGCATTACATAAAAATAACTTGAGCAAGAAATACAATCCATGTCATGAGATATTAGCCAATGGGAGAATGACACATCAAAATTAAATTATTGAATTAATGGATATTAGTTGGCAAGCATAATCAATTTTGTGATATTTTATTTAGCAAGTTGCTAAATTACCCTTGGATGGATGAATTACTATGAGACAAAATTAAGGGCATTAAGGTAAAAGTAATTAGAGGATTTGATGGTCATTTGGTGATTTAATGAAGGGCATTTTAGTCAAGAGAAATGAATAATATATAAAGTTGAATTGATGATGAATGAGAGAGTGTGTGTGTGTGATGGCAAAAGAAGAGAAAAAGAGAAAGAGAGGGCTGGTGTGTTCGGCAGCAAGGGGAAGAGGAAAATAAGGAGATTTGATCCAAGTTTTCATGCCAAAATTCATCAAATAAGTGTTAGGGAAGAAGATTAAGCAAGAATGTAAAGAAAAATGGGTATGTAAGTTAGGTTTTTATGATTTCTTTGATGGATTTTCATGGGTTTTAATAATGAAATGTTTAAGTGATATATTTATGGAATTTTTGGTGTTAGTAGAGGTTGATTTTGTTGTATGTGAGCTTGGAATTGAAAGAGAGTACAAAGCAAGCAAGTTGTCAAATATAGTGATCAAGGTTAGTGTGAGGATTTTGTGAAATTGTTGATAAAACTTAAATTTAATTTATCTTAGGGAATTAGGTGAGTATTTGAATGATTATGATGTAATTATGGTCTTGAAAAATTGAACAATGATATGGGTTGCATGATGAATGGAATTCGGTCAAGGTGAAAGAGTAGTGCAATTGTATTGATTTAATTATTTGGTTGGAATGATATGAGACCTTACATGAATTTAAAGTAAATTGTACCAAGAAAAGGGAAAAATGAAATAGGATATCATGGTGGTTAGTATTCGGTCAAACTACAAAATTTATGCATGTGACTTGATTTTATTGTTTGATGAATTTAGTTGATGTGTGACATGAATTTAAGATAATATAAGTCAAGAAATTGGAAAAAAAATGGTTGGATGGATGTGTTATGTACTTCGATCAAGGGAGAAGAATTGTGTTCAATTGATTATTAAATTATTTCGATGAGTTTTAATATGTTTATACATGTAATTGAGTAAGTTCTAAATGCGAAATTATGTTATACTAAATGTAGGAGGAGTTTGGATTAAGAAAAGTGAAAGAAGAGCTCGGAGGAGTGGTGTTCTAGTTCAAGAAAGTAGTGAGTGTGGTTAAGTTTAAAAGCATTTTACGAGTTCATATTTTAAGTATTGATATTTGTAATACTTATTTTAGTATTCAAATTTTATGGTGAGTTAATTAAATTTTGGCATGTCATTACATTTTTATATATTTACATGTAAGCTTTCTTATATTATGTTATAATTCTATTTATGCTAGAAGTAAAGTAAATTTTATCATATTCGAACGAAATACATGCATTAAGAGACATGCTGAGAAATTTTGAAAGTATTTTGATTATAAATCGTATATTAGAACAAAAATGTTTACTAGCGAAAACTTTACGTTTTCAAGCAAATGAAAAAGAAGGTTATAAGTACAGTAAATGTTTACTAGCTTCCCAAGGTTGCCTTAGCGAGCTTTTGAAAGAAAAGCGTGTCTATAGACGCGAAGTTTAGAAATAAAAGAAGTTTATAAAGCAAAGCATTTTATACTTCATTAAAATTATTAGTATATATTTAGAGTAAAGTTATAAATAGTTAGTTATATAAATTTTCAGTTTTATAAAATTTAGCGAGAAATTATAAATTTTTTAAAACTATTTTGGAAGGATATTACTATATTTAGAAAATAAATTATTGTTTGAAAATTTTACCCGCTCACTGAGTTATATACTCACTACTCTATTTTCATATTCTTTAAAAAATCCTCCCTAGATGTAGGAATAAGCCAGCAATCAGACATCACTCCATTAGATGTGTAGGTGGATCGTGACATGATACTACTGCACTTGTTTAATTTCCTTCAATATTTGTGCAAGTATCATGTTTCATGATTTTTGTATTCTTGTAAATATCATTTTTGAATGTTTATAAACCCTTTAAGAATTATGTTTTGTAAATGAAATTTTTGGTGGATATTATGAGTTACGTAAATGATTTTATTTTCAAGTTTATCTTAAACTGAAAGCATGGTTGGATTTGATTGTGAGAATGAGGGCCTGAGGCCCAATAGTTGAGAAAGATGTATGCTATAGAAGTATTTTTCTAAAAATTTGCAGGGTGACATTTTCAAAAAGTAGCCATTATGTTGTCGAAATTTTTATAACCTTATTTTGCAATTTACCCTAAAAGAAAAAGTTTTTATTTATTTTCAGCAGAAAAGAGTTTTAAAGTGAGATGGGTACCTCTACGGGACCCTTTCGTGCGTTCGATTGAGTTCCGTCGAGGTGCTTCATAGGAACCCTGTCGAGTCCAGTAGAAGGATCCGAGGCGAGTCCTTACAACGATAGACCCGATCCTCCCCATAGTTAATAGACTTGCTCCCCACCCTTTTCCCCCTACCCCCCCCCCCCCCCCCCCTTCTGACCTGCCATACGCTCAACAAAGTACTTTGGCCGCATTTCATTCATTTCCCAGTCATATCGTAGGGATTAGGGTAACCATTGATATTGAAAACTTTCATTTCATTTTGTTTTAAAAATTTAGTTTGTATACTAAAATAATTATTCATAAAAATTTAGAAAAAAAAAAATAAAAACGTATTGTTTTCCAATTGTTGTTAAAAACATAAAAACACATTTCTTCAATAATTTCATACTATAAACATTTCTTTCATAAAACTCATTAAAATTTCATGATGCTTCAACATTCATAAAGGCATTATAAAAGCATGCTAAAAATACATTTAACTTTTATAAAATAATTTTATACTCACACTAAAGCATACTAGAATGCATTTATCATTTCGTAAAATAATTTACACTCACCGATTCTTAACTCACGGGAAATTCACGATTTCCTAGCTCGTGATAATTTCATGACTTCGAATTCCTTCGCTTCCTCGTTACCTACATATTTTCCTATTCTATTATTAGGCAACGTCGTAACTAATTTATTTGTATTTAATTTTCATTCAAAATTCTTAGTAACTAAGCATGTAAAATACGTCAATTAAAGTCTAAATTTCATATCAATACATTAAACATATTTTTGGACTATTTAATCTTATGTAGGCCGAATACACACCACATTTTACACCTTTACTCTCATTGAATTTTCTCATCACAATCATACTCAAACATATATAAAATGATGTCAAATCCATTCAAATCCATAAAATTCATACTTGAGCACTAAATCATGATTTGGTCGTGACATACCATCTGTGACTTCCAATGCATTTCATTTCAATTTCATGTTAAATACATCATCAATACAAGTCATGAAATCATACAAACCAAAAAAAACAATTTTTTATCATATTAACATCACATTGGCTGAACACATAGCATGTAAATATACCAACTTTTGTTTTTCATTTCAACATCAAAATCCAACATTTTAATACATTTCCAAGCATGAAAATCACTCAAAACATTCAAACTTACATTTGGAATCCTATCTTGGCCAAATTGCATACCAACACATTTCCAACATTTCTTCAAGATTTAACACTTGAATTCACATCAAAACAACACCGAAACTCATGGCAAAACAACCAAATTCAATTAGACCATCAAACTCTTCCTTTGATCAAGATTACATCAACATGCATTCAAATTTTTACACTTGATTCTACATCAAACTCACATGCAACTCAACCTCCACACTATTGAGGTTTCAATTCCTAAATATAATATCACAATAATCTATTCATTTTCTCAACAAAAATCATCGAAATTTAGAGCTTATTTCTTGAAATCAACTTAGAATAAATGGAACTTACTTTTAGAGTTATTCACACCCTGACAAGACCCAACTCGGATTCCCTTCAATGAACCCGACGGTCTTGTCGGACACTCTACGAGACCCTTTTGAAGTCTAATTAATAAGACTCAAAAGGATATCATGGAGTGAACCCGTAGCTATAAATATTTTACTAAACATATAAATCATACATTATAGAATCTCGCATTCAATTTCAAAAACCAATTCTCAAAACATAATAATAATATCTCAAACATTCAAGAGTCTAAAATATGTATGCATCATTATACCATAAAAAGTTCTATAAAACTTATTTAATATCAAAAGTGCGCATAACACATGATAAATGTTCAAGCTTAATGTTTACAAAAGTAAGCATGTAGCATCGTCGAATGTCGGCTCACCCCAGTTTGAACGTGAAAACTGGTATCTTGATTCTTCGTTCTCGCACCTGGGAGGTCTTTTGTAACATAAACAAAAATGTTATGAGCTACAAAGCTCAATGAGTGCGTAGAAGTTTCTATTTAAGCAATTCTTTTCAAAAATGGCCTCCTAAAAAAAAAAAATTTCTAAAACATTTTTCTTTAAAATAATTTATTTCAAAAAAACTTGGGTTTTGTCAAATCACTTTTAAGTTCTAAAAGTTTTCATAAAGTGCTAAAAAAAATTTTTTTAGTTTTCTAAAATGTTTCTAAAATATTTTCTTTCTAAAATCTACCTTTGGCGGTATGCTTTCTCTTTCTAAAATCTACGCTAATGGGGAACTTAAGGGAAGCTACAATCACATGAACGGGTAAACCAGCTTTGCTCAGTGTGGGGGGTCACGTGGCGTAAAACTAGCATTGCACACTGTGACAAAGCTACAAAGACATCCCACTACTATATAGCGGAACTACCATCACACACCGTATAGCAAGATAATACCCCATAAGTGTTGACGATGACTCAACAGACACGATAGAATCGATTCTCCCTGATGTTAGCAAAACTAGCCCTCCTAACACTTATCATACACTACAGGATATACCGACCGGGTCTAATGCTAGAAAGTCTGTCTATCTATAAACTTGGGTCATCTATTAGTCTTTGAAAACTCTTTCTTTTTCTATAATTACAAGAAATCTCTTTTCATTCTATGCTCATAAAACGTAGTAGCATACCAATTTATAAATGTACTATTTATTCTCATGCTAAAATTTAAAAATATAAAAAGATTTATAAGGTGAAACAAGTAATGAAAGGCTATAAACTGTTGCATAATAAATTGAAAATTATTTAATAAAACATTTGCACACTCACTGTTTGCTTCCAAATCTTCTTGAATCACGTCTGCTTTAGTGACCTTCTCAGCTCATCTGATCACCTATACTTAATCACAAATGAAACATCCACTTAGCTCGCAGAACACTTCAACTTCTATTATTTTTATGACTTATAATCTCAACTAAGATGCCACGAACTACATTACACTACCAGTCCAGCTTGAGCTACGAGCTCGCACCTCAGCTTGCCCAGCTCATCCTTTTCAGCGAGCTCTCACTTCAATCAGCTCAGCCTAGATTGCGGGCAATTATCTCAGTGAGCTCGCTCAACTCACTCTCTCAGCTAGCTACTCCTTTCTTCTAATTTAGCTTGATCCATACGCCCTGCTTAGGTTGCAAAGCCTTAGTTTAGGTCAGACTGGTGCGATGAAGAGCAACGGGCATTGCCCAGCTCGCTCCTTACGAGCTCACTCCTAGGCGACTAGTGCTGAATGAGGCTACTGGTATCATCCAGCTCGTACCTAGCGAGCTCTAACCCTACTCATGCATTTTCACTTCTAACACTCCTTTTTTTCTAGATTTAACATTCTTACAAATATTAACACAACTTGACCTAATTTCACATGCATTTATTCATAATATTTCATCAGATTAACCCAGGTCGCGACCTCAACAATTTCACAACAATAATCAAACTACTTCAAATCAATATTTTATCAGCTTCATTCACTCAAATCAAATTGCAACACTATAGCAGGTTGTGCGACAACACTTACACATTCTAAACCACAATTAAATTGCTTCAGATCAACATTGATTCTCAGCTACATTACTTATTAAATTCCTTCATTGACCTCTTTCTTTGCTTCTCTACTCGCTTACTGCCTTAAATCACTAGATCTACATACAAAAACCTCGTTAAACACTTGTGGACCAAAAGCTATTCTCCACAGCTTTCTCATTAACATAAAACCATAAAAACTTACTCTTACCACTTAGAACTTACTAGATTTGGTTCCTAAATTCGTTCTTGACCTTCTAGTAGCTTGATTTCCTTCAAAAATGATAGAAATCTGGCTCGGAGCAGTCACTACTCTCAATTTCTATCTTATGCTCTTGTTGCCGATAACTTTCTCTCTCTTTTTCTAGATTTTTTTCCAACCCTCTCGTTCTCTCTTTTTTTCACAGTAATCTTTAATCACGCACACACATATTTATAAGCATGAATGAAACTCGCTTTTCACCCTTAAACTCTCTTAAAATTACGATTTTACCAGATTCTAGAGGATTCTTTCTTTTTCTCTCATGCCCTTATCCTTTTTCCTTATTTACGATTTTATCATTCTTAATAAAAATCTTTTATTTTCACCAATTGTCCCTCAACTTTTATAATTTAATTTTTCTCTCGATCCTTTCGGAAACTCTATAAAAATTAAATTTCACTTTTGAACACTTTAAAAATCTTTTTTATTATTTTATAAATAAAAACTATCTCATTCCGTATATGGGTACAATACCAACTCAGGAGAGGATGTTACACATCCCTTGCATGTGTTGGAATCCTTAAAAAATGGCTTCCAAATCACTTAAAATAGCTGCTATCCTTTTGCTTCTTCTCGGCCAAGAACAACCCTCTCATTCTTTCCACAAGATCCAACACCACTCTTATTTCACTTTTGTTTCATTTGACCAAGTGAAATGCTCTCTTCTTTCATTTGTTTGTTTAATTTTTCACTTTATATATGGTTTGTATCTCTTTGTCACTTGTCAAGCATTTCTCCTTTCTTTGTGACACATGGCCTTTATGCATTATTTTTTCCTTTCATTCAATGCCAAGTGTCTCATACATTAATTCTGTATTTTCTAATATCCTAAAATGTTCTTCTCGTATTCAGAATCATTTCTGATCCATCTAGAAATTATTCGAGAATTCAATTAGCACATCCAGAAATTTTACTAATATTCGATTGCACACACGGGCACTTAAAATTATTTGATTATCTTATAAATGAAATCATTTCCAACCTATTCGGAAATTCTACTACAATTCGATCACATATTTGAATCTGGCCACTTTACAAGATTTTATTATCCCATAAATAAGGGTATAATTTTATTCAATACATGTACAATACAAGGATTGGAAACGTGCGTTAAACATATTATCCTTGGGTTCTTTCCAACCTGAAATCAACACTACCTATTTAAAACTTATAAAAATCAAATCAGGAAATTGAATTTATTATTGTACACCAAATTAACAAAATTCAGCCCCAAATTTTTCTTATATCTTTTTCTCCTTTCCTTTTCTTTTTGCTATTTATTTTTCTATTCTTCTATTGTCCAGTTATATTTATGTATACACACACACACACACACACATATGATTCTACTTATGCTTTCTTGACTTTGATCTTGACCGCCTATTATTCGTTTCACTTTCTCTCAGGTTTTTTTGTTTGATTGATGAAAGCTCATTTTAATTGGGCATGGTTGGTGTCCATAGAATTGGTAAACACTTGGCCCATCAACTTTTTTTTTTTTTTCTAAAGCTAAAACTTGAGATTTAATAATTTTTCTGGGTCTATTAAGATTCGGGTCTCACATTTTTTTTTTCAATTTTTAATAGGTAAACTATATAAAAATAGAAAATTATAAAAAATTTGCTTTGGAATAAAAAATAATATTTTTTTTCAAATATCTATTTTAATTTGCTTATATTGCACACTAAAAAATGTCATCAAAATGTTTAAAATTTTATGAAATTTTGTCAAAAGTGTTTGATGTGTTAAAAGGAAGTACTCTCTCAGAGACACACACACACATATACATACATATATACATATGAGAAAAAAAATTAAGGTAATAATAAGATATATATTGATATTGGTGCATTCAATATAGAATTTATTAAAAAATAAAAATTTTAAAAGTCTAAGTTTATTTAGACTCTTAAAGTGCCAAAAAAGTTTAGGTGTTTTAAATCCAAATTGTATAGATTCCATTACTTTTAACATGTCCAAAAGTTAAGGTATTTCCAATCCAAATTTAAATAGATTTTACTAAAACCAAGAAATATTTAATTCATATTTTTCATATAAATTTAGGTGTATTAAAAAAGTTATTAATTATATAGATTTTAGTTAATGATGGATTTTAATGAATTTTAAAGTAAAATCCATAAATAAAAATTGTCGACGTTGAAATTCAGTCGACGAGTATTCAATGCCCAATACCTGCAATCAATGTGAGAAAACATAGAAATCGAGAAGAAAATAAATAATAGAAGAACCAAGAACCAAACACGAAGACAAAGGATTTTTAACGTGGTTCAGCAAGTGCGCCTACGTCCACAGTTATTTCTCTTAAGTTTTGCAGAGTGACAATATGATATTCAATTATCTTTTTTACAATGGTTTTAATCCCTATTTATAAGGGAAGTATTGTTACAATTTAGGAAGCAACAAAATAGGAAGAGAATCATGAATTAATTACACTTCCTAATCTGTTTGAATAAAATCAGGAAACTACTCCTTAAAATCTGAGATAACGTTGATTGAGTTTGAATTTGAATTAACTTCCATATCTGGGGAGAGAATCACTATTTGATTAGGTAACTGCCTGTTCTGAAAGATATTGCATTAATTGCGCTCTGGGCGAACTGCCGTTTATGGCGACCTCGAACTAGAGCTCATTGAAAAGCGATCAGCGAGCTGTGCTTATGGTGAATGGTGGAACGAGCTATGATCTGTCTGCGATACGAGCTCGTTGCTATGAGCTGAGGAGATTGCTAGGCGAGCTATGGAGCTCGCTAGGCTTAGAATAGACACATATGCCTTGTCTGATGGGCCTTGATTGGTTTGACTTTATTGGGCCTAAGTTGGGCTTAAGCTTAAGTTGGGCTTTTACCAGCCCATTTAGTGAGTCCGAAAAATACATATAACATTAGCCCCCCAGCTCTTAATTCGTTTTGCAAAATGGGAGCTCAAGCTCGCTAGTAAAAGCTAGCTTCCTTGGTAAGTCAATCTTGAATTATTGTTTTCCCGCCCTTCCAAATTCTGTTCTATCAGCTCTGACACATGACGGTCATGCAAAAGGTAATTGAAATGACGCTGACACATCTCTTACACGCGCATTTAATGTACACGTCTTTTAACTCACGGTCACATGATTACAAAGCCGTATCTCGCGCTACACCGTTGGATTAATGACGATTATGCAGTACGCAGATCCGACGGTTGGGGCTCGAGCTCATCTGTCTATATAAATTGGTGGAGCCTCTTTCATTTTCTTCTTTATCTGTCATTTTCTTTCGAAGCCATCAATCAACCAAGTTCAGAAAACTCACTGCTCTTTCACGAGATCAACACTTCCAGTCGCCGTTCCTTTCCATTTCATCAAAGAATCACGATAAGTCCTCCATCTATCTTCAAACTTTCAATTTTTTTGTTCATTTTGCTGAGTTCATATCATATTGTGCTTGCGTTTCATCATTGTTGTGGCTGAGATGGCTTGAATATGGCATTTCGTTGTTGATTTGATCCTGTTACATGTTTATTAGCGACCTAATTACTGTTTGTGGCCTATTATGCATGCGTACTGTAGAAATAGGCATTTGTGAACTATTAGCTCGCAGGTCGTTTGTTCATAGGTCGGGCCCCTCATTGCATGAACGATCTATCAAATAGGAAACTTAGAAAATTATTAGCCTTTCAATAACTTGCTCCTGGCGACCTGACTATATTCTCTTTTGCATAAATGTCTTCATGCGGAGCTCATAAGGAAACTACCCGAGGTAGAGAGGCTTATGAGCTAGATGAAGCTCGAGAGCAAGCTGGGCAAGGAAAAAAAGCTCGCAAGACATTTGCCCACCATCCTTCAATGTTAGAGTTTTTTGATGTGGTAGGGCTTGACATTCAATTTCATATCCCTATGGGTTGTCGTGCACTGATACCCGTTCTTAAAAACCATGCATGCTATCCACCAAGGGGGTACGTCATTGTCAATGCCCAACATCTCGAACAGGGACTAAGTGTAAGCTCCTAGCTCCGACTTCTAAAGTCCCAACGTTAGGAATTTAGTTAGAGAGATAATATATAACTCTCTACGTTTAATTGATTTAATTTCATAGCCTCCGAAATTTATTCATTTAGAATACGACGAAATTCGTCGCATTAAAAAAGTTTAGTAACGTCCCAATGAAAATTCAAGTTAGGAGATCCAAGATTTTAGTAAATGATAATCGAATTAAAATTCGATTTAAAAAAGAGAGCCAAGATTAATAAAACAAGCTTAGTGTTTGTTTTAAAATAAATTCTTGCGAGACGAAAATTAACCGAATGGAAGCGAAATAGACAAGAGAGAATAATGAGGGGTAATCGTGAAATAGCACCAAGAAGATGATGGGTGAAATGAAATTAATGAGTTATTGGGGCAAGATGTGATTAAGACAAGTTGGTCAATATAAATATCAATACTTAGCTGATTTTTCAGCAGAAATTTCAGCCCTTTCAGCCGAGTGAACGAGAGACTTCGAGAAAGAGAGAATAGCTGCTGCCGTGACCAAGGAAGAGAGAACCAAAAGAAAGAAGAAGTCAAGTGAAGAAGGAAGTGATCAGCAGCAGAAACCGTCCAGAACAGCAAAGGAGTAGAGCAGGACGGCAGTAGAACGCGAGCTGGTCACGAGCAGAACCAGTCGCGCGAGGAACTGACGCGAGTTCAAGCAGGACAGCTCGCGTGAGGGCGATCCAAGGCAGTAAAACTGCAGTATCTGGGCAGCAAAGGAAGAGGACGAGCAGAAGAAGGAGAGGTGCAGGTCTGGTCGAGCAGAAACAGAGCAGAAACGGACCAGAACGCGAGCTGAATCGCGAGCGCATCCGCGAGCAGAATCGCGACGAGCTGGTCGGCCAGGGAAGAAAGAACCTCCCAACCAGCCTTCCATCCCCTCAATCCACCTCTTAGGGTCCCTAGTAAGTCATCTAAACTCTCCAAGCAAGCTCTAAGTGAGATTACAATTTATTTTCTTCAATTTGCTACTGAAACAGAACAGAAATTGTGACAGCTCTTGTTGTTGTTGTTGTGTTGTTGATTTGGTTGATTAGATTGCTTTTAAATCTTGTTAGAACCTCATGAGATTGTTATAGAATCATCAAGGATGAGTTTTGATTGTAATAGCTGCCTTAAATTGATGTAAATGGGCTGTTACACCCTCCCTCAAAATAGAAACCGAGAATGGTGTTTTATGCACACCAAGTGATTGAGAAAAGTTTTGAGTGAATTTTGAGCACTCTAATGACTAAGTTAGATTTATGTATTTATTAGAGACTTGAAGGGCAGTAGTTAGACCTTGAAATTAGATGGTTTTGAAACCAATTTCAAGCCTTAAAGAGGTTGGAAAAGTTAGAGGAGATTTAGAGTTGCAAAAAGGGGAAAATTTGACAATTTTGGTTTTATAAAAAATGCAGCCGTTATGCTGTCGAAAATTTTATAAAAAGTATTTGAAATAGAAAAGCGAAAAAATTTTATCACTCCCAACCAGTTAAAAAAAAAATTCAAATCACTAAGTTTTAACGAGTAAATCGGAGAAGAAGTTAGGGTTCGCTTCTCGGATGTCTTCGATCCGACAAGTCGGGTTCGATGAGTCTGTTGAAGTGCCCGGCAGGATCCTCCAGACAAGAGCTTAGATAAGGTCTGGGAAGGGTCCTGTCACTAAGGTTCCCCATTCATCCTTACGTGATCGCATTCCTCAACGCGGTTAAGCTCGCACCATTCCAATTGACACCGAACTCTTATGCACAGCTGACCTCGCTGGCTCTGGCCTTCCTCAGGAACGGCCTTCCTCCCCCAATTCCAAAGATCATACAACAATTTTACAGCTTCAAGGCTTTAAGCACAAAAGAGGGAGAAAAACCAGACGACATCTATTACCTCACAGCTCGCTCGTCAGAATACAAAGACCTCTTACCCCAAGGGGAAGCGAAGGGCAAGTCCAATGTTGGAAAGTATAAAACGAGCTGGTTTTATATCTCCCGCCCCTATCTCGTGGGTCTCAATAATCGCAGCTTCATCCTGGAACCAGGTATGTAGAGAGAAAAATTTAGCGAACTGATTTTGATTTTTTTTTTTTTAATGTTTTGCTTTGCAGTGCTGAAAGCGGACGAGTCTCCTCTCAGTAGCAAGGAAAAAGGGGCTCTTAATGAGCTCGCGAACTCGAAGGAAGCGAGCATCAGCAGCAAGTTCAATGATGCTCTTCTTAGTGCTTACGGCCTTACCCCTCATAAGGAATCTCCGCTACTACGACCTAAAGAGGACATAAGGAGCATAAGTGATACCCCTATACTTCATTCTGTCCTTGAAGTCCCAGTTTAGGAAGGGGATACATCTGCTCCTCGATCTTCAAAACCTGTCACTACTTCGCGAGCAGCGGAAGCAACTCGTGCACCTACTTCAACTCGGAAAGCTTCTGCTCAAGGTGCTTCTGCTCGCGCCTCAGCTTGGGCAAAAACGACTTCAACCTGTGCATCCCCTGTTGTACAAGTAGATTCATCCTCTTCTCCAAATCTCACAACTGTTTTAGAAGCTCCTTTGCCTGCTTCAGCAGACTTAACGCATGCTTTAATAGTTCCAACATCCGCTGAAGCAACACCAGCTTCAGTTTGCATCCCAGCAATAAGTGCATCTCAAAAAACTACTTCTTTAGCTCCTGTTCCTTCCACTGAGCGAGCTCCAGCTAAAAGGAAGAAACTTGCTCTGTTGGAGTTCCCTTCTGATCAATCTGCTGAAACTCCAGCCCCTTTGGCAGCCCCAGCGAAGCGACCAGCTGAAACCTCAGCCTCTCCAACTGCTCCTTCAAAGCGCTCCAAACGACCTGCTAAGGCAAAAACTCCCTCAGTCGCTATCCCAAGTGAGGTACCGCCTCTAGAAACAACAACAGATCTTCAGTTGGTTCCAGCTTCCAGTTCGTAACCTGGAAAAGGAGATGCTCCTCCTAAGGTTACTTCCCAGGCAACCTGAGCTGGTACCAGTAAGAGATTAACCAGGCGTACCTTTCTTACACGACGTAATGATTATCGAACTGAGGAGCCTGATGTCCCGGAGCGTGAGAGGACTCCTTCCCCAACAAGACCAGAAATCGAGCTTGGACTTGGGGGGAGATATTTAACTTCCTTTGTTGACAACTGGACGCCAATTATGTTCACTCATGCAAGGGTCTTAGATAATAAGTCCCTTAGGGGCACAGACCTAGATGAGTTTGCAACTCGTCATTCCATATTGGTAAGTCCTTTTTCTTTATCTTCTAACCTCTTTACTTTATCGCATATTAACTTGTAAAATTTTCAAGGCGCCCTTGCTGCAATGAAGCAAAGGAGACTGACCAAAATTACTGAAGACCGAATAATGAAGCTCGAAATGGAGTTGGAGGCTGCTAATGAGGAGATAGCACGCTTAGTTGAGAAAACCATAGAGAGCTTCAAGGCACAGATGGCTACGGCGAATAATGTTAGACAGACCGTCGAGGAAGCTGTGCTGAAAATGGAAAATGAGCGTGACATGCTAAGGGAAGTGCTGAAGCAGTCTGATCAGCGAGCTGAGCTGGTCGAAAAACCAGCTAAGAGGGTGGAAGCAACTATACAGCGGGCCGAAGAGGCCGAAAATCGGGCTACAATTGTTGAAGGACGAATCGAAGTCCTCAATTAACAAGTTAATGCCGATGTGCAACGGGCTGAGTCTGCAGAAAAGTGGACTAGAGAAATGGAGGCTGCTGCTTAATGGGCTAAGGCAGCTGAAAAACGAGCTGAGGAAGCCGAACATCGGGCCGAGGTGCTTAGGCAGCAAGTGGGGGAGGTGATAAAACAAGCTGAGGCTACGGAACAGAGAACAAGGGACATGGAAAAGAAGCCGAGGTCATTAATAATAATGCCGACACTACCTTCGAAGAACTGATGGTTCTTAAAGAAAGCTTTGCTCAGGAACTAGAGATACAGATCGTTGAGGCAAAGAATGAGGCTAAGGAAAAAACATGCTTCAATTTTCTCTATACGCTGTGGACGTCTCACCCTGACTTGGATTTTTCTATCTTTGGGGAAGTGGGACTTGAGGCTGTAGAGAAGTTCAACGCAAAAGCTATCTCGTCCTCTGCTGATGTAGTTCCCTCAGCAACGGAGGTGCCTAGCTCGACCTCTCAGACTGAGCCCGCTGGCAATCTCAGGCTTCCTACTGCATTTTCTCCTCCTCACGAAGACCCTCCACCAAGCCCTGACCTTTCAGCCCAGAACTAGCCGTTTTATCTTTTATACTTGTATTTTTGTTTCAATTTGCAATGAACTTTAAACTTAATAAAATTCATTCCTTTATTTCTTTTGTGTTGAATGCATTTAAGCTATAACGTCTGTTATATCATATTTTTATGATCTTCAATTTTCAAGTTATCGAACTTATTGCGAGCTAATTGTCCACGAGCTCAAAATCTGATACAATAACTTAAGCAATCGCTTAATTCAACAGTTAAAAAGATCTTGCAATATAAACAGTTGATCAGTTGGAATGTTGGCGAACTATGCAGGGGTATTCAAACACACCTGCTTTTTTGCCCTTCTTTTAGCGAGCTATGCAGGGGCACTTAGTTACCTGCTTTTTAGGCTCTTTATTTAGAGAGCCATGCAGGGGTACATATCCTCGCCTGCTTTTTAGGCTCTTTTAATTAGTAAGCTATGCATGAGTACATAACCTCGCCTGCTTTTTAGGCTCTTTATGATATAGCGAGCTATGCAGGGGTACATAACCTTATCTGCTTTTTAAGCTCTTTTATTTAGCGAGTTATGCAGGGGTACATAACCTCGCCTATTTTTTAGGCTCTTTTATTTAGCGAGTTATGCAGGGGTAGTCACCTACTTTTTAGGCTCTTTATTTTTGCGAGCTATGCAGGGGTACATAACCTCACCTGCTTTTTAGGCTCTTTTATTTAGCGAGCTATGCAGGGGCACATAACCTCGCCTGCATTTTAGGCTCTTTATGATATAGCGAGCTATGCAGGGGTACATAACCTCACCTACTTTTTAGGCTCCTTTATTTAAGTGAGCAGCGAGCAAGCTAATCAATGCGGAGCCTGTTAACTTAGAGAAGTAATGCACATTGTGAGGGAAAATGGAGCCTTCATTAAATCATAGGTAACAAATAAAGTTACTGGTAATAGGGTCGAAGATGCTTGGCATTCTAAGCTCGAGGAACCTCAGCTCCATCCACGTTGGTCAAATGATAAGCTCCATTTCCCAAATTTGCTTTGATGATATAGGGTCCTTCCCAATTCGAGCCTAAGGACCCATCACTGGGTTTGCGGGCTCTAGGCAGAATGAGACGCAGTACTAGATCTCCCATATTGAATCTGCGAATCAGAGCATACTTGTTATAGTACCTCGCTATTCTCTACTGATAGACAGCTACTCTCAACCTGGCTGTCTCCTTGGCTTCTTCAAGCAGGTCCAAGTTTGCAGCAAGTAATTGATCATTATCATTCGGATTGAAGGTCGCTCTTTGCTGCGAGGTGACTTCTAACTCAGTTGGGATCATGGCTTTAGACCCATATACCATTGAGAACAGGGTCTCACCCATGGAACCGCGAGCTGTGGATCTGTAAGCCTATAATACCTTCTGAAGCTCGTCTACCGATGCTCCTTTCTTTGCTTCGAGCTTCATTTTTAGGGTCTGCTTTATGATTTTGTTGACAGCTTCAACTTGGCCATTAACTTATGGATGGTCTACTGCTGAGAAGCTTTTTACGATCTTCAGCTCGCTGCAGAACCTAAGGAACTGATCGCTGCTAAACTGGGTTCCATTATCTGTGACGATCTATTATGGAACCCCAAATCTGTAAATGATATTACTCCACACAAACTTCTCAATCTTTGTTGTGGAGATTTCTGCCAACTCCTTCGCTTCTGCCCACTTGGTGAAGTAATCTACCGTGACCACGGCATGTTTGCATCTTCCACGAGCCATTGGCAGAGGCCCGATCAAATCCATCCCCCAAATCACAAAGGGCCACGGGCTCACCATTCGTTGGAGATAAGCTGGTACAGCTCGTGGAACTTATGCGAACCTTTGACACTTATCACACTTCTTCACTAAGGTGATGGCGTCCTGTCTCATGGTGGGCCAATAGAAACCTTGACGAAGTGCCTTCTGAGCTAGAGACAGCCCCCCAGCATGGTTCCTACAATAGCCTTCGTGGATCTGCCTCAGTATTGTTTCACACTTAGGGCCATCAATGCATATTAACAGCGGAGCTGAGAACCCCTTTTTGTATAGTACGTCATCATAGATGCAATATCTGGCTGCTCTAACTCGCAGACGCCAGGCTTCCAGCTTGTTACATGGCAGGTTTCCATCTTGTAAATAATTGAGAATTGGGCTCATCTAGGAATCGGGCTGTATAGTTATGGCCATCAGCAAATTCTTCTCTTCCGTACTTGAAGCTGGTAGGAATTCAACTGGGATCGCTCCAAGAAAGTCTACGTCTCGAGTGGTTGCCAAGCGAGCTAATGCATCTGCATGTGCATTCTGGGCTCGTGGAATCTACTTCACCTCATACGTCTGAAAAAAACTCAGTAACTCATGGACCTTCTGGAGATACAATGCCATTTTTGGCCCTCTAGTCTGATATTCCCCCAGAATGTGGCAAACCACGAGCTGTGAGTCGCTAAAAACCCTTAGCCGTTCAGCTCGCATTTCTCTGGCTAGACGCAGACCTACGAGCAACGCTTCATATTCAGCTTCATTATTTGTTGCTTGGAAACCAAATCTTAAAGCGCAAAGGATTTTGTAGCCTTCAGGACTAATCAGAAGGATCTCAGCTCCAGCCCTCTGCTCGCTGGATGATCCATCAACATAAAGCTCCTAAGTTGGACCTTCAGAAGACTCAGCTTCATCATCCACAGGTCCTGTAAACTCTGCAATGAAATCTGCTAGAGCTTGAGCTTTGATAGTCGTTTTGGCTAAAACTGGATATCAAACTGTGCGAGCTCCACTGCCCATTTCAACAAATGACCTGAGATGTCCGCTTTTTGTAGAACTTGCTTGAGCGGATATTGGGTGAGGACTTCAATTGAATGAGCTTGAAAATAAAGCCGCAGCTTCCTCGATACGATCACCAGGCAATAAGCGAGCTTTTCCATCTAAGAATGCCTAGTTTCAGCATCTTGCAGCCTTTTGCTTACATAGTAGACCGAAAGCTGCATCTTTTCTTCTTCCCTCACTAGCGCAGCACTTAGAGTTTGCTGAGACACCCCTAGGTACATAATCAACTTTTCTCCTTTTTTAGGCTTAGAAAAGAGTGGAGCTTGCCCCATGTATTCCTTCAACTGCTGAAAAGCTGTTTCACATTGCTCAGTCCACTTGAAGCTCTTTGCCTTCTTCAGAATGTCAAAGAATGGGATGCATTTATCCGTAGCTTTCGAAATGAACCTGCTCAGTGCTGCGACCTAACCATTGAGGCTCTATACATCTTTCACCCTAGTAGGCGATCTCATATCGATCAGTGCCTTGATTTTCTCGGGATTGGTCTCAATACCCCTCCTGTTCACCATAAAGCCCAAAAATTTCCCAGAAACTACTCCAAATGCACACTTGAACAGATTTAACTTCATCTGATAGCTCCTCAGAATCTGAAACATCTCTCCTAGGTCGCGTACATGGTCACCTACCTGCTTGGATTTTACTAACATATCATCAACATAGACCTCCATGGTCTTTCCAATTTGCTCCTCGAACATCATGTTCACCAAGCGTTGATAGGTCGCTCCAGCATTTTTCAACCCGAAGGGTATCACCTTGTAGCAATACAACCCCCGATCAGTCATGAATGAGGTGTGCTATTCGTCCTCAGGTTTCATTGGGATCTGGTTATATCCCGAATATGTGTCCATGAAGCTCAGGAGCTCATGGCCAGCAGTAGCGTCCACGAGCTGATCTATCCTTAGCAAGGGAAAACTATCTTTAGGGCACGCCTTATTCAGGTCAGTAAAGTCGATGCAAGTTCTCTACTTTCCATTCTTTTTCTTCAATAGTATAGGGTTGGCGACCCAGGTCGGGTAGTAAGCTTCTCTGATGAACCTATTAACCAGCAACTTGTCTACCTCTTCTTTTAGTGCTAAATAGCGTTCCTCTGTCATTGCCCTTCTCTTTTGACGAACTGGCTTGAAGTGAGGATCAATATTTAGCCTATAAGACATCACCTTTGAATCTATCCCTACTATGTCCTCATGATTCCACGCGAACACATCCAAGTTTGCCCTTAGGAAGTCAGCAAGCTGGGCTCTTAATTCTAGTGCTAAACCTCTTCCCAACTTCAAGCACCTCTCCGGATCTACCTCGCTGACTTGTACATCTTCCAATTCTTCGACTGGCCCAGTAGCTTGGTCTGCATCTATCTCGCGAGGGTCCAAGTCGTGGCTAACCCCTTTCTCGGTCATAGCTTGTGGCTTGCCCCCTAAAACCACATTCACCTTCTTCCCTCTTACGCCCGTCTTTACTACATTCTCGTAGCAGCGTCTTGCTAAATGCTGCTCTCCCTAGACACATCCAATGTCATTAGGAGTTGGAAATTTAACTATCAGGGTCCTAGTCGATGTAACCACATTCAGCTCGTCCATTGCTGGCCTTCCCATGACCACATTGTACGCTGACGAGCAATCGATTATCAAAAAATCTGCCAACACTGTAGCTTGGCGACTTGCCTCCCCGAGAGTAAGTGGTAATTTGATCTGGCCCACTGGAACAACAGCATCTCCAGTGAAGCCGTAAAGAAGCTCTGGGGATGGTCTCAATTGTTCTACTCCTAACCCTATCTGATCGAAACAGCTTCTGTATATCACATTTACCGAGCTCCCAATATCAATCATGATGCGCCATACCTCCATGTTGCTGATCTTGGCTCGAATGACCAGCGCATCATTATGAGGCCAGATTACTCCTCTAGCATCTTCATCAGTAATACAATCTCATTCGAGGTCATCTTTGCCCTTTTTGCAGGTCCCTCTGACCCACTGACTTGGAAAGTATGATTCGCCTCTCAGACGTACTTCTCATGTGATCTGTTTGAGGTACCTACGATATGGGGGCCACCATGGATTGTGAAAATTATCCTTACCGCAGGTGCGTGCTCGGGCTCGGAAGCTCGCTAGGGCTACTACTGGTGTGTTGGTTGCTGTTGATAAGGTCGTTCCTGCTGAGGTCGCGAGTCTGCAGGTCTCGCTACATAGTCTCTCAAACGACCTCTTCTGATTAATTTCTCTATGACATTTTTCAACGCCCAACAGTCCGAGGTCTTGTGCCCGACCTCATTACGATAGGCACAAAACTTGCTTCGATCTCTATCTTGAACAAGAGCCCTTAAAGGATTGGGTCTTCCAAAGTCCTCCCTGTTCCTTTCAACTGCATAAATCTTGTCCGGTGATTCCGTTAGGATACTGTATCCTCCATAACGACCTTGACGCTGATGTCGCTCATTCCTTGGCTCTCTTCTTACCCTCTTGGTAATTTGATTATTCGAGCCACTGTTCCTACCTTCTTCGTTCCTGCCATTGTTTCTTCTCTTTGGTTGGCTAGAACTGCCCACTTCATTCTTCTGATTTTTCTTTTTCGGATCGAAGGTTTTTCTTTCCACCTAATCTCCTTCGCAACTCGCTCGTAGAACTCTCCCAGATCCTTCACTGGGGACTTGTAAATACTCTCGTATAGTTTCCTATCCTTATGCAACCCAACTGAGATCGCTGTCAATATGCTTTCATCTGACGGATGCTCAACATTTGCGACCTCATGTCTAAACCTGGTGCTATACTCCTTCAAAGACTCACCTTGATGCTGAAATATGGTAGCTAGGTGACAGGATGGAGCGAGCTGCCTCCTCAATGCCCTGTACTGACCAACAAACTTCTGTTGGCACTCTTCCTAACTGCCTATACTACGAACTGGGAGATTCTTGAATCATGTCCTTGGAATGTCCCCCAAAGTAGCTGGGAATACATGGCACTTCACCATAGGATTACTTGTTTACAGGTCCATCTGAACGTTAAAGGCGTCGAAATGGTCGTAGGGGTCACTGTCCCCGTTGCATTGTTGAATATTTGGCATCTTGAACCTCGAAGGGAGAGACTGTGTCTCAATCTCCCTTGTAAATGGGGTCCTCTCTCCGTAGAGCCCATGCTGCTCCGGGACTTCAGGTCATGCCTCCAATTGCTGGACCCTCTAAAGGAGTTCCTCTACTTGTAGATCTCGGAGCTCGTATCTCCTCATGTGGTCGTGACTTGGGGAAGGATGCTTTAGGTCATACCTCTCGTGCTCTTTAAGCCAACCCCCAAGCTGATGGGACCCCGCATGTCGTCCATTCACCTCATCAACATTTCGAGCTGTAGCTCTAACTCTATCGTGCCCAACCTCTGCTCGTTGGCATCCATCTTGGCTCAGCTTTACCACCAGGCTAGCTGGGCGGGCAACCTCCCTTTCTTCGCGGACAGGGTATCCTTCAGCCCTAGAACGCGCATTGGAGAAGCGAGCAAAGCCTGCCGGTCTCGAGACCTCCCTTGCTAGCCGTTCAGGCACCTGTATCGCTTCATGCTACTGGAGCACATGCCTTGGTACCTGAATTTCGACCCTAGGCATGTTTTGTACTTGAGCCTGTACCAACATATTGATAGCTTCTATGAGCTGTCTGACTGTGTTCTCCAATGCCTCTTGTCGCTGATACCACACCTGTTGCCCATCCATTACTGGGACGATTGGAACTGGTTGATGTGGAGGCAAAGGCGGTACGTTTGCTGCAGCACCAGCTACTTGACCATATGACGTTCCTGCTACATGCATGGGTGCGCCTTCCACCTGCTACGCATCATGTTGATGGTGACTGGGCTGACTCTCTGCCTGGTCATACTTGGTTTGTCTGGTTCTTGCCATGTTGTCAGAAATTAAAAAATTGAGATGAGAAAGACTGCAGTTTGGGCCCTTCCTCTAGCCCCAAAATGTCGACATTGAAATTCAGTCGTCGAGTATTCAATGTCCAATACCTGCAATCAATGTGAGAAAACATAAAAATCGAGCAGAAAATAAATAATAAAAGAACCAAGAACCAAACACGAAGACAAAGGATTTTTAATGTGGTTCAGCAAGTGCGCCTACGTCCACGGTTGTCTCTCTTAAGTTTTGCAAAGTGACAGTATGATATTCAATTGTCTCTTTTACAATGGTTTTAACCCCTATTTATAGGGGAAATATCGTTACAATTTAGGAAGCAACAAAATAGGAAGAGAATCATGAATGAATTACACTTCCTAATCTATCTGAATAAAATCAGGAAACTGCTCCTTAAAATCCGAGATAACGTTGACTGAGTTTGAATTTGAATTAACTTCCAAATATGGAGAGAGAATCACTATTTGATTAGATAACTGCCTGTTTTGGAAGATATTGCATTAATTGCGCTCTGGGCGAACTACCATTTATGGTGACCTCGAACTAGAGCTCGTTGAGAAGCGATCAGCGAGCGGTGCTTATGGTGAATGGTGGAACGAGCTATGACCTGTCTGCGATACGAGCTCGTTGCTACGAGCTGAGGAGATTGTTGGGCGAGCTATGAAGCTCGCTAGGCTTAGAATAGACACCTGGGTCTTGTCTGATAGGTCTTGATTGGTTTGACTTTATTAGGCCTTCTATTGGGCCTAAGTTGGGCTTTTATCAGCCCATTTAGTGAGTCCGGAAAATACATATAACAAAAATGTTTGTAAAAAATCCTATCCAACTCCTATAAATTTCATTAGATTTTATGAAAAAATTATAATAAAATCTGTGTAAATCTATAGAATCCATAATTCCACCAAAAACTTTTATTTAAAGAAAAAATCCATTAAATTTTAACAAACTCTAGATTAAATGCATGCTCTTAAATTTGATTCATAATATAAAATTAATATTAAGAAATCAGCAAACAATTTTAAGTTGGAAAACATAGTTTTATTATTTCTTATGATGAAAAAACGCTTAAATTTATTTAACCGTAAATTATTTGTGGAATTTTCCTATTCATTTCCATATTTTGTGTCTTTTATTATTATTATTATTATTATTATTATTATGTGTTGAACTACAAAATTTCTAAATATTTTCAAAAGAATTCTTCATTCAAGTAGCACCATGTATAATTGGGTGAGTTTTGATCTTATTACCAAAATAACGGATCTGGTGTTGCTGATGAGATTTAGATGAGAGATTGAGATGATGGGATAATATCTTTAAATTTTTATTTTTAATTTAGTTATAATTTTTTACTTTATTATAATTCAGTTTTATTTTTTTCTTTTATTTTAATTTTTAATATATTATATTCTTTTTAGTTATAATTATTTGAAGTTGAGTGACTTTACATATTTGCCCTTTCTAATTGAAAAGTTAATGGCAAGGGGTTTTCGGGTAATAGAAAAAAATTCGGGTGGTTTTTTCTATTTTGATACATATTCGCCCTTGAAAATCTGCATCATTAATACTTCAGTTGTTAATTGTATTTTATTGTGATTCTACCACAACGATATTTCTCAATGAATAATATTACACTTCTCAAAATTTTGTTCAAAAATTTTACCCAAATGATATGATAAGTTTAGTTCACTACAACAGAATAAGCTTATGAAGGCAGAGCAAAAATGCCGTCATATGGTTCTAACGGCATTGGTCCAGCATGCCATTATTCAGGATGTCTTGTAAACCTGACCACTTTTACGGCAATAGGTTATTATCGTTAAATAGTTTATCACGACAATTCAATTATGCCGTTATATTGCTTCAACGACAAAATAAGGCTGCCATTACATTGAAGAATAATTAATCATTAATTAAAATTTGTAGGCTAATTTAGTTTTGTTATGACAGCTCAAAGGGATTCATTGCTGGTCACTAGAAATATTATTGATAATAATGCCAAATTGCTATTCACTAAATACAAATAATTAAATAATATTAAATCATTATAACTATTGATTGTGTCCATCAATTTAGTGAATAAATTCAATTCAATTACACATGTGAACATATATAGATATAATAAACATTTGATTATATTATATGAAGTTGATACATACAAAAAATTGTTTTTCAATCCTAAAAACATCTAATACAATTTGTTTCCATGTCAAACAAATTGTCATAGTATTCCCAAAAACATATATATTATGTACAATATATAAATAAAACTGCCACAGAGCATTTATATACAGCTTTGTTTAACATATATATACATATATATTAACAAGCTGTCGATAGATGACACAAATATGAGTTACCATATATATTAAGAAAGTGTCCAAAACAAAAAGATCAAAAAACTCTTCCTTTCTTGGGTGCAATGTTTCCATTTATTCTAGTTCCCTGCAAAATGAAAAGAACTAATAAATTTTAGAAATCAAATAAAGTATATATGAAAGTTGAACTTTAAATTATAAGACAATTTTAACACAGGTTAATTAAACTAACAAAAGCAAAACACACAAGCACATGAATGAAACAAAGCTTCAGAAGTTATACTAACAAAAAATTGAGAATTTTTGCTTAAAAAAAACAGAGAATTTAATCTAGTAAAACTATTACAACAATAGGTTAATAAGTTGAAATTATTAATTTAAAATTTCAATTTGACTCATAAATGAGCCAGGGGATGATCATTAAATTGAGTCAAGATTTAGAAAACTGAGTTCAAACTAAAATGAAAAGAATATATATATATATATATATATATATATGTTTATATATATAAATAGATTGTTCTATTTTGTAGTTTCTGTGACCCGAAACACCATAGTTATCAAAAGTGAATATCTAGGAAGCCATTTCAAAATGAATTTCAAAAGGTATAATAAATCAAAGACAGTTACATCTTAGTACAAATAATACAAATGAACATTTGTTATGGAGAGACAGATGATCACCTAAAAATCTACATGATCCAGGGCTTTCACTTGTTTGAGTGGAATCTGTATAAACGGATCATTGTTAATAAATAAAAACTAGCACTAGGTAAGAGGTTCGGCACTGACCATCGTTGCTCACAGGAACGAATTATATGACTTAATTAGAACTACTGTATGTTGGTTGCTTAAACAGATGACATAGAAAATAATGCTAAGTTTCCTCTCACAAACTTACCTTTTCCCTGACCAACATCAAAACTACTATCCTAGCTAGTACATCAGGAATTCTAAGTCATTTTGGGACACCATCTGCTATTAAGATCATCAATAAGAATTACAACAATTGCACATCAAAGAACAAAATCAACATGCAATGGACAAGAGAAAGAAGAGCTGCAGAAAGTATTAATCACCTGAGAAAGTTGAGAAGTCGGTTATTTCTTCAGCAGTGTGCGACAAGAAAAGTCTCCCGTAACTGAATTAAAAATACCATTAGTGAATATGACAAACAGCCACTATATTAGAAAATGAAACAAAACACAGAGGTATTCCATAAAATATTAAATAGCAAAAAAGGTAAGAGTATAAGCATTGGAAATTATGATTTAAAGGATCGTGAAACTTCCTCAAGAATAAAAAAATGGAGATTGGACTGGAGTTTTGACAAAGATAAGCACAGAAAAAAGTAGAAAAAAATAGAAACAAAAAAGATTGATCAGAGGAAGGTGATTCTATCCATGGATTATATGGAAGCAGGTGGATTTATTCATGCTCAGGATCCTTCCTCAACTGCCAAATTCAGTGATAAACAGTCACAAGAACAATAAAAATAATTAAAAACAAAAAAAAACAATGTACATAGTACAACAAAACACTGACAGATAGAATCAATTCAAGGCATTTGTAAGTAATCTCAGCAGCAATTTCAAGCACACGCAAGCAATGGCTACTCTATCAAATGGATAATCATATAAAAATGCTTAGACCTACAATTAATGACCAAGGCATTTGTAAGTAATCTCAGCAGCAATTTCAACCACAATTTATAAGTTCTAAGCCTTGATCACAATTAACTTTAGCCAATAGGTAAAAGTAAATGAGGCAAGGTCAAGCTGTATACTTAATCACTTCTTCATAGGTCTTCTATTTTAAGCTAGCTGCAAATTCCTTAAATTCAAAATCACCACCACCAAACCTACAATAACAACCAAGAGTAAGAAAATTGCACACATCTCCACTCATAGAAACATGATGAGGACTATGATCATGACCACTAAAGCCTCACATTCTTGCAACAAGCTAGTCAAAGATCATAAAAACAAATTATGAAATAAGAAACCAAAATATGCAATCATTGCCCAACATAAGTGCAGACAGGGAAAAGGGAAAAGAAGACACAGAATCGGGGTGGAATAGCAGTAAACTATTAGAGTCCAACAATTAAAAATATAATAACTTACCTCATCAAAATTTGCACAAATGCAGCCCTCTGGTTTTGACAAAAACCCAGTACTCTAAATGACCTGCCCTCACCTTCCATCAAAGGACGTGGTTCCATGTTATCAACTACAGAAGATTTGTCAATGTTAGCATGTAATCAAATATGGTTATCACAACTTGCTATTTACTTGTTACTAGGACAGAAAAAAATACTACGAGATCTTTTCTTGTTAGGCTTTCTCCCAGATGGAGTTCCAGTAGATGTATCACCATCAGTCAAGTCAGCTCTATAATTATCATCCTCACCCTCAGAGCTTACATTTTCCAGACCAGCGAGGTCATCAGCTTCAACAGAAATCATCTAAACAAGACCAAAGAGCACAAGTTAATCCCATTTTCAAAGCTAATAAAGTGACTTTATTTGTTCTTTACTAGATCTCATGTGCATCAACATGTATAGACATAGAAAATATCAAATGAATAAAAACTGAGAACAGTAAAACACTTGAAAAACCTCATTAGCAGATCAAAATATATTTAACAAAGGAATAGAGGAGGGAAGGTGAGTGGAGGTGCTATACCACCTTATTATGGCTTCTCTTTCCTTTGCTTAAAGAATTAAATTCTTCAACTTTATGCTCTTCGTACTTGACTTTCAATAAATCTTCCTAGTATTTTTCAGAAGATTTTTCTTCCAACGCCTGTCAAACCTTCTCTTCTGCAGCCTCTGCTTCGTCAATATATTCAAAATTTACTACCTAAAACACAGAATAGTTCTCTTCTTAAAAATAGCCATAAAGCAAGAATCAAATATGGCAATACAGACATCAGTACACAATATGTTCAAATATTAAGTATAAACAAAAATTTCTACCAAAAATAGCAGAACTATGGCTCAAAAGTGAACTGTAAACACCCAATATAGAGACAGAGCTTACAGTTGAAACATTAAGTATATACAAAAACACAGCAAAACTACTACGACTCAAAAGTGAACTGTTATGTACCATATATAGATATAGATACAACAAAATGTTGAAACATTAAGTATATACAAAAATTTCTACTAAAAACAGCAAAACTATAGCTCACAAGTGAACTATTAAATACCGAATTTAGAGACAGAGACCACAATATGTTTAAATATTAAGTATATACAAAAATTTCTACCAAAAGAGCAAAGTATGGCTCAAAAGTGAGCTGTAAGTACCCAAAATAGAGACAGAGCCCACACTATGCTGAAATATTAAGGATATACAAAAGTTATCACCACATATTAGACTAATATTTAATTAAGACTCAAAAAAAGCCTTGTTATGAAACCAAACCTGCTCCTTTGCAGTCAACCAAGGCCGTGTCTAGCTTCATCTTACCATCATTGAAAAAGACACACTTGGTGCCACCTATCTACCACAAAAGCACGCTAATTTATGCAAACAAATAAACAGAATACACTGATATCGTGAATAAATTAAAAGTGATTATCATTTCTAGTATAATGGTCACGAGACAGAGGATCTCCCTGGACAAAAAGGCATAAACTGAATGACATGAAATGCAATACACTGATATTTCGAATCTCCCTGCACAAAGTCCACTGACATTTTCATAACTTCTAATATGCTACATCCATAGTTACAAATCAACTTCAACAACCATCAAGAATCACAACGTATGCAAAATGTAATCAGTTTCGACGTTTTATTGACAAATAAAAGCTCAAAATGTAATCACTATCGTGTCTAATTCATGATAAGACACAATTTCATTGAATCAATAGTACCAGAACTAAGTTAAAGGCTGCTTAAACAGATGACATTGCATTAAAAAAAAGAAAGGATCATTTCATGAGTGTGAGATTACCTTTTCATCGAGATTCGAAACGAATGGGAACAAACTCAGAAACGCGCCAGCGTCTAGCATGGCTTCGGCTATGGCCTCGAAATCACAAGCGCAGTTGCCGAGAACGATTGCCGACTGCACGATGAAGTTGTGGTCTCCGTCCAGCTCTTCGCGATGAAGAGCTTGAGAGACTTGAAGAGCAACCGCAACGAGCTGCTCGAAAGCACTTTCATTCTCTCCGTCAGCTCATTGAAAGCTCCAACCAGCTCTACTACCATCTTCTCCCCAGCCGTCGACCAATCAAACAAAAAAGAAGAAGGCGATGAAGAACATGCTTTAGATCTTAGTCTCATGAGGCCATTAAATGTGGACAAAGTGACCAGAATCCGTCTGAGTCAGTCTTTGGAGAATGGGGGAAAGCTTTTTTGTTTTGTTTTGATGGAATCTGACAACCAATATTGGGTTTTGTTATAACAAATAGAAACTTTATTAATTTTGGTGGGATGTGCACAAGCAATGGAGGAGGGAAAATAAGGAGGGAAGGGAAAGCAATCGGTGGGAAGCCAAAATGTTTATTAAAACAAATATAATTCATTATTTTATAGGGTTGAACTGTAGCCACTTATGTGTACAAGCGCCGCTAAACATTTTACTGATTCACGGCAAATTTTACATAATGCCATGATTTTTCATCTTTGTCCATTGCTTTTACGAGATGTCATAAAAATATGCCGTAATTATGTTTAAAGGATAATAACAAATTTTATTTTATTACATAATTATATTTTAACGGGATTTTCTAGTCTTATGCCGTAAAATCTCTGTCGTGAATAACTAATTTTCTTGTAGTGGTTGTAACTATCATATTAATTTTGAAGTCATTTATTGATAATATGATAATTACATATAAGTTTATCACATTATTTAAGTAATAAATTTAAGTAAACTTTTGGATAGTATAACATTACTCTTACTCAATTGGAGGGATTGTTCGTGAGTGATGTACAGCACACAAAGCACTCTAATTTTGGCCCAATATCTTGGTCAAACTTAACTCCAAGGATAAGTATTTATGATTTTGATTTCAACATTATTTTTTCGACAACTTTTAACGAAATGGAAATCATTAACACACTTAAACAATAATGAAAGAGATTATACAAGTAAACACAATAGGCTATAGCTATATTCAATGATTTTACTCTCTCCGGTTTTGTTCCCCTTCTAGAATATGAGTTTGTTTCCTGTGATGGAAGAGAGAATTGGATATATAGGTCGACCGGATGACATCAAGAAGGAGACGATATTGTTGCCAAAGGAACAAGAAGACAGGGATGGAGGCAAGTGCCGTTGCCAGAATAGCAAGTTCTTGCATGCCTTCATTGAACAGGATGAACAACGTCACACAAAACACCACCATCATTGTTGCTATAGAGATGAAAAGTGTCGAGATGCCAAGAACCAGTTTCGTGGGCAATGACCACAGGAAATCTTCTTCTGCGTATCGAGCAGTGAGAATTGATAGGAAGGTTAGTATTGAGCAAGAGGAGCAGGCAAGGGAGATGGGATCAGATATGGAAAATATTATGAAGGAGACTTTTTTGAGGAAGTTTGGAGACCCTGTATCTTCTTTGACACCGCCTGGAACGGTGAAAGCTGCCGCAAAAACCACTGTGGCAATAAGCGCTGCAACTATCATGCATGATTCAGCAGTTGTCTTCATCCATTCCTCCCCCTTTCCCATTAACTCTCTGTGCTGTTCAGTGAATAAAGCTCTGGGTGTTTTCCCTTCTTTATTTTTAGCTTCAGCATATAATGGTTGCACTACTTTTTGCACTTCCTGCCATCAACGTCACGAATCAACCACAATCAGCATATAATGGGCACAAGTTAAATGAATTCTTGTTGCATATCCACTTATAGCTTAAAGCAACTATTGTACTTTCCCATCACATCTGTAACGGGAGTCTCACCATACATATTATAAGTATACAAGGGAAATTCTCATCCTTTATTATGGTTCTTATGAGGTTGGCAAGACATCTCTCCCATTATGGGTAGTAGATCTCTTGGGATTTCTCTCGTTATAAGATTAGATCTTTGAGGTATACATGGCGCTTAATTTAAATAGACCTTGACATACCTCTTACTATTAGTGTTTGTAGATTTTTAATTATATTTAATTAGATAAAAAATAATCCTTCAAAATAAAATTATTAATTAAAATCCTATACTCTTATAATTCTTATTGGTAAGAATAATTTCTTTACGTAGAGAATCTATTTTATATACAAATAAATCCATATATATAACCTAATCTACTCAATAATTATATACACACTCATACCAAACATGCACAAGCATCTTTGAAACTAAATCTCTAAATTTCTTATAGACCCTACCACTTCACTACAAGAGATCTAATTAAATAAACTGTGTTGATCTATCATATATATATATATATATATATTTGTTTTAATAATGAATCATTATTTCCAAATTAACTTGTGCTATTACTTTATATGTAAAAGGAGAAGTGTAAATATTCACCTGGAACCACAACAACTCTCGCTGCAACTGGAGAGCTGCTCCTGATACAATATTGAGTCGATTTGGAGGCGGTAGCTTTGCAGCCAGATGCAAGATATTGTTTTCTTCTTCATCTACTTTCACAACTATCAAATTTTTTATAGAACCTGTCTCATAAATGAGATTGAAGATCCTTTCATGGCGATTCAGAACAGCAATGTGAAATATGCTATATCCATCATTGTCAACTTTGAATATCAGATCAGGATATTTATCGATAAGCTTCGAAAGAAACTCAACGTTGCCATGTTCTGCGGCAGTAAATATTATCCTCCAAGGATGTCCAATCAGGTCTGAAATATGGGAGTCATCCTGCATTATGACTTCTTCCCAAAGCAGTCCGACTAGATCAAGTGCTTTTGGGTGCATCCTTTTGTTCTGGACCATGTTGGTGCCTGAAACTGCAGCAATTGGTTCAGCTAACTTTAGTTTACAGGATAATTGAGGGTGGTAATCGTTATGAAAAATACACAATACGCATGTACTTTTTAAAGGTTATTTCTCGTGGTACATGTGTGAGCAACCTTACCTAGTGTAAACATTTAATTTTCAGTATATTAGTTTACTTGACTCTTCAAATAAAGAATGTACTACACAATACAGTAAAGTATTTTGATATCGACCATAATTAAATTATATTTAATGATTAAATTTTAATGTCAGCACAAAACAAGTACTAATATTCGTACTAAAATGTAGCCACATATGATCAACTAAATAAAAACATTATAATACAACATATAAAACATTATGCCCAATAGACAAACGAGATTAGCATTTTGAAATATTTCAAATTCAATTTTATATGAAATAAAAAAGGCTCCATGCTTGAAATGAGATTAGCATATATATATAGATAAATGCTAATTTACGACTTAATTCTTATATATTTCACTATACTATGTACTCTTATACATTTATCTAATGTATATTTGACAATTTAATACATAATTGTCAATTAATTTGATAAAATGATAATAGTACTTCATCAGTAAATTACTGGACTGTCATCGAGATGGACAAACGCCAAGAAGCAAAATTAGCAAGTGTGACAATACTGATTGAAAAAAGTAGCTGTTTCTAGCATTCGTCGACATATGATTGTCAAATGAAGAGGCAAACGTTAAATAATAAGTAAAACCGAGAAACAATAACAGAAGTAATCAAGGCATGCTACTATGCTAGAGAGGTTCAAAGATTAGTGGACTAACACAAATTGAAGAAAGTCGTCAAAATTTTTTTTTGATTTGGATTGGCCAACTCAGACGATGTCAAAGGCTTCTGAGCCAAAGCATGCAAGGCCGTTTCTTCATTATCAGCCCGTAAAGTTGCTAAATGTGGGTGATTATTAAGCAACAGCAGTGCAGCATCTGGAAACACAACAGTAATCCCCGTAATCATGGTAAGATTGTTTGTCTTATTATACGTACCATTAATTAATTTAGATCTAACGACATTTTATTTAAACACAACCATCATACTAACATATGGTTTTAGGTTACACAATATATCCTATTGGAATGGTATGTCCTTCCTAACATATGTCCTCGTCGCACAACTAGCTTACCTTTTTAACTATTTTGAATGAAACGGAAGTTCCATTGTTTCAAAACAACAAATGAGAGTTTTATCTTAATTTATCTAAATTGCTTTCCTAACAAATTCGTTTTAACAAGTAATGCTAAACTTCCTAAATTTTTTGCCCAAATAACATCACATATAACTTGTCAACATCATATTAATTATCATATTATCTCATGATTTATAATATGTTGACAATTTACATATCATATCATTTGAGTAAAGATTTGGGTAAAAAAAATTAGGAGACTTAGCATTACTCTAGTTTTAGCACAAATCTTTAATTAATGCACATTCTAACAGAATCCTATTCCAAAATGTTTCTCTCTGAATACTTATCATTAAGAGTGATCATCTTATGATATGCTGCATGTCAGAGGTGAATAAGTTTCTCTCTTTAGCCCATGAAGTATAAAATGTACTTCTTACCATACAAATAATTGTTTATGAGTGTGACAAGCAAATTAATGAGATCGTCGTCCTCCAAAAGATCCTTGGTGACTTCATAAAGGCGAAGTACCATCTTCTGTTGGCCTAACAAAGCTGCCATCTGAATTGGTAACATATTTCTTTTACCCCGGATTTGTGCTAACTCTCTGTTCTTTTTCAACATCAAATCGACAAGTTCCAGATTTCCAGACGCAGCAGCAAGACAAAAGGCTGTGTTTTGCTCATCATTTTTTTTGGCCAAATAATCTTCTTCCTTGTGATTGTAATTCACTAGCTCTCTCACAAAAAGAGTACGATTTGCTGCTGCTGCAATATGGAGAGCAGTGTCCCTTACCTTTGAGATCTCGGCTTGAATATCTTCAGGATATTCATCAAAGATACATTTTGCCATCTCCCAATCACCTTTCAATGCAGCTCGATATAACTTCAAGTGTCTTCTTCTGTCATCTGGGTACATTGATATATATCAATTGAAGATGGAAACTAACAAAATTGTGAAGACACATTATGAAATGTAATATGACCAAATAATAAATATATGTATTGCTAAGGCCATATATATCATTTATAAGTGTAGGAAGAGACATAATCCAGCAAAGTTTTTGCTTCGTAATTTTTGAAGGAGGTCTGTAGTACACTTTGATTATGAATCTAAGAAAGCTGCCGAAGTATAAACAGAAAACTGTCATTGTAAAATCACCACTATAGAATCACAAAAATGTCACTGTAAAATTATAAGAACGCCACTTCGAAGTCATTAAACTTTAATAATACCAGAATGCCCTTACTAAAACAAAACTTATTAGAAAACAGTAATGAAAAGAGACCATTGAACTTGAGTGAAATTGAAAGTACTTGAGCTTTTGTATTCAAGGAAAAGGAAAAACTATGGGACTAATTTGACAGCTTTCGAAACTGCGAGGTACTCTTTTTCTAATATGACCCCACCATTAGACTGGGACATTAAATAAATAAATAAATAAGTAGATACTAATGTCGTAATTTTATCTCAATTTGAAGTTAATATATCCTATAGCTTTTAGAGAATAAGGAATACCTAAGATAATTCCTTGCACAAACAATTTTTCAAATTAGAAAATACTAAGAGTATCTTCAAGGTAGCTCTCTAAATATAAACTAAAATTTAGCTCTCTAAAACTTATTATAAATCTATTTTAGTTAGTCATTTTTGAGTAAATCAATCCAATTTTAACTAAACAAATGAAAAAAATTCATACAAGTTTTATTTTTGCCAAAAAATATTGTTTGTTCTATCTCAAATTAAATATTAAAATAAAAAAAATTCAATTTAATCCTCAACGTTTAGTAAAATATTATTTTTTTACTTATACGTTTTTAATACCTATCATCCCTAACATTTTAAAAATTCATCAATTTGATCATTTCGTCAGTTAATTGTTCATCAAAATTAACAGTTGAAGGGGTATTTTGATCCTTTTATTTTGCTAATTATTTGACTGACAAGTATACATTTGTGATTTCATTAAAAAAAATTATAAACAATTAACAATTAATAAAAATGAATAATTAATAAACAATTAACAATTCATATGCTTGTCATCTTCCTCTGGTGACCACAGACCCTTAATTTGATGTTGTTGCATCTCTCACCACAAATCTGATCAAGCTTTTTTTTTTTTTTTTTTTAAATATTTTGGGTTTGATCGAACTCATGATACAACAAAAATCTAGATGTTAATCGAACCCAAATTTCCTTGAAATTTGGGTTCCATGAACCCACGCAAATTTTCTTTTAGTCTAAATTCGGTTGAACCCAGATTTATTCTTCATATCTAGGTTCTATCAAACCCATAAATCTAGATTCATCGAATCTAGATTATAAATTATTTAAAAAAACGAAAAAACAAAAATAAAAACAAATTGCCCCTTCTGCTTCCATTCCTATGTCAAATGTCCACCTGTCCATTATTAATCAATCAAAACACACAAACGTCACCACTTATGCATGACACTTCATTAAGTAACCAATTCAAAATCACTTTCAGTGCTTCCAAAATCAAAAAACCCACACACAAGGCCTGGTCGACGGTGGAACCATAATCGACTGCTACATCTCCTCCAACAATGATATCGACACTCAAGTCGACCTTAAATGTTCTCTCTCTTTCTCCCTACAAGCAGCCCAGCACCACTCTTCCTATCTCGCCAAATCCCCCACTTTTACCGCTCGAACACACCGTTTGCTTCTCTCCTCCTCCTTCGACGACGACTTCTTCCCCAACTCAACTCTAGATTCTTCGATTCTTTCTCTTTTTCAAATTTTGATTCTCTAATTTTTTTGCTAGAACTTGATGTTTGTGTTTGTGTTCATTGTCTGTGTGTTTGGAGATGATTAAAGGATGAAACTAGATCTTTTTTTTGTTTGTTTGTTTGTGTTTTTGGTAGAAATTTGAGGCCGGTTCTGGCGACGGTGGGAGGAAACCAGATTACCAGATGATTTGGGTTTGAAACCCAGATTGTCGACAATGATGAAGAAGGAAATGGATGTCCGAATCGGGGCTTTGGAGGTTTATAAAAATCTAATGAATATTAATATTCTGTAGAGTTACATTATATAAACACCTTAACTATGTCCAAACAGCTCCAATATACAAAGAGCAACTCCATATATTTTTTCTTTTTATATATAAGCATCTCCATACTTTTAAATTGAGGAATTTTGCTACTATACATTGTTAGTATAATTCAATCAGTAACGATTTTAAATATTGATTTTTATTTTGTATTTTCAATTGTTGATTCCCATAATAAATTGGAATTTAATTGAATGAGCATTAATTACGTAGTTACTACATTGAACATCATTTCCAATTTTTTATATATATACAGAACGCGTACAATACCATTGCCCTCAAAATGAAATAAAGGGAAATCCTTATTTTTTGTTGATTCTAAAATTTAATGAGCATGCATCAATATTTTGAGCTTGTGGTAGGAAAATCATAATCACAGTAAAAAAATCATAATCAAATATTAGGTATTGCAAATAAAATAAAATTATGAACTTAAAAAAAGCATATGAAAAACCACTCATAATCACAGCAGCAATAATCATACCACCAGGTAATGATTGATGAGGCGATTGTTGAGTAATGACAACTTGAACTTCATATTTCTCATTTCGTTCTGCAGCAGCATCATCTCTTTCAGACTTCGTCATCCGCATTTGTGTATATCTACAAACACGAACCCTATACGTTGTCAGGCCATTTATATTCCTTAATAATTTTAATATTTGATTATAATTAATAATTTTAAAATAAAAATTTCAAGATGTCTAAGAATTATCATCATTCTCTCTCTATATATGTGTGTTTGTTTGTGCGTGCATATGCGCGTATGTACTATGAGACTATATTGATTTAAACTTCATAACTTAAAAATCTGTTCTTATATATATATATATATATATATTTGCAATTCAAATATAAAATGTCATGAATTTATGGTATAAATTAAAAGAAAATGAATGGAGAAAACTGTCTAATGTATGTATACCCCAAATATATCCAAGGCTACCCCATATATATGTATATATATAAAGTCATTCTTTAGTAAGAATGTCTTGAAATTTTAATTTCAGGACCATTTGTTACAATCATTTACTTTCAGCAAGTCTCATCATTATGATAGGATCCACTAAAAATTATTAGTTGTAATTATTGATCCCAAAATAAAACTAGATGCCCATACCTATGAAGAACTATTATTATTATTACACATAATACGCGCACGCGCGCACACACACACATATATATGAGAGTTCATGATATAAATGACTAAAAATTTTCGAACCCATTATTAATGTTGTTTTACACCAATAGACTACGCTAATTAATATTAAAATTTACAAACATGCCATTAAAAAAAATTAAGAAAGAAAAGATATTATTTTGGGTTTTAAGGCCATCTACGATTATATATGTCTTCTCAAAATAGGTAAAAAATAATAAATAATAAGAATTTTGACATGGCATCAAAGTCATTTGACAAATATCATAAACTAAGCCAAATTCTACTAAAAACAGCAACTTAACAAAAAAAAAATATATATATATATATATATATAGAAAGAAAGAAAAGAAAGAAAGAAAGAAAGTGGCTGATTAAAAACCCAACCTATGGACGGCTAATTAAATTCCTTTTATCTCATCAGTTTTCTCATTTGATAGTTTGTGTAATTGGACACATGCTACTGGCAATCTAAGGTTATGTAGACAAGCCAATTAATAAATATTGGATGAAATTTAATGGTTCAAATAATATAAAAATGGGGAAATTATACTAAACTCTCTGAGGTTTGGCCACCGTACTCCTATATGAGAAAGTCTGTATATTCTACTCTACACAAAGACTCTTAAAACCCAAGGGTGGTGAACGTTTCCATTAAGTTGACCCACCTTTTTTCTTTTTAAATATCCAAACTATCCTTTAATAATAAGTTAAAAAAATATTTAAATAAAAGAATTAAAAGAAAATAAATAAAATAAAACACCAACAATAATAAATAAACAAATGGAGGATGCCAAATCCACAAAAACCCACTAATCATCAAAACCACAAAATCCATCAAAACCCAACATTTCAACCACATCCCAAATCCACAAAAACCCACTAACCATCCAAATTTGTCACACGAAGGAGGCAAGGTTGGTGGAGGATGCTACCGAAGAAGCCAAGCCCGCTGAAGAAGCTACAGCCGACGAAGGAGGCTGGTACCGTTGGTTGAGAGAGAGGTGGAAGGTTGGGTCTCTGAACTGAGTGGGTTTGGTGAGATGGTAAGAGTTTTATTTTCTTCTTCTTGTTTGAAAAGGATGAGATGGCAGAGTTGTAAAAGTAACTGTTATAAAATTCATAAATTTATTTGTTTTATAGGTAAAGAGAAAAGATTAAACTAATTAACCTTGTACAGTTAGATTATAATAGAGGGTTATTAATCTTAAGGGCGTTTACGTAGATACAAACTTCCCTAGGCGGTTTATTATATTAAAAAAAAAAAAAATTATTAACCATCTCTTCGTGTACGGTAGCTCATAGAGTTTAGTGTAATTTCCTCTATAAAAAAATTGACCGAAGAAATAGTAATGGTTCAATGAAATTCAATATTTTATATCCCTCATTTCTACTTCAATAAAATTATTGTGTCTTAGAAAATAGAGTCCTCTTCTATCTATCGTTGCATGTCAACACTATATTTTGAATTTTAGACTTCATCAAAATCACCATATTATTTGGAACAGTACTACGAGAATTCATGACATTCAAAAATTGTACAAAAAGGAAAACTTGAAGAGAACAGGAAAGAAAATTTTTTTTGAGGAATTTATGGTTATTACCTGCTTTTGCAGCTCCAATTGATCGAAGAACGGAAGTAGACAGAAAGAAGACAATATCAATGAAGTCAAAAGACTCAAGAGTGGCAAATGATAATTATATTAATCCACTCTGGCCCTTCTTGTGTCCACAATGACCAAGGCTTAGTTTATAACTTATTAAGGCTAGATAACCAAAGAGACTGTATATATATGTGACTTTTGCCTGGCCAAAGTTCAGGACAATAAGCCTGTTACTCCTCCAAAAAAAGGGATAAGCCTGTTACTTTATCATATCGACAATAAATTGTAGTCGCATCAAAGGCCTTCTATGTGTAATGTGGGGGGCTAGCTCTATTAACTGGTTGTTGATGCTAGTGCATTTTTATAAAATAATTGAGGAACGAGATCAAGAAATGTAAGTGTGAACATACATTGCATTAGGTAAGATGAAAAAGGAATTTTGAATTAATAATGTGGGTTGTCAAATGACCCCATAGGGATGTCAAAAAATAGCCGGTGCCCAAATCGATTTGGAAGCAATTTTTGGGTATTTTTAGGTTTGGGATAAAATTAATACCCATTCACAGATGTATAAGTATGAGTATAGGGAAAGCATTCCATACCCATTCACCCACTTCCTCTAAATCATTTTTTTATTATATAAATAAAAATTATATATAATTTTTATTAAAATATGTATTTAAAAATATTTTAATAAACTTGAAATTTTAGATCAGCTGAGTACATTAAGAGAAAAGAAACTGAGATTGTCTTCAAGTTGTCATATGTTATAATTGAGATATAGTTTTTCGAACTTTGGTATTTTATCATGATTTATTAGTAAATTATATTTTTATTTATATGCATTTGATTTTGTGCATTTTATTTTTCCTTTTAAGCTTTTAGGTCAGACGAGGGGAAAAAATAACAGGTATGGGCACGAGAGCATCCATTCCCAAAAATCCACTTATCCCTGCCTCTCTCACAAATAGGGATTTCGATAGAAATGGAGGAAGTGATGGAGAATAAGTATAGGTACCAAGACATCTATCTTTGTTGTCACTTAAATCATTGGCATCCCAAAACCTACCAAGTCACTAGAATGATAAGTCTGTTCTGTTTTTTATTTTATTATTATTATTTTTTAAGGGTTATAGTATCACACCATAACATTCACACAATATTACATAAATTAATGTTTATATATATAGTGATAGAAATATATATTTTCATCTCCAATATAATTATTTAAAACAAAATATGTGTCTATTCTTTTTATCAATAATTCTAAGTACGCCACATTTTAGTAGGAGTGATTGTACTTTTCTCTTGATCTTAAAAGGTCAAAAATTTAAGTATTATCATTGTCCTAAAATATAAGACGCGGATAGTTTTCTCTACATTTAATTCTTATCATCCCCCCCCCCCCCCCCCCCCCCCCCACCCCCCATTCATAATATATATATATAATTTTTATAATTAAGAATATTTTATTTTAAAAAGTAAGAACCAACTAATCAAATTAATTGATTATATTCTCTCTCTTATAATAATTTTTTTTCTTTTATTTAATTTAAATATAATTAATGAATTTGATTGGTTGAATCTTATTTTTTAAAATTAGGTATATTTGATTATTTATTATATATAATATCAAGTTATAATAATATATTATAAAATATATAAAATTTATATTTAAACTTCAGAAGTTTCGCCTAAATCACGCAATTGTAAGTACCTACCTATCTTGTTTTATTTTATTTTATTTTATTTTTTTTGTCGAAGTAGTAAGTACCTATCTTGTTTCTTTGTCCATTCTGCAATCGGGTGCTTATGATTTTCCACTGTATTCCATCCCCCGTGACACACGTTGATTTTACTACCTTCAAAGATTCCAATCTCTTATCTTCTACTTTAGCTTTTTGCTTTTCATGATTAATCTTGTTTAAAGTGAAAAAGCATGACAGGTGGTATGATTAAAAGAAAAGGTTTTATTGTCCATTTGTAATGGACCCATAAGCTTAGAAGATATACGAAGGATGTTGACAAAGGAGATGATTGCTTATAAAAATCTATATTTTCTTCATTTGTTTGATTGATATCTATATAATTTGCTTCTTCATCAAAAAGTGTAATGTTGTTATCATTCAATGTTATTTTTACCTTTCATGTTTTCATCATCTATAGTTTCTGTTGGAATTGATTGTCTATCTACTAAATTTTCATTCAAGTTTATATCTTTATTGTTATTAATGACAAATTTATCAAGAGATCCCTTTTGTGATTGAACTAGTTTTTCACTTTTTTTCTTTTTTAACGAGTTTTTCATATCCTGAGTTATATTTTTCATTAGATATAGACCTACTAACAATTATCAAAACTAACGAATAAAATAAATAATATGTTGAAAAAAGTAATAAAAATAAAATATAAAAAATAATTAAAGTAGTTCAATTATTTTCATAAAAAACAAGTCTTAAGGGAGTTTGATGGAACATAGAACTGTATATTGCTTTCAAAAAGTATAGAGAGATGGCTTTTCTATTTCCTTTTTTCTTTTGTCCTTGAGAATCATGAATGTCTCCAACTATTGAATTGAATATAATATGACAATTATCTAGATATTCTAACATTTCTTTCTATAAGGAAAAATTTGTTAATTCAGCATTAATTTAATAAATATTTATTTAAATAATAAATAAGGATTGAGATTTTGTTTGAAAAGTTGTTTTGGAGTGGGAAAGCTTTTATTATGAAATCAATATTTAAACATCATTAATGACAAAGAAAAATTATTTGAACGACACTTATAAGAAATGTAATATTTATTTAACTAATAAAACAAAATTGAGATTTTATTTCTAAAAATTATTTTGGAATAGGAAACTAATTACTATGAAATCAAGTATTTAAAAATCAATTACTATATTTATATATATTTATGGTAGGAAAGGAGTATTAAATTCATTGTATTTTAAGACAAATGTAGGATTTAAACATTTTATTTCTTATGATTTAGGAAAATATTCAATTATTCCCACTAAATGATGGTTTACTAAAAATAATTACCATGAAATAAGAATAAATTCTAACAAATACGGTTGTCATATATATAATGAATTTTATAAAAAAGGAAATTACAATTTAACTACTCAATTTGAAACTATGTTCAAGTGAAACAAAAGTTTCGATTTTATTACAATCTACCCCCCTACGGTTAGATTCTCTTCGTTAAAATTAACTGAGTTAAGGGTAAAGTTATCATTTTAATGGGTAGAGGTCCACCATGTGGGTGAAGCTCTATTGATTTAATTTCTATTAAAAATTAAAAAATAATTTTTTTAAAAAATAAAAATTAAAAAAACTCGGTTCTCTCTCTTTTCACCATCTCTCCACATTCATGCCAGATGCTCTCTCTCCACCATCCCCCACTAGACTTTCACCACCACCCCTTCCATGTCGACTTGCTCCATTGCCTTCCCTTTTTCTTCTCTTCTTCACTCTCTATCAAGCCCTACATCGAATACCTATCACGTTCACTACCACCTCCCCCCACATTGACCACATGTCTTCTCTTCCTTTCCTTCCCCTTCTTTTCCTTCTCTCTCATTTCCCTCTCGCCGTGACTTTTTGCTCCTTTTCTTTACCATTTTATCATCTGGGTTCATCTATGTTCAACCCAGATAAACCTTCACTTGGGCTCAAATTGATGAACTTATATAAAGGTTCATTTAGATTGGTCGATTCGAACCCCTTTGTCGATTCGAGGTCCTTCATTTGTGGGTTTGATTATTGCTGATGTTGGTTTCAACAATTGATAATAATTTTGATGTTGATTTTTCAATTTTTTTTTCAATCTTTGGATTTGATAATTTTTTATGTTGGGTTTGAGATTGATGATGGTTTTTGTGGTGATTTGGGTTTCTAGTGATGATGTTGGGTTTGATGGTTTTATGGAAGATTGATGATGTTAGGTTCGATTGATTGATGAACTGTAACTAGATGGATGAACAAGATGAATTTCTGATTAATTTTTTATTTAATTAATTAATTTTTAAAATTTTATTCAATTAATTAATTTTTATTTAACTTTATATTTTTTTTCAAATTAATCTATGGAGATCTGATGATTTTTTTAATATTTAGTTTTTAATTATTTTTTAAATTTATTTTTAAAATTTTTAGTTTTCTTTTTTAAAATAAAAAATGTGAGGCTATTGTCGACGTTGAAATTCAATTGACGAGAATTCAATGCCCAATACCTGCAATCAATGTGAGAAAGCACGAAAACCAAGAAAATAACACAGCAAAGAACAAAACAAAACCAAGAAACACAGAGTTTTTAACGTGGTTCAGCGAGTGCGCCTACGTCCACGGCTGTCTCTTTAAAATTCCGCAGAGTGACAGTATGATATTAATTGTGTCGTTACAATGATTTCAACCTCTATTTATAGGGGAAGAGTTGTTACAAATTAGGAAACATTAAAATAGGAAAAGAATTTCATCATAAATACACTTCTTAATCAGTTGGAATAAAATCAGGAAACTGCCCCAAATATCTCGAGATAAGGTTGACTGAATTTGAATTTGAATTTGAATTTGAATTAACTTCTATATTTTGAGAGAGAATCACTATTAAACTGCGTAACTTCCTGTTCTGGAAGATACTGCATTAACTGTCCTCTGAACGAGCTGCCGACTGTCTATAGCGACCTCGAGCTGGATCTCGCTGTTCAGTGAATAGCGAGCTATGCGTTTGGTGAATTGTGGAACGAGCTACAATGTTGCTGTGAAACGAGCTTATTGCTACGAGCTGGGAAGATTGCTGGGACGAGCTGTAGAGCTCGCTGGACTCGGAGTTGAAATATGGGCCTTGTCTGATGGGCCTTCTATTGGGCCTAAGTTGGGCTTTATCAGGCTTTTACTAGCCCATTTGGTGAGTCCGGAAAATGCACATAACATCAGCCCCCCAGCTCTCAGTTCGTTCTGCGAATTGGGAGCTCGAGCTCGCTGATAAAAGTTAGCTTCTTTGGTAAGCCAATTTTGAATTACTGTTTTCACGCCCTTTCAAATTTTATCTTGTCAATTCTGACACGTTGCAGTCATGCAGAAGGTAACTGAACTGACGCTGGCACATCTCTTACACGTACATTTTATGCGCACGTCTTTCAACTGACGGCTACATGATTAGAAAGTCGTACCTCGTGCTGCACCGTTGGATCAATGACGGTTACTTAGTACGCAGATCTGATGGTTGGGGTTCAAGCTCGTCCTCTTATATAAACTGGTGGAGCCCTTTCATTTTTTTTTTCTTCTGTCATTTTCTTCAACCATCGAACTCTCTGTTGCTGCACATCTCATTGATTCACTTCCAGTCGCCATTTTCCATCTCTTCTTTAGAGATTCACGGTAAGCTTCTGACTTCTTATTTCAAACATTCACTTTTTTGGTTTATTTTGTTGAGTTAATGTTGCATTGTGGTTGCTTTTTGCTATTGTTGTGTCTGAGATGGTTTGAATATCTCATGTTCTTGGTGTTGAGTTTTTGTTATTCTGGGTTTCTTGTTGAACACGACTTTTCAACTTCTATTAATTTGATCTTGTAGCATGCTTGTTTGCAAGCTGATTACTGTTTGTGACCCGTTATGCATGTGAACTTAAGCATCTGTAGACTATTGGCCCGTAGGTCGTTTCTCTATAAGTTGAGCCCCCCACTGTAGGAACGATCTGTGAACTAGGAAACTTAGGAAGTTTTTTGTATTTTAGTAATCTGTTCCTGGCGACCTGACTGTATCTCCTTTTGTATAGATGTCTTCAAGTGGAGCTCGTAGTGCTAGTGAATCAACTCAGGGCGGAAAGTGAGCAAAAGCTCAGCAGCGAGCTGAAAAGGAAAGGGAAACTCGCAAAACGTTCGCTCATTACCCATCTTCTATAGAAGTCTCTGAACTAAAGGGGATCGCTCTTCAATTTCATATCCTCAGAGGCTGTCGCGTGATGTCACCTACTCCAAGAAAACATGCAGGCTATCCTCCGCGGGGGTATATTGCTGTCAGCACTCAGCACTTGGAACACGAGCTAAGATTACCAGTTCCTTTTTACTTAATCAAGTTCTTGAACGTTATCAAGCTCGCGCTGTTCCAGTTGACACCGAACTCATACGCGCAGCTGACTTCGCTAACTCTAGCCTTCCTTAAAAATAATCTTCCTCCCCCAACTCCAAAAATCATACAGCACATCAAAGCTTTGAGCGCCTCGCAGGAGGGAACGTCAGAGGGCATTTACTATCTCACAGCTCGTCCGTCTGACTATAAGAAACTCTTGCCCCAAGGAGGTGCGAAGAGCAAGTCCAACCTCGGGTCATACAAGACGAGTTGGTTTCTCGTCTCATGCCCTTCTCTTACAAGACTTAAAAACTTTAGCTTCGTCTTGGAGCCAAGTAGATAGAGGAAGATCTTTAGCGGGCTTAAAATAATAATTTTAATTTTTATTTATTTATTTTTACAGATATAAAAATGGACAAGTCTCCTCTTAACAGCGAGGAGAAGAGGACTCTTGAGGTGCTCGCGAACTCGGATAAAGCGAGCATAAGCAGCAAATTTGATACTGCTTTTCTTCAAGCTCACGATCTTGCTCCTCCTGAAGATTCTCCATTAATCGATAGTAAGAATGACATATCGAGCATGGGGAAATGCGAGCTTCCCTCCGTTCTCGAAGTTCCTGTTAGGGGAAGGGATACATTTGATTCCCAATCGGTTCCAGCTCGCACCCCTCCTCGCGAGCAAAGACAGCATCAACTTCTGTTTCAGCTCGGGCAAAAACAGCTCCAGCCCATGCAACCCCTATTGTACAAGTAGATTCATCCCCCTCTCCAAATCACACAACTATTTCAAAGGTTCCATTGCCTGCTCCAGCAAACTCAGCGCATGCTCTAATAGTTCCAGCATCTGTTGAAGCAACACCAACTCTAGCTCGTACTTCACTAGTGGGTGCATCTTGAAAAGCTGTTTCCTCAGTTCCTGCTCCTTCCACTGGGTGAGCTTCAGCTAAAAGGAAGAAACTTGCTCTTCTGGAGTTCTCTCCCTAGAATCCTGCTAAGACTCCAGCCCCTTCAGCAGCTCCAGCGAAGCGACCAACTGAAACCTCAGCCTCTCCAGCTGCTCCTTTAAAGCGTTCTAAACGACCTGCTAAAGTACAAGCTCCCTCGGTCATTGTTCCTAGCGAGGTACTGCCCTCAGAAACAGTAGCAGATCTTCCGCTGGTTCCATTTCGCAGCTCGCCACATGGAAAAGAGGATGCTCCGTCTGAGGTCGCTCCCCAGGTAACCCAGGCTGGTACCAGCAAGAGAATCACTAGGCGTACCTTTCTTACGCGCTGTCATGTTTACCGGAGTGAGGAGCCTGATGCCCCGGAGGCTGAGAGGACTCCTTCGCCAACAAGACTAGACATCGAGGTTGGACCTAGGGGGATATATTTAACTTCCTTCCTCGACAATTGGACATCAATTATGTTGACTCATGCAAGGGTCTTAGAGAATAGGTCCTTTAGGGGCACGGACCTAGACGAGTACACAGCTCATCATTCCATGTTGGTAAGTCATTTTTCTTTATCTTTTGGCCTTTTTACTTTATCAAATATTAACTTGTAGAATTTTCAGGGCACCTTTGCATCAATAAAGCGAAGGAGAGAGACAAGGGTCACTGAGGATCGAATAATGAAGCTGAAAACCGAACTGGAGGAGGCTAATGAGGAGGTAGCGCACTTGGCTGAGAAAACCATAGATGGCAACGAAACACAGATAGTTGCGGTGAACACTGCTAGACAGGCAGCTGAAGAAGCTCTGTGGAAAATGGAAAATGATCACGAAGCCACTAGGTCGCACCTCACTACCTTGCTCCAAAATTGTAGAGATGAACTAGGCAAGGAAAAAGATGAACTGAATAAGGTGAGGGACAAGCTGAGGCAGTCTGAGCAGCGGGCCGAACTGGCCGAAAAACAGGCTGAGAAAGTGGAGGCTGTTGTACAGCGGGCCGAAGAGGCCGAAAATCGGGCTAGGATTGCGGAAAACCAAATCGAGGTCCTCAGGCAACAAATTCAGGCCACGGTACAGCGAGCTGAGGCTGTCGAAAAGTGGGCTGAAGTAGCGGAAGCTGCTGCCCAACGGGCTAAAGAGGTTGAGCACCGAGCTGAGGTGCTTAGGTAGCAAGTGGGTGATGTAATTCAGCAAGCTGAGGCTGTAGAGCAGCAAATAGAAGCTATGAAGCAAGAAGTCGAGGTCATCAATCGCCATGCAAATGATGCTTTCGAAGAACTGATGGTCCTCAGAGAAAAATCTGTTTAGGAACTGGAGATGCAGGTTGCTGAAGCAAAGATGAGGCTGAGGAAAAAACAGGTCTCAACTTTCTTTATACGCTGTGGATGTCCCATCCGGAGATGGATTTTTCTATCTTTGGGGATGTATGACTCGAAGCTATGAAGAAGTTCAAAGCAAAGACTGCCTCATCCTCAATAATGGAGGTGTCTGGCGCGACTTCTCAAGCTGAGCCCGCTGGTGACCTCGAACCTTCTGGCGTGTCTCCTTCTCATGAAGATCCTTTATTAGGCTCAGATCCTCCAGCTTAAAGCTAACAGCTTACCTTTTGTACTTGTATTTTTCAATCACCCATTTGTAAAGGATATTTTAGACTTAATGAAATTTACTTTTTTATTTCTCCTCTATCGAATGCGTTTGAGTTATTGCATATACTGTAATACATTTTAAGATCATTTTGTAAGACTTCTTGCGAGTTAATTATTAACGAGCTCAAAATATGATAATATCTTTAAGCAATCGCTTTAACTCAACAGAGCTTAAATTTTCGTAATATAAGCAACTGATCACAACCTCTTGAAATATTAGAATGTTGACGAGCTATGTAAGGGGTCGTAACCTTTCCCGCTTTTTAGGCTATTTCTTTTTATTTTAGCGAGCTATGTAGGGGTACACAACCTCAACTGCTTTTTAGGCTCTTCATTTTAGCGAGCTATGTAGAGGCATTTAGCCATCTGCTTTTTAAGCTTTTTTATTTAGCGAGCTATGCAGGGACACTTAGCCACCTGCTTTTTAGGCTCTTTTTATTTAGCGAGCTATGCAGGGACAGATAGCCACCTGCTTTTTAGGCTCTTTTTATTTAACGAGCTATGCAGGGACAGTTAGCTACCTGCTTTTTAGGCTCTTTTTATTTAGTGAGCAGTGCGTTAATCAACACGGAGCCTGTTGGTGAAATAATGCACATCATGGGGGAAAATTGAGCTTTCATTTTCTATTATAATATTGAATTATGGGTAACAAATAAAGTTACTGATAATATGGTCGAAGATGCTCTGCATTTCAGGCTCGAGGGACCTCAACTCCATTCATGTTAGTCAAATGATAAGCTCCATTTCCCAAATTTGCCTTGATGATATAGGGTCCTTCCCAATTCGGGCTTAAGGACCCATCATTGGGTTTGCGAGCTCCAGACATAATGAGGTGTAGTACCAAATCTCCCACATTGAAGCTGGGGATTCGAGCATTCTTGTTGTAATACCTTGCGATTCTTTGTTGATAGACAGCTACTTTTAACCTGGCTGTTTCCCTAACTTCTTCAAGTAAATCTAAGTTTGCAGTGAGTAGCTGATCATTGTCATTTGGATTGAAGGTCGCTCTTCATTGTGAGGTGACTTCTAACTCAGTTGGGATTATAGCTTCAGAACCATACACCATTGAGAAGGGCGTTTCGCCTGTGGTGCTGTGAGTTGTGGTTCTATAAGCCCATAATACCTTCTGAAGCTCGTCTACCCATGCTCCTTTCTTTGCTTCAAGTTTCATCTTCAGGGTCTGCTTTATAATCTTGTTCACAGCTTCAACTTGGCCATTAGCTTGTGGATGGTCCACTGCTCAGAAGTTTTTTACAAACTTCAAGTCGTTGCAAAACCTAAAAAACTGGTCGCTACTGAACTGGGTCTCATTGTCTGTCACGATCTGTTGTGGGACTCCGAATCTGCAAATAATGTTATTCCACACAAATTTTTCAATTTTTGTAGTGGAAATTTCAGCTAGCTCCTTTGCTTCTGCCCACTTGGTGAAATAATCAACTGCGACCACGGTATGCTTGCATCTTCCACAAGCTGTTGGCAGAGGCCCGATCAAATCCATCCCCCAAATTGCAAAGGGCCACAGGCTCACCATCTGTTGGAGATAAGCTGGTGGAGCTTGTGGAACTTGGGTAAACCTCTGGCACTTATCATACTTCTTCACTTAGTCGATGGCATCCTACTTGATAGTAGGCCAATAAAAACCTTGACGGAGTGCCTTTTGAGCTAGAGATAGTCTCCCAGCGTGATTTCCACAATGGTCTTCGTGTATTTGCTTCATCACTGCCTCACAATCTTGGCCATCTATGCATCTCAAGAGTGGAGCTGAAAACCCTTTCTTATATAGCGTATCATCGTAAATGCAGTACCTGGCTGCTTTAGCTCGCAAGCGTCGTGCTTCCAGCTTATCACTTGACAGTTTTCCATCTTGCAGATATCTCAGAATTGGACCCATCCAGGAATTAGGCTGCACAGTTATGGCCATCATCACATTCTTCTCTTCCGTACTTGGAGCTGGTAGGAACTCTATCGGGATTGCCCCCAGGAAATCTGCATCTCGAGTGGTTGTCAAGCGAGCTAAAGCATCTGCATGTGCGTTCTGAACTCGCAGAATCTGCTTCACTTCGCATTTCTGGAAAGCACTTAGCATTTCATGAACTTTCTGAAGGTACAAAGCCATTTTTGGCCCCTTGGTCTGGTACTCCCCCAGAATGTGGCAAACCACGAGCTGTGAATCACTGAAAACCCTTAGTCGTTCAGCTCGTATTTTTTTAACTAAACGTAGACCTGCGAGCAACGCTTCATATTCAGCTTAAATATTCGTAGTCTGGAAACCAAACCTTAGGGCACAAAGGATTTTATGGCCTTCAAGACTAATCAGCAGAATCTCGGTTCCAGCCCTTTGCTCGCTGGATGACCCATCAACATAAAGCTTACAGGTCGGACCTTCAGAAGATTCAGCTTCATTAACCACAGACCCTGTAAATTCTGCAATGAAATCTGCTAGAGCTTAAGCCTTAATAGTTGTCATCGGCTTGAACTAGATATCGAACTGTGCGAGCTACACTGCCCATTTCAACAAACGACCTGAGGTGTCCGCTTTCTGTAGAACTTGCTTGAGCAGATACTGGGTGAGGACTTCGATCGTATGGGCTTGAAAATAAGGTCGCAGCTTCCTCGATGCGATCACTAGGCAATAAGCGAGCTTCTCCATCTGCGAGTACCTGGTTTCAACATCTTGCAGCCTTTTACTTACATAGTACACCGGAAGCTGCGTCTTCTCCTCTTCTCTCACTAAAGCAGCACTTAGAGCTTATTAAGACACCTCCAAATACAGAAGTAGCTTTTCTCATTCTTTGGGCTTAGAAAAGAGTGGAGTTCGCCCCGTGTATTCTTTCAACTGCTAGAAGGTTTCTTCACATTGCTCGGTTCATTCGAAGCTTTTTACCTTCTTCAAAATGTCAAAGAATGGGATGCATTTATCCGTAGCTTTCAAAATGAACCTGCTTAATGCCGCGACCTGGCTGTTGAGGCTCTGCACATCTTTCATCCTTGTAGGCAACCTCATATCGATCAATGCTTTAATTTTCTCAGGATTGGCTTCAATACCTCTACTATTCACCATGAAACCTAGAAACTTCCCAGAAGCTACTCCAAATGCGTACTTGTGTGGATTCAGCTTCATCTGGTAGCTCATCAGAATCTGAAACATCTCGCCCAGGTCGCGCACATGATCATTCACTTGCTTGGATTTTACTAACATGTCATCCACATAGACCTCCATGGTCTTCCCAATCTGCTCTTCAAACATCATGTTTACCAAGCGTTGGTAGGTCGCTCCTGCATTTTTTAGCCCGAAGGGCATCACCTTGTAGCAATATAAGCCATGATCAGTCATAAACGAGGTGTGCTCTTCGTCCTCGGGATTCATTAGGATTTGATTATAACCCAAGTAAGCGTCCATATAACAGGACCCTTCCCAGACCTTATTTAGGCTCTTGTCTGGAGGATTCTGTCGGGCACTTCAACGGACTCATCGAACCCGACTCGTCGGATCGAAGAAATCCGAGAAGCGAACCCTAACTTACTCAAGCGGTTTACTCGTTTTAAACTTTGTGATTTGATTTTCTATTAACTGGTTGGGAGTAATAAAATTTTTCTCGATTTTATTTCATATACTTTTCGTAAAATTTTCGGCAGCATGACGACTGCATTTTTTGATAAAACCAAAAGTTTTCCTGTAAAGAAAATCACACTTCAACTATGATCTTAATTCCTCTCAACTTCTTTATTCACAAACAAGCATTATCATCACAATTGAACATGAACTCAAATTCAAAATATGCATATATGCACCATAGATATAAAATGCATGAATAATTACAACTTTACAATCTCCAATATTAGTATGTTTCAAAATGTAATACATTAAATACATATACACAAATGTACACCAATGTCTCGCACAATGCGCCCACCTATATATATACAAAACAAAAGGTCGTCGTCTCGTCCGGCGGTGACACGCAATGAAAATCAATAAGCTATAAAATAAACAACAAGAATGTATAATATCATATACACTAACATGGAAATTTACCACTCATTCAAGTTTTACGATTCCTTTCTAAACCCCCATGTATATCCTTGACTCATTCTAATCATCACGGGCGATTAGTACTAACGCCAACGTAAAGCTTACTAATGTATCTCAACCACTACGTTACGGAATTTACTGCATCGTACGTAGGGCGCTAAATCTTATCACTGGGCAACTACAATGCGGGATTTTCTGCATCGCAAGTGCAGTGCTAAACTCTAGGCGACTACGAGCGGAATTTACTGCATCGCTTCGTAGCGTTAACTATCAACTAACCAACTACGCGCGGAATTGTCTGCTTCGCAACGTAGCGCTATACTTTTCTATAATTTGAGCGATTACGGACGGAATTCTCTGCGTCGTCTCGTAACGCTAAATCTCATAACTTTTAAGGCATACACATGAGTTTTTATAACTCATTTGATTAGTACAAAAAGCACAAACTCACTAGTTTGGAAATCTTGAAAACTTTCTCATTTCAATTTCTTTTTATAACAACTTAGCATTCATCTCAATTGCTATATAGATCCCTTAGGAACCTATACACTTAACTTAAACCTCAATATTGAAAATCATATTCATTCTCCTTTATTACTTAGATTACATTTTCATTACCAAGAATTAAGAATTTACATGAAACTGGAAAAGATCTTAAGTGGCAAACCACTTACCTCGAAGCCGCGTCAAGCACCTCGATAAATCTCAGGAGCCTCGATGTCTCGCTCTTCACCTACACAACATTTTCTCATCATTACTAATAACAAAACTCAATTCTCAACTATAAGTTAGGAATTCTCAACTAAGGTCATTTTTCTTTATATAACCTCCTAACTTGTTTCTAACTCAACCGAGACTCTCTAACTTCGATTTCTATGAAAAAGTTTCAATTTTTGACCCATAGGGATCACCCCACGTGGTCCGTTTAGTTGTTGGAGGCTCGAAACGAAAAATTACATTTTTAAACTCAACTTACAGCCCACAACAGAATAGGTGACAGCACGCTGCTCGGGGCTCCGTTTTCCTTCGTTCTTTTTCCTACGATTCACTTATCTCAAGTTCTAGTCACACATCAAATTTCGTTGAAAAATATTATCGTTTACTAGGTCAAATCTAAGGAAAATACCCGGTTTCTGACATTTTCAAGCACTTTTAGTGCACGTTTTGTATACTTTCCGTTTCGGATTAGCGACGCTAGTTTTTCTTCCATAGCTAAGCCTCATTTAACTAATAATGATTAACCAAACTCATTTCATGCAATAAAAATTGCATTAGGATAGCCGTTTCACTTCTCAGAGCTCTAACGGCACTATTTTGTGCATAACTTGCACAATTTTTATCGGATTCGATCCATTCTAAAACCTATGATTTTCTATGGTTTCTAGGCATCATTTGAGGTGTAAAACACCCTCATATAAGTCAAATATAGTCAGGTTTTCTAGAGCTCAAAATTTGAGCTCGGGAATCACAATTTTGTCTAAAACTACCTCTTTGTGATTCTAACAATTCTCTAAACTTTTCTAACTCTTTTTATGCTCAAACTTGGGTTCAAAACCACTTAATCTCAAAGCTTATCTACTGCTCTACAAGTCTTTAACACATACATAAACCTTACTTATTCATTTGGACACTAAAATTTCACTCAAGCTTTGTGTCATTCACTTGGAGTGCATGACAACCATTTTTCTGATTCAACTTTGTTTATGGGTATAACAGCCTATATACACCATTTCAATGCATCATTTACACTCAAAACTCATCATTTAAGTGCCTATTTCAATCATATGAGGTTCTATCAAGGTTTAAAAGCAATTTAACCAACACAACTCAACCACAACAACAACAACACAAGCTGTCACCATTCTTTATTTCAGTTTCTGCAGAAATTAAAAGAGAATGAGTTATAATCTTACTCAATCCTTGTTTTTAGGGTTTGGATGACTTGCAAGAGGCCTTAGGAGATAGGTTGAGAGGATGGAAGGCTGCTCGGAAGGTCTTTCTTCTCTTTTCTTTCCTAGCCGACCAGCCCCTGCAGTTTCTTCGCGTTTCTGCTCGCGTCTGGTCTGTTCGCGTTTCTGCTCACGTCCCTCACGACCAGCAACTGCTGGTGGCTTCTTCTTCTTCGCCTTCTCCTTCTCTTTTGTGGTCATTCACTTCTGGTCTTCTTCCTTTCACAGCTAGGCTGTCTTCTTTCTTCTTCTCACGGTCAGCAGCCGTTTCAGTTTTGCCTCTCGCGAACCTTTTGGTTTCCTCGACTGAAGGGGCTCTTGTTTGCTGAAAAATATCAGCTAAGGGTGGTATTTATAGATTCCACCTTTCAAGAATTGTATTTGTTGCATCCATCTCTTCCTATTTCACAAAACTCCCTCTCTTGTTTTCTTAATTCTCCATTACACCCTTCCTCTTTTATTTCCTTTGATAATCTTTGCTTCTAATTGATTGATTGAACTATTACTAATATTTATTTAATCACTTACTAATATTTTATCACTTATGGATAATTATGAAATAAAGTTCTAACTCTCGGATTTGTCCATATTATCAATTATCTATATATCTATTTGTAAACATATAATTTTACTCTTGGCTACTTTTATAGTTGACGAATTTCGTCGTCAATCTTAAATTAATAAATCTCTAATGCCATGAGGTTCCATTAATTTAATGTTCGAGATTTACTTTACTCTCTAATTTATCTTTTAACACTAGGAGGTTATAGATCGAGACTAGGGGCTTACACCATAAAACTCGGGAGCTTGTGTCCAGTTGGAGCATCCATGAGCTAGTCTATCCTCGGCAAGGGAAAACTATCTTTGGGGCACGCCTTATTCAAGTCAGTGAAGTCGATGCAAGTTCTCCACTTCCTGCTCTTTTTCTTTACTAACACGGGATTGGTGACCCAGGTCGGATAGTAAGCTTCTCGTATGAACTTGTTCGCCAGCAGCTTATCTATCTCTTCCTTCAAAGCTAAATAGCGCTCCCCTGTCATTGCCCTTCTCTTCTGGCGAACTGGCTTGTGGTGAGGATCAATATTCAATCTGTACGACATCACCTTGGGATCTATCCCCACCATATCCTCATGATTCCATGCAAACATGTCCAAGTTCGCTTTTAGGAAGTCAGCGAGCTGGGCTTTCAGTTCTGTAGCTAAACCTCTTCCCAACTTCAAGCACCTCTCTGGATCTGCCTTGCTGACTAGTACATCTTCCAACTCTTCGACTAGCCCTATAACTTGGTCTGCATCTACCTCGCGAGGGTCCAGATCGTGACTGACCCCTTTCTCCGTCATAGGTCGTGGCTCGCCCCCCGAAACCACATTCACTTTTTTTCCTCTCACGCCTATCTTAACAGCATCCTCGTAGCAGCGTCTTGCTAAGTGCTGCTCTCCCCGAACACATCCAATGCCATTAGGAGTTGGGAATTTAACTGTGAGGATCCTGGTTAAAGTAACCACATCCAACTCGTTCATAGTAGGTCTTCCCAGGACCACATTGTAAGCTGATGGGCAATCAATTATCAGAAAATTTGCCAACACAGTTGCCTGGCGACCTGCTTCCCCCAGCGTGAGTGGTAGCTTAATCTGGCCCACTAGCACAACAACATCTCCAGTGAAACCGAATAGAGGCTCTGGGGATGGTCTCAATTGCTCTGCTCCTAGCCCCATCTGCTCAAAACAGTTCTTGTACATCACATTCACTGAGCTCTCAGTATCTATCATGATGCGCCGTACTTCAATGTTACTGATCTTAGCTCGAATGACTAGCGCATCATTATGTGGCCAGATCACACCTCTAGCATCTTCATCAGTGAATACAATTTCATCTGAGGTCGTTTTGGCTTTCTTGGCAGGTCCCTCTGACCCACTGACCTGAAAAGTATGATTGGCCTCTCGGACATATCTCTCGTGCGACCTGTTCGAAGCACCTGCGATATGGGGGCCACCAAAGATTGTAAAAATAGTTCTTACCGCAGGCTCATGCTCTAGCTTAGGAGCTTGCTGGGGCTGTGGTTGTATTGGCTGCTGCTGTTGAGGTTGTTGTTGTGGAGGTCGCGAGTCTGCAAGTTGCTCCACATAATCTCTCAAGCGACCTCTCCTGATCAATTTTTTAATGGCGTTCTTCAACGCCCAACAATCTGAAGTGTTATGCCCGACCTCATTATGATAGGCACAAAACTTGCTTCTATTTCTGTGCTGAACAGAGGCTCTCAAAGGGTAGGGCTTCCCTAAATCCTCCATGTTCTTTTCTGCTGCAAAGATCCTGTCTTGCGAGTTTAACAGGATGCTATAATTTTCATAGTGACCTTGACGCTGAGGTCGCTCATTCCTTGGCTCTCTCCTTGCCTTTTTAGCAATCTGATTGCTTGAGCCACTATTTCTTCCTTCTCCTTCGTTCCTGCCATTGCTTCTTCTCTTTGGCTGGCTGGATCTGCCTGCTTCATTCTTCTGATTCTGCTTCTTCGGGCCGAAGGTCTCTTCCCACCTAATCTCCTTTGCAGCTCGCTCATAGAACTCTTCCAGATCCTTCACTGGGGACTTGTAAATGCTTTCGTACAGTTTCCCATCCTTTCGCAACCCAGCTGAGAGCGCTGTCAATATGCTCTCATTTGACGGATTCTCAACATTTGTGACCTCACGTCTAAACCTGGTGATATATTCCTTCAACGACTCACCCTGACGCTGGAAGATAGTAGCTAGGTGGCAGGATGGAGCGAACTGTCTTCTCAATGCCCTGTACTGACCAACGAACTTCTGCTGGCATTCTTCCCAACTACCTATGCTACGAACTGAGAGATTCTTGAACCATGTCCTTGGAATGTCCCCCAAAGTAGCTGGGAATACACGGCACTTCATCATTGGATTACCTGTTTGCAGGTCCATCTGAACGTTAAAAGTATCTAGATGATCATAGGGATCACTGTCCCCATTATACTGCTGAATACTTGGCATTTTAAACCTTGGAGGGAGAGGCTGCGTCTCAATTTTCCTTGTAAATGGGGTCCTTTCTCCGTAGTACCCACGTTGTTCTGGGACTCCAGGTCGTGCTTCTAGCTGCTGGACCCTCTGGAGGAGCTCCTCTACTTGTGGATCTCGGAGCTCATATCTCCTCCTATGGTCGCGACTTGAAGAAGGATGCTCTGGGTCATATCTCTTGTGCCCTTCGAACGAGCCCCTAGGCTGATGGGATCTCACGTGATGCTCGTTCACTTCATCCACATACCGAGCTGCAGCTCAGACTCTATCATGCCCAACCTCTTCCTGCTGGTTTCCACCCTGGCTCAACCTTACCACCAGGCTAGCTGGGCGCGCGACCTCCCTTTCTTTGCGGACAGGGTGTCCTCCAACCCTAAAACACGCATTAGAGGAACGAGTTGAGTCTGCAGGTCGCGGGATTTCCCTTGCTAGCCTTTCGGGCACCTGCATCGCTTCATGCTGTTGGGGCACATGCCTTGGTGCCTGAATCTCAACCTTAGGTACGTTCTATACTTGAGCCTGCACCAATATATTGACGGCCTCTGTGAGCTGTCTGACCATGTTCTCCAACGCCTCTTGCCTCTGATACCACACCTATTGCCCATCCACTATTGGGGCGATTGGAACTGGCTGACGGAGAGGCAAAGACGGTATGTTTGCCAGTAGCCCAGCTACCTGACCATACAACGTTCCTACTACATGCATGGGTGCGCCTTCCACCTGTTGTGCATCATGTTGATAGTGACTGGGCTGACTCTCTGCCTGGTCAGCCTGTGAGCCCACATACTTGGTTTGTCTGGTTCTTGTCATGTTGTCAGAAATCAATGAATTGAGATGAAAAAAATTACAGTTTGGCCCTTCCTCTAGGGCCAAAATGTCGACGTTGAGATCCAATCGACGAGAATTTAATGTCCAATACCTGCAATCAATGTGAGAAAGCACGAAAACCAAGAAAATAACACAGCAAAGAACTAAACAAAACCAGGAAACACGGAGTTTTTAACGTGGTTCAGCGAGTACGCCTACGTCCACAGCTGTCTCTCTAAAATTCTGCAGAGTGACAGTATGATATTAATTGTGTCGTTACAATGATTTTAACCCATATTTATAGGGGAATAGTTGTTACAAATTAGGAAACATTAAAATAGGAAAAGAATTTCATCATAAATACACTTCCTAATCAGTTGGAATAAAATTAGGAAATTGCTCCAAATATCTCGAGATAAGGTTGACTGAATTTGAATTTGAATTAACTTCTATATCTGGAGAGAGAATCACGATTAGACTGGGTAACTTCCTGTTCTGGAAGATACTGCATTAACTGTCCTCTAAACGAGCTGCCGACTGTCTATAGCGACCTCGAGCTGGATCTCGCTATTAAGCGAATAGCGAGCTATGCGTTTAGTGAATTGTGAAACGAGCTACAACGTTGCTGTGAAACGAGCTCATTGCTACGAGCTGAGAAGATTGCTGGGACGAGCTGTAGAGCTCGCTGGACTCGGAGTTAAAATATAGGTCTTCTATTGGGCCTAAATTGAGCTTTATCAGGCTTTTACCAGCCCATTTAGTGAGTCCGAAAAATACACATAATAGGTATTTTGGTCTTTTAAGCATATCTATATTGTTTACTATCAGCTTTAATGAAAATCCCCTAATAGTAGGGAGTAAACTATAATAAAATGGAAACATTTGCTCCATCTTAATATAATTTTAAATTAGGTAGTTAAATTATAATTTTCTCTTCATAAAATTTTCGGTTAATAAATGGAGATGTAGAAATTTAATAGGTCCATGGCTGTACTAGGCGACAAAGATTGGGTTGGTACAACATTTACTAACATGTAACTTTAAAATTTGTTGTTTTAGTACAAATTTAAAAGTTGCTTGAGAGTAGAAAAGCTTTACTATAACATTAATTATTTAAAAATTACTAATAAATTTTATATTATAATATTAAAAATCTGGGGCCTTCCTTTAAGGCGAACTTCAGTGAGCCCCTAAGTTGCCTAGACGCGCCTCCCGCCTCCCTGTAATTAATCATTTGGGTGCAATCATCTCGCTTTAACTTGTCGTGTACATTTACTCTGAAAACAAACCATAAAATGTCTATTAATTTTAGTGGGTTCACTGATTGATGATTAGTGCTACTCATTTTCATTGGGTTTATACCAATAAAGGAGGAAAACTGACATATAGATTTAATAGGTCTACAGGAGTGCTAGGTGACAAAATGTGATTACAAGATTCGTATTAAATTTTAATTATCTATATTAAAAAAATGTTGTCACGAAATTAACATTCAAACATAAATTTAAGACATATTCCCATTAAAAAAAAAATAAAAAATCAAACATAGTTTATCATGGAAAGTTCTTTTTTTAAAGCAGTCATGAAAAAATCGTTAATTTTATGTAACTGTAAATTATTTGTAAATTTTTCATCTGCTTTTCAAAATTGTTATATTTTGCTTTTTAAATACAAAATTTGGATGTCTTATATTTTCAAAAATAGTGTATTTGAATCAATAATTGATCCCAACTTTAGCTAAAGATGGAACTTGACTTAAAGTTCTCTTTTTCTCTTTTTCCGTTTTATGACATTAGACAATCCAGCTGTACTCCGCTTCTTGCGGTCGAAAAATATCCTTTCTATGTTTTCAATATAATGATGGATATTCCTTCTTTCAATAAAGTTATATCATATCACGTGGAATTGAACCATTTTAAGTAAACAATGGACGGCTTCTTTGTTTTTTGGGGGGTCCTCTTCTTTTTTATCATTTTGTTGGTAAACGTGGTTATCCATTTTTGTTAGTTTTGACTATGGGATAGACATTCTGTTTTTCTTTACCCACTGGATTTTTCCTATAGAGTGTTTTCAGTCAAGTTTTAATGAGGTCTATTATAACAATCGATTTATAATATTTATAATATTTAGTTTCGACTTAATCTTTTACTATTTTTCTCTTCCCATGATTTATTTTTAATCTTTATAAGATGATTCTCAATTTTATATTGGCTTTTGCCTTATCTCTATTTGTTTTTAATTTGTTTTTAATTATTTATAGTAAGTAGACAACATATGAATTTACAGCACTTAGTGCTATCTCTGATATCATTATTTATTTTTGAGTTTTTGCAAGTGACATATCAATAATATTTTTTTAAAAAAATATAAATCCTTTTTAACAAGAAAAACATGAAAAATGCATATTTCCATCTTCAATATAATTATCTAAAATAAAATATGTATCCACTTTCGAGTAATTATTCTAAAATATGTATCACATTCTCTTATATATTATATTTGACAATTAAGAAAAGAGAGAATAAAAGAAATCTTTATATTTTTAATTGGTTGAAAATTTTGAGAAATCATAGTTAGCATTTCTAGGAGAATTTCTCAATTAAGAAACCAATCTCCATATTCTCTACTTTTTTTCCCATATCAATTTCATATTTAAGTTAGATAATTGGATTGAAAATTATTTTATTTTTTGTTTATTATCTATCTATTCTACGTGATAGAAAATTTAACTCAAATAAATAATTGTATTAGAGATACTCATATATATATATATATATATATACATATGTTGGATCTCCAGTCCATACTCAACCACTCCTGACAAATCAACATTAATAATAAAGGTCTTTGTTTATTAATGTTGATTCGTTAGGAGCGGTTGAGCATCGATTAGGAGATCTATCTTGAGTCATTGAAAAAAAAAAATATATATATATTTGTAATACATTTTGGATATCGAGAAAAGAGTAACTGCATTTTAAAATTGCTTGGTATAATTTGTTATATATTTATTATATCTAATTACAATTAAACATGTTTGATTACAATCAATAAATATGATTTTGTCTGTTGATTATTGTAAATATAATCTGACTCATTTAATTATAATCAAATATAATAAATTACAATAAGAATTTTTAAAAATATATATAAATAATAATTTTAGAATGCAACTATTGATTTTTTTTAATCAAGTCTATAGATACCCTAGGTGTATCTAAGGATGACCGACATATATATATATATATATATATATATATATATATATAGTCTATGTTTATACATTAATGGTGTTGAAGTGAATCATGCATACTCTAGTTCATGCTCAATCAATCCTGACAAACCAACATTATTAAACAAAGACCTTTCTCTTTGTTTAATTACAAGTTCTTTTTGTTTATTAATGTTGATAAGGTCTTTGTTTAATAATGTTATTTATATGTATAGATATAAATATATAGTCTTTGTTTATACATTAATGGTGTTCAAGTGGATCATGCATACTCTAGTTCATGCTCAATCACTTCTGCCAAACCAACATTATTAAACAAAGACCTTTCTCTTTGCTTAATAACAAGGTCTTTTTGTTTATTAATGTTGATAAGGTCTTTGTTTAATAATGTTATTTATATATATAGATATAAATATATAGTCTTTGTTTATACATTAATGGTGTTCAAGTGGATCATGCATACTCTAGTTCATGCTCAATCACTTCTGCCAAACCAACATTATTAAACAAAGACCTTTCTCTTTGCTTAATAACAAGGTCTTTTTGTTTATTAATGTTGATAAGGTCTTTGTTTAATAATGTTGATTCGTCTTGATTATAGGTTAGATATCCGACATTGGAGATCTTTCTTGAGTATTTGGAAAATATTTGATGCATTCGAAGGACAAAGTATGGTCCACTTGAGCACCAACTCATGCCTAACGACTTTCTTTTTCATAAAATTTCAATCCCTTAAGACTTCATCTTTTTTAATTTTATTTCTTCTGACTCGACTTCTTTGTCTTCTTGAGTTTAATGTATATCTGATAAGCAGCGGCAAGCCAAAATTTTTATTATATATTGATGGATAAAGTAATTAAAATGAGACTCGTTAAAATTCATCTAAATTGAATTGACATTAAATTTCTACAATTTTCCTTTTAATGTACATGATCAAAGGATTCATAAGTGAGCTGTCTTCCACTTTATTGTGCAATATAATACACATAGTTAAACTCAATATGTAACATATTTTATATTGTTTTTATGTAAAAACATCATATCAGAATATCTTCCTAACTAATGTAATATAAATTTTAATAATTAAATTTAAACCTTCAAAATATTAATAATAATTATACACGCAAATTTAAATAAGAAGTATACACAGAACAAGTACAATTGATCACTAATATTTAAAAACTACATTACCGATCAATATATTTAAATTACAATTACTTATATGATTCCTACTAAGTTAGAATAAGAACAAAAATGTCAATATGGATAAGAATTATGTTACCACTGTTGCAACATTTATCGATGTAAAAGTTATTATTCATATGAAATAAGAGTTCTTTTTAGGGTATTTGAACCTTTTTTCTTTTTTTTTTTAATTTGAGCTATTAGGTTATCACAACATAGCTAGGATACTATCCTAGCCCTTTTTTCCTAAACTTTCATGATTCGTGATATATCAGCATAAAAAATTATGGATGATCATGATTGTTATATTTTTTTCTCTCAAATAAATCACTCAAACTCCAATTTCTCTTACAAATGTCAAAGTAAAAAACAAGATTACGAGAGAATTCCAATTCATCACAACGATAATAATGGAGTTTTTATAGAACCTATTATAATTGGAGAGCAAAGAAAAAATACACTTACTTTCAAAAATAAGAATAATATAGTGAAAATTGAAGCTGAAATCTGCTCATCGAAAGAATTTCAATACAATTATCATTAATCCAAATCCTACATAGTTTTTCTTTTCAAAGTCTTCTTAAAAGTGTTCTATGTTTAGTAAAAAAAGTATAATTGTCGTAAGCATTTATGCATGTTTTCAACTCCGAAAGTGAAAGAAATTTAGTGCAAAAGCAAAGAAATTTAATGTACAAATCAATGAAAAAGAGGTTTAGAAGCAAGATTTATTACTAAAACTTTTAAAATATGAGTGTTTTCACACAAAAAGGTAAGATGAATGAAAGTCCAAGCCTTCAACAATCAAATTATATTTCAAATTGAGTGCTGCTAAGCCTCCAACTTGATTTATTGAAAGTGAATAATATAATTTGTAGAGCGAGAAAGTGCGAACAGAGTGAGGGAGAGGGGAGAGAGAAAACAAGGCTAAGCTTAAAGTTTTTACCCAAATTAATGAAGGATAATTTCGTCTGTTTCATTGGTGAGAAAAATACTCAATTTATAAAAGTAGTAACCTTTCCAAAAGAATCACCACACTTCAGTGACATATGGTGATATTTTTAATAAACTTACGTGTTTTTAAAGCACAAGAGAAAATTATGTATCAACAATGAAAAAGTACAATGTAAAGTAATTGCTCACTAACATGTTAATTTTTAATTGAGTAACTATGTATTTTCATGTTAGTAATCAAGTTGGAGTCCTATTTTATAAAAAGAATCTCCATTATGTATTTTTATATTAGTAATCAAGTTAAGAGTCCTATTTTATAAAAAGAATGCTATAAATTCCTATTTTATAAAAAGAATGTTAAAAATTTTTAAATGTATTAAAATAATATGATAGGATAATTTATAATAATCGAATCAAATATGAGATAATATATCTAATGATGTTGTAATAATAAAGTGAATATTGAATGTTATAAAATTAAGTGTCAAAAAAAAGTAAGTGTCAATGAAACCTAGTGTGTTGGAGTAGCCATACAAGCTACCGTGGCTGTGCTGAATTTTCTAAATTTTAACAAAATTTTGACAGATTTTAGCTTGTCAGTTATTCAGGAAACATAATTTAATTAATAAAATTATTAATTTTTATATTTATTGTATGGTTGATCAAACACCATAGAATTTTTTTCACAAATAAAAGGGTTTAAAAAAATAATGGTAGAGATCTATCGCTCTTATTTAACTTTTTCATTCAACTTTACGTAGCTACTTATACGTGATTTCCATATCAACTAATAGTCCGTTTGAAATCCAAATATGGAAAAGTCGTACTTGGTGTCTACCATTATTATTAAAATAATAATAATTCAAAAAAAAAAAAAAACAACACAAAAACAAGAACAAGACAACCAGGCCCAATCGTCACTATTATCTTTTGACTTTTCACTTTCCAGCACCCAAACTCAGGGTGCTTTTAAACTTGACGTAGCTGTTGATGTAATTGCACATTGTTTCTCTTGAGACTGAGAGTGCAGAGGATTTTCTTCTAATCAAACTCAGGTATGAAGTATACTTTACATATATCAAAACTCTTTTTCTTCTTCCCTCTTTTCTTGATCTCAATGCCCTTATATACTTCTATTTGAACCTTTTAAGCTTTTCTTTAACTGGTTTGAGTCTCGATTGTTTTCCAGCTTGAACCTCTTAAACATGTTGGGATTATAACCGAAAATCAAACTCAATAAATAAAATAAAATAAAATTTATGTTTTGGAACATTTTATTGAGTATAGATTTTTTTTCCAGCAGTTAGAATATTAAGCAGTCCCAAAATCATCATGAGTCTATAAGGAAAATTCCCTATGCATATTTCATGTTATTTTAAGTTGTTTTTCATTGTTTTCCAACACTATTTTCACTGTTATTATTTTATCGGACTAATTAGATCCCCTTAATGAGGTTGAATAATCTTGATTACGCCATCAATCAAATCGTATCTCTCTTTTTTTTTCTTTTTTTTTTTTTACTTTATACTAACTATTAAAAGTTTTTTGCTCATAAAAGTTTAGATCGGTGCACATATAATAATTAGTCCAAATCGTAAGGTTTTTGCTCATATACTAATAATCATAAGATTAGTTGCGAGAACTATGTTATTGGAGGTTTTAGTTAAATTTTTTCTTTGATAAGTTTTAGTACAGTACTTCATCTATTGTTTTCCATTTTTTATGTTCTTTTTTAATTTGATTATTTTATTTATTTTTTTGGATATGTTTAATTTGAATATTTTATCTTTGTAAAATTGGGAAAAAAATTGAGAGATCTCAAAAGTGAATCTAAGTAATACCCACAAACAAATTTATATAATCAACACCAAAGGATTCAGTTCTCAAGTCGAAACATCTCTTTTACTCTTTATGCGTACTAGATATGGTGTTTCGTTTTTGCAGAGATAACCTATAGTTCTAGAGGAGAAATGGCAGTATCAAAGCCACAAGATTCAGCTGATCAACCTCAGCCACCTCGGAGCGACGAAGAAGTTAAAAGGCTACGGGATGCTGTGCTATTTGCTTGGGAGCATTTGCACTCAGTGGTAAAAAAAAATGGTGGCTCAACACCATCAAGTCTGGAACAAACAGTAAACCAAGTGAAGGTCAAAGCGCAGGAAAATCAAGTTGCACCTCCCCAGCAACAGCAGCGTCAGATGCAGCCGCAAACACCCAATCAAAAAGGATCATCTAAAAATGATACAACGAGACCTAGCTCAATGAGTGACCGAACAAGTACTAAGGTTGATCGTGTCCACAAGCCCTCGGCTCATCAGGCTAAGGCTCGCCTTTGAAGTGGTAGATAATTTCAATAGCAAATGCTAGAGTTTCTTATGAAAGCAATTCCTAGTGTTTGAACTTAAATTTAGTAATGGTTTTGAACTTCAATTTAGTAATGGCATATATCTGTGGTTTGATATTAGATACTAAATATGTTAACGAATAGGATTCGGTCATCGGTTTGTGTTTCCAAAAAAAAAAAAAAAAGGAGGTTTGTGAGTGTTATTAATATTATTACATGTGTTGTGAAACAATTGACGATTTTGCATTTATTTTGTTATCTATTTTGTTATGTCACCGCAATCAAGATATATATATATATATATATATATAGATAAATGAAATTATATAAATCTAATAGCTCATCATTGAAATTTTTTCTCAGTGCATGCTGATACAATAAATCCAATGTTTCAATGATGAGCTACTAGATTTATATATATAAATATATAAAGAAAAGTTGCCTTTTTATATTAGGAAAGCACTTAAAATTGTTTTTGAGAAAATATGTGACAATGATAATGTTAAATATTTTAAGTAGAAATTTAAAAAACAACCCCCATTTCAAAACCAAAAATCAATTTTATCCCTTTAAAAATAAAATTTGTTTTTGACCCTTCAAATAAATAAATTATATTCAATATCTCGTGATTCTCAAAATACCTAATTAGTAAAATTTCAAAAATATCAAGTCGTTTATCATGCATAAACATAACAAGAGAGCTTTTTGTCATGTCCAATAGTGACGGAAGCCTCTCTTGTCACGTTGATGGGAGGCTCTTCTATGATGCTAAAGTGTGGTAGGAAATTTTCCCATCATGTTTGCTTCCTATCATACTTAAAAGTCTTTTGATCAATAAGGGGTATTGAATGAAATTAATTTATTTGAGGGGTTAAAAATAAATTTTTCTTTGGAATGAGCTAAATATATATATGTATATAATTTTTTGAATTTGAATCATTTTGAATTTTTCTCATATTTTAATGTTACATAATATTTTTCTTTTAAATGAGTTGTGGTTTCTTAAATGTATTGAGACTCTAAGTCGTGAAAAACAAGAAATTGATCTCATCAGGTGTGGCAAATTTACTATATCAATTTGATATGGTAATTATCAATAATCATTTATTTTTTTCATTCATCACAGAAATTCAGGTGAGATGAGCAAATATTAAACATGAATGGTTCTAGTTTATCACACATGTGACATATTTTGGGCGGATGAATGTACCGTATATGTTTACACCCCAGTTTTCTTATTAAGGATATGTTTGGGCTGTAGCTTGTGAAATTATTGTTTGTATCTTAACTTATAAAATAACTTATTTAAAATATAAGTAGTTAGGCGTTCGATAACTTAGGGTCCTTTGTATATTAAAAAAAAAAAGGAGATAACTTAGGGTCCACTCTCTAATGTTGTTTTACATCTTTTGTTTTAATTTGAGAATGAGAAAATTATTTTTGTATTTTTTGGATTAAAAAACGTCGTTTGGTAAAGATTATTAAAATTGAAAACATATAAATATGTTTTATAATAATATGAAATGAAAAATTTTAACAAAAGTATATCTGGTTAGTCAATTCAATTTTATAGTCAATCAAGTATTTCATTATTTTGACATAGTATTAAAAAAAAAAACAAAAAAAAATTGACACCATGCCCAACTTATCTTCAACCTCCACCTCTCTTCGCCATTATTGACACCGTGCCTGTGTTTCAACCACAACCTACACCTTTTTCATTGTTGACACCGTAAAGATCAAGCCCAAGATTTCGGCATCCTCAACAATGGCCGCAGTTTTCAACCTCTCCTCTGAGCTCTTCTTCTTCGTCCATCTCCTCCCAGTGGGAAGAGATCGATGGATCTTCTCTATCAAGGATCTCCTCTTACAGGAGAAGATAGTTGAGGCCACAGGTGGAGATGGCTCTGCTCTTCTCCTTCATTCTCCTTTTGCTTTTTGTCGTATTGTTTATTATATACTGATATTAAGAAAAGAGGAATAATGAATACGAAAAAGCCGGAAACATCAAGTTCTCCATGTTTTCATTATTTAAGGAAGGGAAAAATTATAAATAACCTCAATTTTTTATAAAATACCAAATCAGACCCTATGATTTAAACAATTAGCAAAAACTTCCTACAATTAGTTGACCGTTAGTTGATTTTAGTTAAAATTAATGCAATAAGTTGGCTTTAAGTTCTATTATATAGAAATTTACCTAAGTGATCTTATTCCATTACATTTTAGCAAAAAGTAACTAAAATTATTAAAATTAAAAAATACAATAAAAGTCACAAAATAAAAAGGAAAGATATAGTAACTACGGGCGGTGGCCAATTGACGGAACTTATGGCCACTGCCGAGGCCAATGGCCAGAGGAGAACTGGCATTATCCAGCAGTGCTGTCACTGGCGGAAGCTGGTTCTCCTCGGCAGAGGATCCTACTCTCACCAGATGTAAGCGGCCACTCCTGTGTCGGTTTATACCACTAATTATTGATATGAAGGAAACGTTTACAATTAAGACACTCCATAACAAAGCTCATGTCGTTTTGAAGTATGTCCTGAAGTTAATATACGGTTTCGCCGATGAGTCATACCATTTGTTTCCTAGGTATTGTTGGGCTCGAAAACAAAATATACCCAGCACTATCGCTGAATGCAAAGTGGACTACTTGGGTAAATTTCAATGCTTTTTCACTCTACGGGGATTTTTAATTGCATGTGGCTTGTAATAACAGCAGATGACACTTATTTGAAGGGTGAGTACAAAAGAACCATGTTTGTTGCCGCTTGTAAAGATGACAATGAAGAGATATACCTGCTTGCAAGTGGGTATAGGGATTTTGAGAATATAACAATGCGTGGGAGTGGTTTCTGAGGTATTTGAAGACAATCATAGTTGATATTGATGATTTGGTTGTTATATCTGACCGAGATCCAAGCATTTAATTGGAGTTGTAAAGATGTTTCTAAATGCAGTATATGGCTTTTGTGCATGGCATTTAGGGGAGAATATTAAAAGGACATATCATAGGGGTGTTATAGTATCAAATAAACCAATCAGTCATTATTGTGATATATTTCTATTATCATTATTGTAATATATTATTCTAGTTTTCATTTATGTAATATGTCTCTTAACTTATAAATTAGCTTTCTATTGTACATTGAAATACATAGTAAAATATACATTTCATTCATATTTATCATAGTATCGAGCTTATTTTTTTAACAAACCAATTCACTGTCATCAACCATCACCCAAAACATTATATACACCACCCAAAAACACCATCACCCATCACCGTCACCCAACAACACCATTACCCATCACCGTCACCCAAAAACACCATCACCCATCAACCAACCCCTATCACCTTCATTCACTGTCAAACGCTCATCAATCATCAACCAAGACACCACCCCACCATCACCGCCACTCACGATCTGGTTCGCTTAGGCCGCCGGCGCCTTTCCGCCGTAGCTGGTCTGTACATTCTTGCTGTTCCGGTGCTGTTCCGTCGCCTCTGTTCCGCTGTCGGCGCGGTTCGGCTATGTTTTCTGGTCTATCCTGCTGCCAGCGTTAATCTTCCTCCCTGGTTTTTTGGTCTAGACTGTTCCGGCGCTGCTCTCTCCCTGGTTCTGCGCTGCCAGCGCTTTTCTCTCTACTACCGTGCACCATCACTCCTGTCGCTGGTCTGTTCTGGTCTTCTGCTGCTCTTTGGTCACTTTCGCTGCTGTTCGGTCTCAAGCTCGATCATTTTTTTTGCTGGTCCGTTGGTTCATCTCATCACTGGTCTCCTTGAATCGTTGCCTATCTCTGGTTTGTGTTATTGAAAACTTTAACTTTGTCTTGGCCTGCCTTTGTATTTGTTTTATATTGGGCTTTTGTTAAGTTCTTTTTATTGGGCTTTCTTGGTGTGAACTACTTATTGTACTTCATTTTTTATTGGTGTAGATTATTTCTTTGGACTTAATTATGGAGAATACTTGGAAATTAGACATGTCTCAGCATATTCAAATTATTTTAGATGGCCCAAACTATATTTTATGGGCCCAAGCAATGCCTAGTTTTCTTAAAGGCAGGAAATTATGATGGTTTGTTACTAGAGGTCGTAAAAGGCTCATAAAACTTGAAAATTAGACTAATGAGAAATACAATAAACGACTTGATAATTAGGCAGTAAAAATCATCAAATCATCACTTGGATTCGTAACACCTCAATTCCGTCAATCAATTTTTAATTTGGTCACTTTGACACTATTCAATCTCCTTGGACTTTCTTGGCTCACTGGTATACTACCTCCGATCTCTCTAATTAGTATCATTTATCACATAATTTGTGTCAATTATAATAGAAACCTAGTTAGTCAATTACTGATTTTCACTCATGGAGGCAATTTCTTTGGGATCAACTAGCACTTTTCGAGCCCACCTGGACTGATAATGAAGATACTGAAAAATTCAATACTTATAGAGGTCAACAATGCTTGAAACACTTTCCTATAACTCTCATTGATACTTTTGAGCCCGCTCGTACTGATAATAAGATCAGTATTAGTCATTTGGAAGCTAATGTTAAACTAATGTTTTTCGATAGTACACCACTTAATGATCTCACTCTTTATCGAGAGCTAGTTGGTAGTCTTGTTTATTTGACCGTAACTCAGCCGGATATCATATATGCCATGCATATTGTTAGTCAATTTATGTTTGCTCCTTATTCCACTCAATTTGTTACTGTCTTTCATCTTCTCGATATCTCAAGGGCATGATGTTTTATGAACTTTACTTTTCTGTTAACTCATTTTTAGAGTTACATGCTTATTCAGATGCTGATTGGACTAAGGATCCTACTGATCGATGATCTACCACTGGTTTCTGCTTCTTTCTTGGTGATTGTCTTATCTCATGACGTAGTAAGAAACAGATTGTTATAACTTGATCCAGTACTAAAGCCGAATACTAGGCCTTTGTTGATACCATTCAAAAACTTATTTGGTTGTGCTGGTTACTTTCAGACATAAAAATTCACCAACTCATGGCTACTTCTCTTTCTTATGATAATTATAGTGCTATCCAAATTGTCCGTAATGATATCTTTCATGAACGTATCAAACACATTGAAATTAATTGTCATTTTGTTCGACAATCAATCTCAAACACATTAAAATTGATTGTTATTTTATTCGACAATATATTCATCAAGATACTATTAAACTTCACTTCATTGCTTCTACTGATCAACCTATCGATGTCTTTACCAAAGCTTGTCATTTGGGACGTTTTCGTGAATTGGTTTCCAAATCAACCTTGTATCTATCTCACCATCTTGAGTTTGCGAGGGGATGTTATCAAATCAATCAAATCAATCAATCATTATTGTGATATATTTCCGTTACTATTATTGTAATATATTATTCTAGTTTCCATTTCTGAAATATACCTCTTAACCTATAAATTGCCTTCATATTATACATTGAAATATACAGTGAAATATTTTCTATTAATAATTATCAAATACAATGAAAACATTGATAAGTTGCACATAATACATCATCGACATATTTTGGATATATCAAGAGTCTTTCAAGACTTCTTTCTCTCTACACACACACATATGAAACACAATTTATTACAAGGGAAAATATGATTAGTCTATTTCTAAGAAATGTATACAAAAAAGATAAGGGATATTATCAAAAATCCCCTAGAAAACAAAATAATGTGAAACTACCACTGATTTTCTAAATATTATCTGAAAAACCCCAAACGTTAGTGTGATGATAATTTCCATCCAAAAATAGAATGCCTTGTTAGGGTGTAAGGGTATTGGCATCATGTTGCTTTAATTAACCTAAATTGACCCACGCCCAAACCCTTAACCATCAACCTTTTACCCATATAGAATGAGATCCAATAGACGACACCAATGGAGGGGAAGATACAGAGATGATTGACAGCTTTCTTGGCAACATCGACTAGGAGGGAGAAGATGGAGAGTGATCAGTGTTTTGCTGCTACTGGTGGTAGTGTTGGTTAGGAAATTTAACTATTTTGATACGAGTTAGGAAGCTAGTGTTGGGCAATATGAAAGAAGACAAATGGGGTTTGAGTTGAGATAAAAGTGTGGTGATTTGCAGTTGCATGAGGTCTAAGGCTTGCTTGAGGAGTTTTTCCATAGTAGGAATCATGTCAAAGGTGTTATCAAGGCTAGGAGGTAGGCCTTCGATGTGTGGGATTTGGAAAAGGATTATTTGGGCTTTGGGAGTCAGTTTCAACATGGTTTTGATGCATGAAATGTTTCTAGGAGTTGAGAAGAAAGAGACTTTAACCCCATGAACACATAATTTATTGGAAAGTTGAACAAATGGGCTTATGTGACCGAAAGCAAACTGTGGAAACATCACAACTATTGTTTTAAAACTTGGCAACTAGATCTGACTACTCATCAAGTACTAGGTGATCGATGTTCCACTGATCCGAGAACCTCCAAATTGGGGGTTTTATTCACCTTCGACAAGTATTTATCGAGTATAGCCAAGTACTCAGCCCAACTCGGTAAAAGGTGAGCTCAAGTGAGACATAGAAACCAAATCTTGATTGCAAAATCACGCCTTTCTGCATAGAACCAACAGAGATCCAAAAAAAAAAAAAAAAAACACATACACACACACACACACACACCTAGAATAAAAAACAAGAGTAGAAGGTGAAATAACAAAACCCTACCAAGGAAAAAAAAAGTATCTAATTTTAAAGATCAGAGACTTGATACCTTCAAAATTAGATTCTCAACTTATAGATCAATTTAACACAAAGTTGATGCAATTTGATTGATTGATTACCGTGACGACATTGCAAACTGCGCACTTGTCACCAATCGTAGTTGCAATGGAGAACACAACCTATAACAAAACAAGAGCCTTTATTGACTTCGCCATCTTTTTCTTCTCTCTCTGCTCAGTCACCACATTCAACGACTACTTCAGTCATTCTCAACACTAAATTTGTGTTTGATGGGCCTATCAATCTAGATTTGGCCCAATCCATTAAAGATGGATCAACTCAACTTCAATCAATTTTTGAATATAGAGCTATCAACCAAATTTGACTAGTTTAAAAAATAAATAGTATTTCAAATTTTGGTTCGGTATAATTTAAATAGAAAAGTAATTGGATCGAATCTTAAAATATTTCAAAGAGTGAGAGTCTAGTCTAGTTTGAATAGAGTTTTCACATTTACACCCTTTTAAAATTTGTAACTAAACCCCTTCTTATATGTTCATCCCATTCATTTTTTTCTTTAAAAAAAAAATGATAGTTACATCCTATACATTACTAGTTATATTCTTTCTTTTGATTCCAAGAAACATTATAAATAAATAAATAAATTATAAAATAACTTAATTAAAAAAAAAAAAAAGTAAGTGTGTTGCGCCTCCTCCTAGATTTGGGAGAATGCAATGGTCTTTTCCTTCATTTTACATAAGGAGGTAGCAAATTCTTCCTTAGTTCTATATAGGATGAAAGAGGTAACCTACTCCATTAATTGATTTTAGGCTTGAGAAGGCTATTTACACTCATTCGAATTCCTATTTTCTTTTTCCATTTCTTTGATAGTATTTCAGTTTCAGTTTTCCACACTATTGTAAAACTCAGTGAGTAGTTACTTATCGAGATTGTATGTGACAAGTTTTATAATGTTTTGTAGTTATATGATTGTATTTTGATTTTCTGAAAATTATATTTATTTTTTATAGGTTTGACCAAGTTGACCGTTGATCAACAATCAAACTGAGTACTTGTCGAGTACTCACTAAGTAGTCAATCATTCACTACTTGCTAACTCCCTAGTCGAATAGCAAGTAATGAATTCTGAAACATTGATCACAACATGAAGTTCATCCCTTGATCAACTCTTCTTTTTATTTTCTCTGGATTGTTCTAGATTTGACTATATTGCTCAACAAATTCATATATAAAATCGATGGTTGATATGATGATGTTTTCTTTAGATTGTTCTTGATATGATTGGCTGGTGATTGATGATGATGAAGACTAGAATGTTCTCCAATTTTTATTATTATTATTTTTTAAAAAAACTCAATTTTTTATTTTTGTTTTAAATTTATTCACAATTTTTTGAAATATAATCTCCACTGATATTTTCTTTGGATTGTTCTTGATATGACTGGCTGGTGATTGATGTTGATGAAGACTGGATTATCCTCCTTTTTTTAAAAAAAAAAATGCTCAATTTTAATTTTTGTTTTGAATTTATTCATCATTTTTAAAAAAATATATATATATAATCACCACCGTCCATCCGGATTGAGGGACAGTGGACTCTATCTTTTCTATATAATTTTTTTAAAATAAATATATTTCTTAATTTTTCTCAAGAATATTTCTTATAAAAATATTTTTTTTGGCCTTAGTTAAATTTTTTTTTTTAATTTTCAAATCAATACATTAAGGGCATTTGTGTCTTTTCATTGTTTCATCATAAAATCACTAAACATTTAGATGCATGGAAATTGCTTTTAGATTGACAGGTGGGGGGTTTTTGGCTAATATTTTCTAGTAAATTGGCATTAATTTGATTTCTAGGGAGGCGTTTAGTATTATCCCATAAGATATTTCAGAAGTTATATTTTCTAAATTAATGATCTTAAGGGCTAGCTAATGCAGACTACATTAAACACGTTTCTTGGTTGCTAGTGTTCTTGATGTTATTTCTTTTTCGATAAGTAACTAGTGTGTGCAATTGCCTAAGATAGTAATAAACTTTATTCAAATCAATTATTTACTGAATAAAAACACATTTTAAACCGCACAAGAAAGCAAAATTGATTGAGTTCATGAACATCCAAGTTAGCATTAGTAAAAGAGCATGATTGAAGTACCAAGATCCTTCATATTAAAAACACTCCCAAATTTAGGACAGCAACAAAGTTTCTAGAAAATTGTGTGGTAAGTTTTTTCTTCTCAGTATAATCCATCCACGTAAAATTAAGTATAACAAGATTCATTTCTTTCATAATGGTAGAAGGCCAACGATAAACCTTAAAAGTATACAAGGAAGAGCCTGTAATAATTGATGTAATAAAACACATCTCACCCATGATGGAAAGAGTGGCACCTTTTCATAAAGCAAATTTAGCAAGAATATTATGAGCAATTGGATCCGACCTCTAGGGGACCCTTCAACAAAGGAACTCAAAGATAATTAGAACGAATAGATCCATGACACGTACTTGATAAAGAAAGAAGGCCAATAGCCTATCTTGGGGAAATCGATTTCCCGAAAACATAAACAGAAATTTTTTCCAAGTTGACGAATGTTAAGTTAGTACATGGCATAATATTGTTTGTACCGTTTTGGCAATTTGCAAATTAGGGTCTGGTATATAGTTATTTGGTTAAGAAGAATTATCATTGATTGTCTTTCAATAAACAATATAGGCATCAGGTCAAAAATTGCTATGAATAAGGAAGAGAGGTGGAAGGAGTGTTTATATAAGAATAGAGAGTGTTGATGGTAATAAAATTGTTATTAATTTTCTGGTAAAACTATTAACTAATTTAGTTACCATTACTAATGTCCCTCAAAAGTTCAAAACACTTATTAGTAGAATTTTGAGTGTATTTCTCTAAAATTTATCTTGTATATGAATAAAGTGCTAGCTAAAGCTATAAAGAAATAAAATAGTATTTAAAAAAGAAATTTATGCTGCATGCTGTACTTTTTTACTTTGACTATTACCAAGGGATATTTTCATGAAATAGATCAGGCATGACCTTTTATTCATGCATGGTAAACAAAGGTTTTGAATTCTCGTCATTTAATTTGTTTTCAGTACGTCATAATCGTTTTAACTACAATATAATGGCTCTCACAGCCGGATAGTGTACGCAAAAGAAAAAGAAACAAATGAGTGATTATTTGAGTTAAGTTTTTGTCCTTTAAATGGATGTGACGAAACAAAGCCTTTAATTACTATAAAGGGAATCAATGTATATGGTACCTTTAAATGTTACCATTAATAATTAGATAATATAATTTACCGTCGGAATGATTTTTGCTCACTATAATATTTGGTTTTACTATTATTACAGTTGTAATAATATTGTGTAGAAAATAAGAAAACAATTTGAAAAGAAACAATTAAATGATTACAGTTGTAACAATATTCTATATGATAAGAAATTTAACTTAAATAGATAGATATTGAAGATGCTTTATATATATATGAGAAATTTTTATGGTTAATATCTTATAACTTTAAATTGTTAGGACTACCTAATCAAATTCATTTATTGCATTTGAATTAAATAAAAGAGATAATTTTTTCTTTAGGAGAAAGAATGTAATAAATAAATTTGATTGAATGATTATAACAATTTAAAGTTAGGAAACACTGATCATAAAATTACTATATATATATATATATATTCCAACTACTCAAGATAGATCTCCAATGTTGAGTCTCTAGATTCTATAATCCATGTCGAACTACTTCTGACAAATCAAACAAAAATCTTATAATAAACAAAGACCCTACAAATCGACATTAATAAACAAAGACCTCGTAATAAATAAACACCCTCACAAATCAACATTAATAAACAAAGACCTTGTAATAAATAAAGACCTTGACAAAAACCTTGTAATAAACAAAGACCTTGATGAGGTTAGGAGTGGTTGAGCATCGATTAGAGATGTGACATTGGAGATTTATCTTGAGTTGTTGGGATATGTATATATACACATATACATATATATGTATATTAATATTCTTTATTTATACATTAATTTTGTTTAAGTGGACTATACTCCATGCTAATCAACCACTCTGAACAAATAAACATTGTCAAGGTCTTTGTTTAATGATAAGATATTTTTGTTTATTAATGTTGATTTGTTGGGAGTGATTGAGTATCGACTAGATCACAAATATTTAAAAACCACATTACCAATATATTTAAATTACAATTATTTATGTAGTTCCTAGTAAGTTAGAAGAAGCACAAAAATGTGGATAAGAATTATGTTACCACTGTTGCAACATTTATCAATGATGCAGTTATATGTCTAGTTATTCATAAGAAACAAGAGTTTTTTAAGGGTATTTTGAACATTTTTTTGAGCTATCATCCTATCACAATGGAGTGCTAGTTTTTTTATTTTTATTTTTATTTTTACTTTTAGTAATTCAGTAACACATCAACATAAAAGATAATATATGATCATGATAATTAAATTTTTTCTCTTAAATATATCATTTAAACTCCAATTTCTCTTATAAAATGTTAAGATAAAAACAAGATTACAAGAGAATTTCAACTCATCAAAATGATAATAATGGAGTTTTTATAGCACTACTATAATTTGAAGGAAAAAAACATCTTAATTTCAAAAATAGAAACAATACAGTGAAGATTGAAGCTGAAATTTTATTCCTCTCATCGAAACAATTCCAACAAAATTATCATTAATCCAAATGCTACATCTTGTTTCTTTTCACTGTCTTCAAGAAAGTGTTCGATGTTAGTATAAAAGTTATAATAAATATTGAGCAAAAACAATAGATTTTGATCATGAGTAAAGAAAATAATTTTTGATAAAATTAAATGAATCAAGATAAAATCAAATGTTCACAATAAAAGAAAATGGACAATATTATCGTCAGCATTTAGGCATGTTTTCAACTCCAAAAGTAAAAAGAAATTTACTGCAACACAAAGAAATTTAATGTACACATCAATGACAAAGAGGTTTAGAGGCAAGATTTATCGCCAAAACTCTTGAAATATATATGAGTGTACAAATCAATAAAGAGGTTTAGAAGCAAGATTTTTCACTAAAACTCTTGAAATATGAGTGTTTTCACTTAAAGAGGTAAGATGAATGACAAGTCCAAGCCTTCAACAATCAAATTATATTTCAAGTTGAGTGTTGCTAAGCCTCCAACTTGAGTTATTGAAAGTGAATAATAAAATTTGTAGAGCGAGAAATTGCGAACAGAGAGAGGGAGAAGGGAGAGAGAAAACAAAGCGAAACTTAAAGTTTTTACCTAAATTAATGAATTTGATAAGAAAAAAATAAGTGTCATTAAAACCTAGCTAGCGTGTTAGTAACCATAAAAGCTACCGCAGGTGTGCTAAATTTTCCAAACTTTGACAAATTCCTGACACGATTTTGGCTTGTCTGTTATTTAAGAAACATAATTTAATGAATAGAATAATCAATTTTTATATTTATTGTAATGTTGACCAAACACCATAGACTTTCTCCACAAACGAAAGGGTTGAAAAAAAAATGATGGTAGATATTCAACACTCTTATTCAATTTTTCCATCAATCTTACCTAACATCTGATATATCATTTCTAGGTTTTAAAGCTACCGCAGGTGTGCTAAATTTTCCAAACTTTGACAAATTCCTGACACGATTTTGGCTTGTCTGTTATTCAAGAAACATAATTTAATGAATAGAATAATCAATTTTTATATTTATTGTAATGTTGACCAAACACCATAGACTTTCTCCACAAACGAAAGGGTTGAAAAAAAAATGATGGTAGATATTCAACACTCTTATTCAATTTTTCCATCAATCTTACCTAACATCTGATATATCATTTCTAGGTTTTAACAATATAACAGTTTCCATCTAAGGTTGGATATATGGAAAAACTGTATATCTAGGTTTTAATAATATAAAAGTTTCCATCTAAGGTTGGATATATGGAAAAACTGTATAGGAGAGTTGGATGTCTACTAGGCCCAATAGTGACCTTTTTTTTTTTTTTTTTTGACTTTCAAGCACCCAGCTCATAGTGCTTTTAAATTTGACATAGCTGTTGATGTAATTGCACATTGTTTCTCTTGAGACTGAGAGTGCAGAGGATTTTCTTCTAATCAAACTCAGGTATGGTGTATACTTTACATATATCAAAACTCTTTTTCTTCTTCCATCTTTTCTTGTTTTAAATGTTCTTATGCAGTTCTATTTTAACCTTTTAATCTTTTCTTTACTGGTTTAAGTCTCGATTGTTTACCAGCTTGAACCTCTTAATTATGTTGGGACTATAAACGAATATTATCGAACTCAATAAATAAATACATAAATAAATAAAATTTATGTTTTTGAACATTTTATTGAGTATAGATTTTTTAAGTTAGAATATGAGGAAAATCATCATGAGTCTGTGAGGCAAATTCCCTATATACATATTTCATGTTACTAATGAAGGATAATTTTGACTGTACGTTTCATTGGTGAAAAAAAAAAATACTCAATTTATAAAAGGTAGTAACCCCTGGAAAAGAATCAGCACACTTCAGTGACATATGGTGATATTTTTAATAAATTTATGTGTTTTTTAAGCACAAGAGAAAATTATGTATCAACAAACAATTTGTATCGTTAAAATTCGTTAGAATTTTTTTTTAACTGAAATTTAATATTTTTAAACTGAAAATATTTAATTTTGTAATAGTTGAAAAACAAAATTATATAATATGTCATTTCTCAAACCTTGTGGTTATGAAGAAATTATTAAACAAAGAAAAAGTACAATGTAAAATAATTACTTACTAACATGTTAACTCTTAATTGAGTAATTATGTATATTTATGTTAGTAATCAGGATGGAGTCCTATTTTAAAAAAAATGATGCTACAAATTTCAAAAACTTATCCAAATAATGTGACGAGATAATTTATAACAATTATATTAAGTATGAAATAATATATTGGTGATGTGGTAATAATATGTATGCTTGCCATAATATTTGAATAATGAATTTGATAAAATTTTAAGTCATAACATCACTTTAATAGTATGTATATATATATATATATATATATCCATGATAGAAACCTAGCTAGTGTGTTGTCATTTGGCTGCTGGCGCCATTGGCACCAGCAGCCCCCACGCCGTGTGTTGGTGTGGGTTCGACACCCAGCTCGCCATATCCAAAAAATAATAATGAATTAATAATAGTATAATAATATAAATATACCTCATGTCTCCCATTATTCGGTGTAGGTTGACCCCCCATCTTTATGTGGGTTTCTCCTCCATTCCCGTGTGAATCTCTCCCCCACCTCTATATGGGTGGATCCCTCCCAATTGAAAGTAGTTCTCCGGACCGCACCACTAGTGCTCTATCTCTATTGGTCCCGATTATTCTCTGGGTCAGTTCCAGATACAATTATTATACTATAAAAAAAAAAAAAAAAACCTAGCTAGTGTGTTAGTAACCATACAGCTACCGTAGGTGGGCAAAATTTTCCAGACTTTAACAAATTCCAATTTTAGCTTGTCAGTTATTCCAGATCTCATAATTTAAATAATAGAATAATTAAATTTTATATTTATTGTAACGTTGATCAAACACCATAAAACTTTTCCCACGAAGGAAAGGGTTAAAAAAAAAAAAGATAATGATAAACATTCAATACTGTTGTTCAATTTTTCAATCCAATCTTACGTAGTAGCTGATATATTAATTTTAGGTCAATGGATAGCCAATCTCAAATCCAAATATTTAATGATGTATCAGCTATCATATAAGATTGGATAAAAAAAGTTTTATAAGAGTATTAGATATCTAATGTTATTTAAAAATTTAAAAAAAAAAAAACAGATCATGACTTTTTTTTTTTTTTTTGGAATTTTCAGCACCCAGCTCACAGTGCTTTTAAACTTGACATAGCTGTTGATGTAATTGCACATTGTTTCTCTTGAGACTGAGAGTGCAGAGGATTTTCTTCTAATCAAACTCAGGTATGGTGTATACTTTACATATATCAAAACTCTTTTTCTTCTTCCATCTTTTCTTCATCTAAATGCTCTTATATACTTTTATTTGAACCTTTTAACCTTTTCTTTTACTGGTTTGAATCTCGATTGTTTACCAGCGTGAACCTCCTAAACATGTTGGGATTATAACCGAATATCAATCGCAATAAATAAAATAAAATATAATATAATTTATGTTTTCGGACATTTTATTTAGTATATATTTTTTCCCTGCAGTTAGAATATTAAGTAGTCCCAAAACCATCATGAGTCTATGAGGAAAATTCCCTATGTATATTTTTCGTTATTTTAATTTGTTTTTCATTGTTTTCTGATACTATTTTCACTGTTATTATTTTATCGGACTAATTAGATCCTCTTGATGAGGTTGAATAATCTTGATTACTCAATCAATTAAATCGTATGTCTCTCCTTTTTCTCTTTTTCGTTTTACTAACTATTAAAAGTTTCTTGCTCATAAAAGTTTGGATCGGTGCACATATAATAATCAGTCCAAATTGTAAGTTTATGTATTATTTTTGTCACTCACGTACAATCCTAAGGCAAATCTATTAAATCTAGCTCTGATATTAAAATCTTCTTCTGAAGATTAGATGCGAAAACTATGCTATTGGAGGGTTTAGTTAAATTGTTTCTTTGATAAGTTTTTGTATACTTTATCTATTCTTTTCCATTTTTTATCTTCTTTTTGAATTTTAATATTTATCTGTATAAAATTATAAAAAAAAAAGAGAGATCTCAAAAATAAATCGTAGTAATACCCACAAACAAATTTATAGAATCAACACCGAAGGATTTCTCAAGTCGAAACATCTCCTTTGCTCTCTATGCTTACTAGCATATGGTGTTTTTTGCAGGGATAACCTGTAGTTCTAGAGGAGAATTGGAAGTATCAAAGCCACAAGAGTCGAAGTATCGGCAACAGCAACATCAGATGCAGCCGCAAACACCCAATCAAAAAAGATCAGCTAAAAATGATGCAACAAGACCTAGCATAACAAATGATCGGAAAAGCACTGAGCGTGCTAAAATAAATAATAAAAAACCATCTGAAAATGATATAACAAGACCTAGCATAATAAATGACCGGAAACGTACTGAGCGTAGTAAGGTGAATGAAAAAATATCATCTAAAAATGATGCAACAAGACCTAGTATAATAAATGACCGGAAAAGTAATGAGCGTGCTATCGTGAATAAAAAAATATCATCTAAAAATGATGCAACAAGACCTAGCATAATAAATGATCGGAAAAGTACTGATCGTGCTAACGTGAATAAAAAAATATAATCTAAAAATGATGCAACAAGACCTAGCATAATAAATGATCAGAAAAGTACTGATCGTGCTAACGTGAATAAAAAAATATCATCTAAAAATGATACAACAAGCTCAAACAATGATCGGAAAAGTGCATCTAAGGTTGTTCATGGCAACAAGCCCCGGGCTCCTCAGGTTCAGGCTAGCTCTTGTTGTGGTAGATAATTTCAATAGCAAATGCTAGAGTTTCTTATGAAAGCAATTCCTAGTGTTTGAACTTAAATTTAGTAATGGTTTATATCTGTGGTTTCATATTAGATTCTAAGTATATTAATGAATAAGAATAGGTTTGTGGGTGTCATTAATATAATTACATGTGCAGTAAAATAATTGAAGACGTGTTGCATCTGTTTTTGTATCTATTTTGTTAATATATATATATATATATATATATGTACACGCACACCCACACTTCTCACTGCTCATTGAAATTAGTTAAATCATTATATTGTACATGTGTGGACTTTTAATTATTTATAAATGATATAACTAAGTTAAACAAGTGAAAGAATGTAATGGTGCATTTACTTTAATTGGAGGAATCAGAATGACTTGGAATTGGAATTGCTTTGAATCGAAATGATGTATCAAAATTAGAATCAATTATTTACTTTAACTGTGGAAATCGGAATAGCTTAATGTATTCCCATTGAGCTGTTTATTTTACTTTGGAATCCAAATGAATTAATCACAATCTACAAAAATGTATTTGATTAAAATTATAGATTAATTACAATAAACAAAATAGTATTTAAGATATAGTGTCATATTTTTATCATGTAATTGATCATAATAGACTAAAAAAGTAAATTTTCTTAACAATATTATTGTAAGCATATTGTGTATCTATATATTTTTTTCAAATGAACATTTTGTGTATCTAGGTAACATTCTTCAATTCATCATAAAAATTGAGTGCTAACTACAACTCATTGAAATAAAATACAAAACTTTGCACTAGCACATTTTTTTATAAAAGCTTTTAGCATATATAAATATTCATATTTATAAATACAAAAAAAAAAAAAAAACCAAGTACAAGTTTTTTTTTTTTTTTTTTAAATAAGGGTATAAAAGCCTTTTTACTGTTGAATTTGAGAATGAGAACGAGATTTTCAAGTAAGATGGAGGGAATGAGATTCTCATTCCAATACCCTAAATTAATATGGGACCCACATTTTCATTCTCATTACAAAATAAATTTCAAGTAAATAAACACCATCAATCAATGTTATTCCATATTCTCATTCCCTAATCTATGATGCAAACACATCATAAATGTAATGACTCATAATTGAAACATTGAATTCCTTATATCAATGCCCACTGAGAAAAAAATAACTATATATAATATTTTTATAATCAGTACCTCCTAACTTTAAAAAATTAGGACGAACTAATTAAATTCATTCATTGCATTCTCTCTCCTATTTAATTCAAATGTAATATATGAATTTGATTGATTCGCCCTAATTTTTTAAAGTTAGGAGGTACTGATTATAAAAGTACTATATATGTATACAGAACTTCTATAGTCAGTACGTCCTAATTTTTATATTATTATGACTATCGATCAAAATCATTCATTAAATTTCTCTTCTAAAAAAATTTATGTCTCTTATTCAATTCAGATGTAATGCATGACTTTCATTGATAGTGTAAGACATAAATTCCAATGGACCCAAAAAAAATATTGAAATTCAGTTTACTATTATTAATGTTGTTTTAAATGCACCCCTGATTTTTCTTCAAGCACCCTGTTTGTTGTTTATATTTTATATAGTTGGTGGAACATGGTGGCCATATATAGAAAAAGTGTAACGTGCCTTAACCCGACCAGGTTGGGGCTTGCCCTTGGAACCAGTCCCACTGTCGGGCCTCGGCCTCGTGGTTCTTCTTGGCCGACCACCTGGCAGGTACTGTCCCTCTACCTTCTGAGGGATTTCTTACACCTCCCTCACCACTCGAACTCAATACTAAAGGCATATAGTCATTTGGGGAGTAGCTCAAATGGTACTCACCATGCTCCCTAAATGACTATATGTCTTTGGTCTTGAGTTTGAGTGGTGAGGGAAGCATAAGAAATACCTCAGAAGACAGAAGGACAGTACCTGCCAAGTGGTCGAGCTAGAAGAACCGTGGGGCTTAGGTCTGGCAGTGAGACTGGTTCTAGAGGCGAGCCCCAGCCTAGTCGGGCCAAGGCCAATTAGAAAAAGTGCAAACATTGACGTTGCAATGAAAGAAACAAAAGTGAGTGACAACTAGTCAAAATAGAAAAAAATAAAAATGAAATGAGATTGAGAAGAGACAAAATAATGAGATAGCTGCATGAAAGAAAGAAGGATTGGCATAGAAAATTAGAAACAAAAAGATATTGGTTGAGAGAGTCGGAGAGAAGAGAGTTAGTTGGTGAAATATTTTAAAGAAAAAAAAAAAAGAGAGACAGTGTTGTTTGAAGTGGTATTTTTTTTTTTAAAATTAATGGACACGTGTCAGGTTACAAGTCGTTTGAAGCATAAACAATATATATATCTAATAAAATAAACGAGAGAGTAAGATGTGAGAAAAAAAAAAAGACTTGATGATGGATGAAGAAGGCAGAGTTCAAGCTCTACTTCTATGGAAGAGTTGTGACTTTTGCATAGGAAACTATCTGGAAATTTCTTGACTTTTTTTTTTTTTTTTTTAATGCAATACTAAGAGTACACTTATATACAAGCTTGAGCTTTTGATCTTAGCCATACAATCATAACTGAATCATTTACAACCATTGATCTAATAATAAACTCCTAACACTAAACTGGCTTAACAAGCTAACTAAATGACAACTGGTAAATATTAACTTCATCAACTTCATTGAATTGACCAGCAGCTTTTTTACTTAAGTAAGCCAGACTTGTTACTGGCTGTTGACTGTGAGTGATTGAAATCGCTTGAGTGGCTTGAGCTGAAGGCACTGTAGCTGATCCTGAAGGACTTGAAGCTGTTAAAGGAATATATGTTCAGAGGTTTGAGTGTTAGAATTAGGTAGCCTTACATTCTCCCTCATAATGTCTAAAACTGTTAAGCAGAAAGAGGCTTAGTGAAGAGATCTACAAGCTGATCAATTGTAGAAATATATCTGACCTCCAACTATCCTGCGGCAACTCTGTCTTGGACAAAATGCATATCAACTTCAATATGCTTTGTCTTGGCATGAAAAACTGGGTTCTAAGCTAAGGCTTTGGCACCTATATTGTCACACCAGAGGATTGGGCAGTGGGGAAGAGGAAAACCAATTTCAGTAAGTAAAGATTGTAGCCAAATAAGTTCAGTAGAAGCTGCAGACAAGGATCTATACTCAGCTTCAGTACTTGAGCGAGCCACTACGGTTTGCTTCTTGGAACTCCAGGAGATCAAGCTATTATCGAGAAATACATAACAACCACTTGTAGACTTCCTATCATCAATAGAACTTGCCCAATCCGCATCACAGAATGCCTGCAGCTGAATGTGAGAAGAGGGTCTAAACATAAGTCCATGTTCTACAGTACCCTTGAGATATCTAAGAATCCTTTTACAAGCTTGCCAATGGTGATGGTAGGAGAGACCAAGAACTGACTCAATTTGTTGACAATGAAACTAATGTTAGGTCTGGTATGTGTTAAATATTGTAGAGCACCAATGACACTCTTATATAAAGTGTGATAAGAGAAGAGTTCACCATCATGAAGAGATAACTTGCAGTTGGTGCTAACTGGAGAGGAACAAGGCTTGCTAGCTAACATGTTGGTCTTTGATAGCAAATAAAAAATGTATTTGGTTTGTGTGAGATACAAACCAAATTCATTTTGAAATGCTTCAAAACCAAGAAAATAGTCTACTGACCCTAGTGTTTTGAGAGCAAAGTTGGTATTGAGATTTGATATGACTTGCTGAATTTGCTTAGGATCATCACTTGTAACATCAATATAGACTAGAAGCAAAATTATATGTAAGCCATGACGTTTATAGAAGAGTGAAACATCTGACTTTGAATTGATAAAACCCTAGCTTGATAAGGCTGCCTTTAACTTGTGAAACCAAGCTCTTGGAGCTTGTTTTAGGCCATATAAAGCTTGTTTAGCTTACATACAAAACCAGGCTTGCTTGCATCTTCAAATCCTACAGGTTGATGCATGAACACCTGTTTTTGAAGCTCTCCATTCAAGAAGGCATTGTTTACATCTAACTGCTAAATATCCCAGCCTCTTGAAACAACAAGAGCAAACATAACCCTTATAGTAGAAGCTTTGATAACTGGACTATAGGTATCAAAGAAGTCTAAGCGAGGAGTTTGATGAAACCTGTTGGCCACTAACCTTGCTTTATGTTTTAGAATGCTTCCATCTGGGTTGTACTTGGTTCTAAACACCCATTTGTTACCAAATACACTCATATCTTGAGAGAAAGGTACAAAAGTCCACGTATTATTTATTATCAAGGCTTTGTACTCTTCTTGCATCCCTTTTAGCCATTTAGATCCTTAAGAGCCTATTGAACTGACATTGGTTTTGATGAGCATGAAGCTATATAAGCAGAAGCGATAGATTTTAATGACAAGGCACCGATTTTGGACCTGGTTAGCATAGGATGTACTGACTTAGGTGCTGTAGGAGCCTCTTTTTGTAATAAATGAAGATTTGTAGGCTGCATGGAATCAGGATTAAAGAGATCCACCACTAACTTTGGTAAAGAAGAATTCTGAATTTGAGTAAAAGCATTAGAACTAGAACTTGAACTAGCAGCACTTGATTCTACCATAGAGTCGTGACTAGCATTAGTAGTATTAGATCTTGACTTGCTAGCACTTTGAGATGAAGCCAACTGCAGTAAAGACAATGGTAAACTAGGAGAAGCAACTTGAGTGTTAGTAGATTGTGAAAAAAGCTGAGAGTAAGGAAACTGAAGTTCATTAAATTCTGCATGCCTTGATATATATACCTTTCCTGATGGATGAAGACATTTACACCCTTTATAAAGAGGGTTGTAAACAACAAACACACACTTGGTTATATGAAAATCAAGTTTATGCTGAGAATAACACCTCAAATAGGGAAAACAACTGCATCCAAATATCTTCATGAATACATAGTTTGGTTTCTTGTGAAACGACTTCTCAAAAGGAGAGATCATCCCAATTACTATCGAGGACAAATTATTGATCAAAAAGACAGCTGTAGAGAAAGCTTCAACCCAGAAATTTTATGGCATCCTTGCATGAGCAAGCAAGGTTAACCCAGTTTCAACTATGTGTTTGTGTTTCCTTTCAGACACACCATTCTGCTGATGTGTGTGAGGACAAAAGAACCTAGCTCGAATTCCTTGACTTTTCAAATAAGGTAGAAAAACAACATATTCTCCTCCCATATCAGTATGTACTGCCTTTATTTTCTTATTGAATTGCAATTCTACAAGCTTTTTGAAGTTAATAAAGGTTTGCAGAGCTTTAGACTTCAGCTTAATAGGATAAAACCATGTAAATCTTGACCAAACATCAATGAAAACTATATAGTATTTATTGCCATCAGTAGAAGAATAAGGTGAAGGACCCCAAATGTCTGAGTATATTATTTCAAAAGCATCCTTTACAACAATATCATGTCTTACAAAAGACATTCTATGCAACTTTCCCATCTTGCAAGTGTCACAAAATGGTATACCCTTTACATCAAAATTGAAATTCAAATAGCCTAGAAACTTTTGTAGGATAGACAATGTTGGATGGCCAAGCTTTGCATGCCACAAACCTGAGTTAGTTTTGGCAGCAAGCTGAGCATCAAACTTATTCTTTCCTATACAATGATTGTTTGATGAGCCATCTTTCTTACTACAAGTACTACTAGCATTATCTAATGTTATCAAGGCAGAATCATCAGGTTTAAAAGTAAAATTTGTTGAGGTAGTACCAAAAGTACTTGAAGCTTTGTAGCTTTCTTGAGTTAAAACAGGCAATTTAAAATTGTAAAGCCCATCATTGAGAGCTCCATTGAGTAAAATTGTCCTTATTTTCTTGTCCTTAAACACATAAAAACTTCCATCAAACTTAGCTATAATATCATTGTCCTTTGTTAGTTTAGATATACTCAATAGATTTTTTGTTATGCTAGGCACATATAAGATTTAATTAAGCTTTATTGATCTTAAAGGCTTAGAATTTGTATGTAAAGTAGTGCTACCAATATGAATTGTAATACCCTCCACCCGATTCCCATTCCGATGGAAACCCGAGTCGAAAGATGGTACCTTAATCGGTTTATTCGTTATTATTTTACATATATGCACTATGTTTTTTTTTTTTTTTCGAAAATCCAGCAGAGTTTCTTTTGTTTTTCTGAAAACTCAAAATTTTAAAAACCTGCAGATTTCAAAAGAAACACTTCTAAAATACATTCACTTTCTCAACTGCCATTTTAGACCCTCTGTCCGACTCCAAAATCACTTTGCCACACAAACATTTATAAATACAACATTTGATAAAAATTACATTAATCGAAATTAAACACTAATTAAAAGACAAGTACGAATTCCTTTACAAAATCGCTTTACACACCAAAAACTTTTTCTACGATTTATATGCATTATCATTGATAAAATCTCATGAATCTATATACATGTACATGCATTTCCAAATACTTTAACGTCATTATATAATACTAAAAGTAAAACTACCAAATATGGAGGGATGTGACTTGCAGAAAGCGTGGCAGATATCTTCTCATCAATCCTTATCTACAGTGTCCAAATTTCAACCTATGCGTCGAAAATCCAACACGCTAAGTATTTCTACTTAGTGAGTGCACACAAATTTTTCATTTATCATTTCATCAAGAATTTCATATTATAAAACAAAATTTCCAAAATTCTTAAGCTTCTATCAAATTTCACAAATAAATCAATTTACTAAGAATTGCACGTATAAAACACATAAAAATTCGTTTCTAAGCATATCAAAAACCTAACTTCCAAAATACTCAAACTTTTATAAAAATTCATAAATACATATATAAAACCAATAACTTAACTTCCTCATTTCACAAAATATGATAGGGTGATGCAACCTTTTTGCGCTTTCTCAAAATACTATAATAATTCGTAAGGAAATCACTTTATTAATAAAAGCACATATAAACACATAAAAGATGTTTCCAACCATATCAACATGATTTCTTCGAATTTTTATAATAAATCACAATGAAAGCACATTACTAACAAATACATATATAAAACACATACAAATCATTTTTCAAACATAGCTACATGATTTTCATTTGATATTTTTCTCAGCGCCCTTCGTAAACTCTGACACGATACCATGGACTGAAAAATGGATTTATCTGGCATCGAATACTCAGTGACTACCCGCCGGATCTCATTTCACATATCACATAAATTCTGGGACGGGACACTTGGTGCCTCGCAAGGTCCATGAATCTAGTATCAATGCATATAAACGAATCGATGCAGTACTGCTATAATCACCCCATTGGTATGCCAATTACCAATTTCCGCCTACCAATGTCCAGGTTTACTAGGGTCCTTATAATTTCATTTATTAGCAACAATTTCATATTTTTAATAATTTCATTTATAAATAAAATTTTCGTTAGGAAAGCAACGAATAAATTTTCAGTTGTAATTTTTCCTGTATATTCAAGTTATCAATGTAAACATCACAAAACACTATTCCGTATTCAATTACTCATCAAATCTTTTCAAAACATTCGTGCCCTTTTCCCGATCTACATTTGGTCAAGACACTAAACTCGTCAATTTTCTTATCGGTTCTTTTCCATTTCTATTCAAAAATCATAAAATCACAATCAAATAACATTGGGTGACAAATCATTTAAAATAAAATTCACAACCCTTTACTTTCTAAATTCAGTCAACATTTTTCTTTCACAAAATTTTTCCAACTTTCATCATTGAAAGCCACAAATTTTTATTACAATACCATTCATACATAGTTATGACATCGATTTAAGCAAAATCAACAATCATCACATACTAATAAAAATAAAACCTTACTAATAAAAATGAATTTGTTTAAAAGCAAGTGTACACCAACATTTTAGGCACTTTCTAGCTTTTCCACATCTTTAATTTGGGCTCACAACTTATTTCCACCACTTTTCCAAAACCTCTCTTTGATCCTTTTTGCTTCCAAATCACCTATAATCACATTTATTCTTCAAATTTGAATTTAAATGATCATGCACAATATAATTCCAATTCTTGACATAATCTTTCAAATTAATAGTCCAACCAAAACTATTCATTTAACTTCATTCAAGAATCCAACAATTCCCTCAATTAATTTTCAACATATAAAACACAAATTAATCGCTTAGTTCTAATTTAATATATATATACCCAATAATTTCACACTTCACCATAATTCCAACCTATAATTTCACATCCATTTCATTGTCAAACTTATCCAAAAACATTCCATAGCCACATCAAACATCAACAAATCAACTCAAATTACACCCTATTCTAGCAAAAATCCATTTTCATGAACCACACCCGAATTTTTCATTTTCTTTACATCAATTTGCTCAAAATCCACTCAAAACTCATACCAAATTCATCAAACACAAAATCAAGCATCAAATATCCATTCAATACACAATTGCACCTATTCTAACCAAATTTGAATCTCATGCATAACCGCTCAATATTCTCAATTTTTTTCCATCAGTGTACTCAAACACATCTTAAACATCACTAAAAACACATCAAAAGGATAAAATACCAAATTTACACCTATTCTTACACTTAACAAATTTTACACCCAACTTTCCATTTCAAATTTTTCTTTTTTTCTTTTGACTCTAACGACCTCAAATTCATTTCAAAATATCATATCAACCATCCAAACATTAAAATCAACTTAAACACATGCAAAAATACAAATGGTCCATATACTAACATAATGCTACTCATTGCATTTACTTGAATTCCTTTCCACAATTTATTTCAATCAACATAAACTCTCATAATAATTCATCCATGCATCAAAATAATTCAATTTAATCCTTTTTTTTTTTTTTTTCCAATTTGACCACTTACTAATAAAAACACAACTAAGCCATTCACCTCCTTTCAAGCTTAATAATCACACCCAAAAGCATCAACTACTCACAAATTGATCAACTAAAGCCTTAAACTGATAATCAATCAAATTTCCATAAAATTTTACCATCAAACCCTAACCTTGCCTTACTAATTTCCTTGACCCAAAGCTTTTTGATGTTTTTCTTTACTTCAAAGCTCAATTTGGTGATGATCTAACTCTATTTATGCCATAAAATCCATCAAAACTCATTTAAATTCATTCTAAAAAAATACCCATAAAAACCCAAATCAATTAACATCAAAATAACCCAATTTCACTTACGAATTCTTCTTCATTTCTTCTTGCTTCTCTATGGATGATAACAAGGGTCAAAAGTTGATAGAAAACCCCTTGGACTTGGCCTTCTCTTCTTTTCCTTCTTCTTCCTCCTACGACCTCATTTTCTTTTTCTTTTTTTTTTTCTCTCGGGTTTCCTCTCCCTCTAACGGTTTCTGCTATATTTTTTCACATTTCCTTTGCTTTGGCCGAATGATTTCTGCCCCTCATCCTCCATTTTATATAGTTTACCCATCAAATGACCATTTTGCCCTTAAAACTTACTAAAAATCACAAAATTGTCATCCATAGAATCTTGACAAGTTTTCTCATCCTTATCCACAACGCCATGTGTCACATTTTCCATGGTTCTTGTCTCACATGTCTATCCTTTCCTTATTTCTCTTTATTTGACTTTTTCGGAACGCCCAGATCCGGCTTTTCCGAGACTTTTTCGAAATCCTTTTCAAAATTTACTGGGGCATATATTCGGACTATCTACATACTTCTAGTAACCTCAATGACTTTTAAAAGTCATTCCAAGTCCCTTTTCAACTCTCCGTAAATTCACTAAATAGTTTTCGACGATTTCTAGATTGGTTCCATTTCAATCTTAATCTCTTTCGAAAGTCTCGTTTGAGTTTCTAAAATACTTCTCAAGTATTTTAACACTCATTTTGATACTTCTCTAAATTTTCGAATTTTTTCGAAAATCCTTCTAAATCTCTGATCGGACTCGAAAATTGCTCCATTTTACCTCAAACGAATTTATTTTTGATCTGTTTTAGTTTCCTTAGACTCTATTACTTATTTCAGAGTTTTTGACTTTAAGGTCCGCTTTTCGAAAAATTCACTATTCATACGAATACTATTAATCTGAAAATCACTATTTATTTCAAAAATACTATTCATCCGGATATATTTGTGTTTTTCTTAAATAAAGAAAATTCAGGGCGTTACATGAATAATAGAAAGCTTGTTACCATTACCAACAACAAGCTTTTCTTTCCCTTTATACTCTGAGTGAATTGCTAGATTAGCTAAGTCGGCCGTGACATGATTTGTGGCCCCGTTATCTACATACCAAGAAGGATCGTTGACCACATCTGGTGAAGCAATATGAGCTGAGAGTTGTGTTATATTAGCTTGAGCTGGAGCTGCATTTTGATTGTTGAAATTGCTGCAAAAGTTACCTCCTTACTGATTTTGTGTGTTAGAACTACCAAAGTAGCTTTGATCAAACCTTTCGTAGCATTGAAGTGCTGCATGTCTTGGTTTCTGGCACAACTAACAAAACACCCTTTGATTATTCCATCTGCTAGAACCACTCCATCCACCTCTATTTCATCCTCTATTTGAACCTCTGCCAGCTTGATATCCTCCTCTAAAACCTTTATTTCCATCATAACTGCTTGCAACATTCACATTTGCTGAAAAGAAATTGACTTGAGAGGCTAAGTTGAGCTGTTCTATATGTTGTTCATGCATCATGAGCAAATATTATATATCTTGTAGACTCATGGTTTTGATTTACGATCAAACTAATATTACCACTGCATCATATTTGTGCCCTAAGCCACGTAGCACACTTAACATCATTTCATGATCTGAAATTGGATGTCTAGCCATTGCCAAAGCATCACCTATGTTTTTTAGCTTCAAAAGATAGTCACTGATTGACAATGACTCCTTTTTGGTTATTTGCAATTGTTGTTTGAGTTGTAAGGATCTCACAATTAATTGTTGAGCATAAAGTTTCTCAAGTATCAACCAAGCTTCAAGAGAGGTCTTTGAATGATTTACCTGTCCAAGAATTCCTTCACTGATGGTTGATAGAAGAAAACAGAGAAGCAACTGATCTGCTCGCTTCCAAGATCGGTACTCAGGATTGACTCGAGTTTCTTTAATAACTCCATTCTCATCATGATCTACAATAAACTGCTCTAGTTTTGACACATTTTCAATGATGAAATCTTCTAATTCTAGAGCTCGAATAGCAGCTGACACTTGCACCTTCCAATTGACATAATTAAGCTTATCAAACTTGATCGGCAAGTTGAAATTCAAGGTCTTAGCTAGGGATTGAAAATCCATGCTTGTAATCGAAGAACCTTGGTTATTGTGGAGTGAAGAAGAAGATTGAGAATCAGATGACATGATGACATTAGTCAATCAAGGCTCTGATACCATGAAAAAAAAAAACTTGACTTGATGATGGATGAAGAAGGCAGAGTTCAAGCTCTGCTTCTATGGAGGAGTTGTGATTTTTGCATAGGAAACTATCTGGAAATTTCTTGACTTTTTTTTTTTTTTTTTTTTTTTTATGCAATACTAAGAGTACACTTATATACAAGCTTGAGCTTTTGATCTTAGTCATACAATCATAACTAAATCATTTACAACCATTGATCTAATAATAAACTCCTAACACTAAACTGGCTTAACAAGCTAACTAAACGGTAGCTGGTAAGTATTAACTTCATCAGCTTCATTGAACTGACCAGTAGCTTCTTTACTTAAGTAAGCCAGACTTGTTACTGGCTGTTGACTGTGAGTGATTGAAATCGCTTGAGTGGCTTGAGTTGAAGGCACTGCAGCTGATGCTAAAGAACTTGAAGCTGTTAAAGGAAATATATGTTGAGAGGTTTGAGAGTTAGAATTAGGTAGCCTTACATGGTCAGTCAGAAACAGACATAGAAACTTGATATGGGGTAGAACAGAAAAAGAAAGAACAACCTTTGAGAGAAAAGAAGAAGAAAAAGTAGAGGGAAAAAAAAGAGAAGAAAAATAGGAGAAAATTCAAGATGCTTGAATGAAATATTTAGGTACCGGATTTATCTAAGTAAGTGATTTTGCTTTAATGATATCGGGAATCTAGAAAATTAATTAATTTTCCTATAACTTCTAAATTGAGTTTTATGTGATTTTAGGGTGAATCTAAGTTATGAGAAATTAGACGAGAACTAATATTACAACCAAACATGAGCATAGGAATTTCTGTGAGTAGATTATTTTATTTAAATTGAATTGATTATTTACAATTATAGTTTCGGATTTTATTATTAATGGATTACTATAAATGAATTATTTGTTAGTTAATTAATTTCTTGGATAGTTTATTTTAATTAAATTGATTTGTTATAATTATTTACATTTCGTATTTTATTTATTTAATTATTATCAAAAGAAAATTATTTAATTAGTCTATTGATATATTGATTTTGAATTATGATTTATGATATGATTATAGAATATTTATTTATATTATGAAAGAAAAAGGATTTGTTGAAAATTATATTTATATTTAAAAATAAAATTATACAATTTGCATATGAAAATGATTTGAGATTTGGAAATGATGAAATGAGATAAATAGAACACCAAAACTGTACCTTTCTCTCTAATAGTCAGACTGGCTATACATGTATAAGTTATAGAGAGTCACCTAGCATGTGTATGGTCAGATGTTTGAGGAGTCATAAAGTCATCCAGTACGTGTATGGCCAGATGTTATCCCTCGTTCAGCATATGTGTTGTGTATCTTTATCATGCATGATCAGATTTCTCAGGTACTAGATTAATGTAGATTAAAATTTTATAAATGTGCAAAAATGATTTGTTCAGATGTTTTCAGTTTATTATAATACGAAATGATACAGATGTGATTTCAGTATTGTTTTCAAATATGATTAAATATGAATCATTGATATTTTATTTTTATTATTTGTGTTATATTATGTCAGTTATTATCAAAGGGAAATGATTTTATTGAGTTTTTAAAAATTATATCCACTCACTGAATGTTAGTACCTACTCTTTTATAAAAACCATTTTTCCAAATATTCGCTGTAGGTTTGTGTAGATTATTGTATACCATGAGAAGGGCAACATGGTGATGACAAAATGCATTAACATTATTTACAAAATGATGAATAATTTGCATTGTGTATATTATTTTTAATTAACTAGATTTTGTAAATCTATTTTCCCGAATAGTGTTATAAATAAAATATCTTTTCAAGATACTTTATTAATATTTTGATTATTTAGTCCAAGGGTCTAACACGTGAAATATAAAGATTTTCGATTTGTTTTGTTGAGAGATTAAATTAAATTTTCTAAAATGATTTTAGAAAATCCAAATTTTCATCGGAAAGACCCTAGTTTTCACGGGATTCTTCTAAACTCGAGTGAGTGTTCAAGATGGGTCCTGTCAATTTTATACATGGGTCTAATATGAGAAATTTACAGATTTCTATTTTGTTGAAATTGAATTTTATAAAGAAGTTATGAGTCAATAAGAATTATTTTAAATGTGTTTTTCTTGTATTTTTTAGAAAATCCAAATTTCAATAAAAAAATACCACAGTTTTCACGAGATTCTCTTAGAGTTGAGAGAGGAGTTAGGATGGGTCTTATTAGACGGTCCTAACAATTTAAAAGTTAAGACGCATTGATCATAAAATTATTTTATATATATAATTGCCTTTCTTTATTAGGAAAGCACATAAAGTTGTTTTTGAGAAAATATGTGATAATGATAATATTAAATATTTCAATGTCACATAATATTTTTATTTTAAACGAGTTCCTTAAAATAAATGTCTCTAAGCCTATGACATCTGCTGAAGCTGCAAATTAATATGCTGGTCATGGACACAGTAACAAGATTGGTCCTTCAAGTAGTTGGATTTCATTGTTACAGCACATTTCATCCACCAAGTGATCAAGGGGTAATTTATCCTATTAATTAATGTGTTTTGTTTTCTGGCAAATTTATTTTTTCGAAAAATTTGTTTTAAGTTGTATCCATTCCTGTTGCAGCAAGTACTTTTGAATCATATGCTAGTGGTAAATTCTCTTAATTATATATATTGTTTGCAGAGAGATGTAGTCTCTGTTTCTATTGGATTTGTTGTGATATTACTCTAGTTTATCAGTAAATTACATTTTTGGGAAGTTTGAAAAATAGGAGAAATTCTATCAAAATTTTCGTATAATTGATTGAGTTTATATGTATTGTTTTTATATATATATATATATATATATTGAGTTTGTTGTCCATGTGTTAGTTACTAATATATGTTATTTCCATAACATTTTCATAAATTGGCCAAAAGTACATCTAGTGGTCTGTCTTCAAGTGGATCGAGTGGTGAGATGAAAAGAAAGAGAAGGGGATCCTAAGTGATTATATTTATGTTGTTAATAATATTTTCAAGTGATTATATAGAAATGGATTTTTTATGCATGTTGTAATATTAATTTTATTTTAATATAAAATTATATATTTTTTCTAAAAAAAAGGTATATATATTTTTAATATGAAAATGAATATCCATACTCGGTGGCTCGATATGGATAAACATATCCACAGGTCGACCCGTTGGTTGACCCATTTTCAATATATGTATCCATACCAGGTGGGTATGGATATCGCCAACAATTATACCGGCTCTATTTATACTGAGCGGAGTGCCCGATATGGACATTCAACCAATGCATGCCCGATATGGATACCCATTTTTGTTGTAGTGATTGTGGTTTCTTAAATGTATTGAGACTCTATTTCCATTTAAACTGTGAAAACCAATAAATTGATTTGAGATGTGGCAAATTTAGCACATCAATTTGATACGGTAATTATCAATAATTTTTATTTTTCATTGATCATCACAGAAAGTTAGGTGAGATGAGCATTAAACTTGAATGGTTCTAGTTTACACATGTGATATATATTGAGCGGATGGATGCAGTGCGTATGTTTACACCCAAGGTTTTCTTATTAAGGATATGTTTGGGCTGTGGCTTATGAAATAATTGTTTATAGTTAAACTTATAAATTAATTTGTTTGCAATATAAGTAGCTATATGTATGGTAACTTAAGGTCCGCTCATTAACGTCATATTTTATGTTTTTTGTTTTAATTTGAAAACGAGAAATTGAATTTTTATATTTTTTGGATTAAAAAACGCGTCCAGTAGAAATTATCAAAATTGAAACATATAAACGTGTTTTATAATAATATGAAATGAAAAATTATAACAAAAGTATATTTGGTTAGTCAATTCAATTTTATAGACAATCAAGTATTTTGACATAGTCTTAAAAAAAAAAAAAAAAAATGCCCAACTTATCTTCAACCTCCATCTCTGTTCTCCATTGTTGACACCATGCCTGTGTTTCAGTTTTTAACATCTTCTGAGCTCCTGTCATCGCTGACGGCTTTGACAGAATATTCTAAGCTCGTCTTCTTCGTCCATATCCTCCCACTGGGAAGAGATTGACGGATCTTCTCTATCAAGGATCTCTCCCACTGGAGAAGATCGTTGAGGCCACTGGTGGAGTTGGCTCTGTTCTACTTCTTCATACTCTTTTTGCTTTTTGTCTAATTGTTTATTATATACTGATATTAAGGACAGAAGAACAATGAAAACGAAAACGCTGGAAACATCAACTTCTTGTTTTCAACATGTTCTCTTTCTAGCATGTAAATGGTGACTAATGTGTTTTATGTGTTGGCACCGTTCTAACGCTTTCATTATTTAAGGAAGGGAGAATTCTAAATAAGAGTAAATGACTCCCAATTTTTGATGAAATACCAATTCAAAGCCTATAGTTTAAACAATTAGTAAAAATATTCCTACAATTAGTTAACCAGTAGTTGATTATAGTTAAAATTTGTAAAAAAATTTTTGTTTTTAAGTTATATTATATAGAAATTGACATACGTGATTTTATTCCATTACATTTTAGCTAAAATTAACTAAAGTTTAACTAATTATAGATTTTTTTTTTTTTTGCTGATTATTCAAATCATAGGATTTGATTTAGTATTTCATCAAAAGTTGGAGAGTTATTTATAATTCTCCCATTAAGGAATGAAAACACCTACCGAACATGTTTTTTTTTTAATCAAATTTAACAATTAAAAACAAAAAGTTTTAAAAAGCATAACCAAACAGCCCCTTACTTTTAAAAATGCTATGCTTTTGGAATGGAAAGAAAATATATTTCATAAAATCACGAAATTAGATATTGATATTTCTTATGACTACAATATGGAACATAAAAATATAAAAATTAAAAATAATTCAAGTATTTATAGATTCAAGTTAAAAAAAATAAATTAAATCAATTAAAAAAATAAAATAGAAGTGAAAAAAAAAAATGGCTATCTGACGCGACTAATAAGGTATAGTTACTATAAGCGGTGCCCAATTGTTAGAACTTATGGCTCCATGGGGCCCAATGGTCAGAGTAGAACCGGCATTATCTAGCAGTGATGTTACTGGCGGAACCTGTTTCTTCTCGTTAGAGGAAGAGGCAAAAAGTCTCCTCTACTCTCACAATCAAAATCACGAGATTCCTTCAGGATGATGAGGGAGGATGTAAGTGGCCTTTCCTGCGTCGGAGAGGTCGATTTATTAGTGATAAATGAGAAGAAAGCCTGCTCCATTCTTGAGATGGAATCTCGCTATTTCGATTGTGGGAGCGGAGGCGCTTTTTGCCTCCTCCCATGCCGGAGGAGAACCAGCCTCTACTGGTGACGATGACGTATTTTCAGGTTAAAGGCGTTATGGACGACCATATTTGTCCTCTATAACTATAAGAGATTCATCAACAACATCGATAAGCTAGCTATTATGATATGAAGGAAATGTTTAGAATTAAGATACTCTATAACAAAGCTCATGTCGTTTTGAAGTTAATATACGGTTTCACCAATGATTCATACCAGTAGTTACCTAGGTATTGTTGGGCTCTACAGCAAAATATTCCGGCCAGCTTTGTCGTTGAATGCGAAGTGAACTACCTGGGTAAATTTCAATACTTTTTCACTTTACGAGGATTTGTAGTTCCATGTGGTTTGTAATAACAGTAGATGACACCCATCTGAAGGGTGAGTACAAGAGAATCATGCTTGTTGTGGACTGTAAAAATGACAATGAACAGATAACCTGCTTGCAATTGGGTATCGTGATTCTGAGAATAACAATGCGTGGGAGTTAGTGCCGACCCTAACATTTTGAAGACCCATTGCAAAAAATTAGATTGGGCCTCTTTATCCATATAAATAACTTTATTTTTTAAAAAAGCTAATATATACAAAACCTATCTTATCATATTTTTTGTGTGTACATAATTCTTTCATTAAAAAATGCAAAAAATGATATCTTAAGACAAATATATTTATATAATAATATAAAAATTCATTATAATTCATGAACAAAATTTATCTATACATGTCAAAGAACTCATAATACATCATTTAAAATATTTTCTTCAATTTCAAGATCCAACAACACAATAAAAAAAAATAATAAAAAAAAGAAAAGAAAAGAAAATTCATAAAAAATGGATAATCATAAAAGGTCATAACTCAGTAGTGAATATAAAACTATAACTTTGCCTCAAAAGTCAATAAATTTTTGGATTTTGAGTTTCTTCATTTTAGATTATTGATGAAATATAAAACTATAAAAGGTCATAACTCTTTACTTCATTTATTTTTATCTAGGACTAGTTTAATAATTGATTCTTACATCTTTATAGAAATGATCCTATAACCGCTATATGACACTTATACGATTCATGCACTTGTGATGTTTATTAGGTAAAATGTGTACTAAAAAGTAATCGATATAACCATAATGCAAAGATGGAAAACCTTGTGGGTCTCCATTTCTGCCACAACCATGAAATAGATGGAGACCCCATCTTCGATGCAACAGTCATGCAGAGGTGGAGATTCTACCAAAACTTAAAAACGGAGATGGAGATCCACTATGTCTCAATCAATGTTGCAATAAACACGTAAAGGGTCTCTACCTTTACCAAAACTACAAGTCAGAGATACAGACCTAATGGGTTTTCATCTCCATTACAACAGTCACACACAGGTTGAGACCTAGTGGGGTCTTCATATTTACCATAATCTCAAGATAGAAAGAGGTCTCTATCTTCGTCACAAGCCTAAACGGAGATGGAGAACCAATTGGTCTCTATCTTTATTGATAGAGACGGACATGGTTCCTCATCTCTATCAGAGTTCTGCCAAATTGTTCAAATGATCTAGAACCATTAGTTTGGTTCTAGGTTGTTGGAATGATTCGACTAGATAAATTAGAATGATGTGGAAGTTTTTTTAGATCATTCTAAATGATATGTTTTTCTTTTTCCTTTTTATTATTCAATTTTTTTTAAATCAAATTTTCAAAAAAAAAAAAAAACGTGTCAAATTATTACTGACTAAATTACGTTGTAATATTTTGGTTCGAATAGGTGCAAAATGGTCATTTTAGAAGTCCAAATAAAGTGAGTAGCAATTGAGTTTTGTTCATGTTTCTATTTGGTTTGATTGTCAATTGATTAACTGGAGAAGATATGTTTAAGAAACCTTAGGGAAGATTCAACCTATTGTGAATAGATAATTAAAAAAATTATATTTTTCTAAAATTTAGCAATTAAAATGAAATTTACAATTTATTTTATGATGAACCCCACACCATAACAGGACAGGGGTTTCATGTGGACTCAATCGTTGATATAAATGATGTCTGACTTATCATACATGTCGATGTTGATTTCTAGTCGACTACAGTTCAAAACCCAATACTTGCAATCAATGAAAACAGAGCAAGAAAACAAGAGAAAAATAGAAAGCAGAGAAGAAGAACAATGCACAAGGGGATTTTTTACGTGGTTTAGTAAGTATGCCTATGTTCATGATTTTTCCTCTGATAATCTTTGCAAAGTAACAGTGTATTTCCTTTGATAATCTCTTGTAATGAGTTTCAGTCTCTATTTACAGAGAAAGGTGGTTACAATTTGAGTTGAAATAAAATAGGAAAAGAATCATACATACCTACACTTTCTAATTGGTTAGCAATGAATCAGGAATTTGCTTCGCAAAATCGGGGATCACATTTACCAAGTTTGAATTTGAATTTATTTTCAATTTTGGTAGAAAAATTATTATCAATTTGGGTTACTGCCTTTTTGGAAGATTTCCTTATCTGACTGGTCATTGTGCGAGCTATAGACTGTTTTGGACGATCTCGAGTTAGACCTCGTTCTGAGTAACGAGCTGTACATAGTATGAACTGTGCAATACTAGCAATGATTTGTAAATAATGGCTCTAATGTGAGCTCGCCTATGCAAGCTGTAGAGCTCGCATGGGCTAGATGTTGATAAACTAGGCCTTGTTTGCTGAGCCACTTTATTGGGTCGATTTATTGGGCTTCTACTAGGCTTTTACCAGCCCATTTATTGAATATGAAAAATACCAATAGCATCAGTTCCCCAGCTCTTAGTTCGTTCTGTGAATTGAGAGCTCGAGCTCGCTGGTAAAAGCTTACTCGTCTTGAATTGCTGTTTCGCGTATTTTCAAATTTTATCCCATCAGTTTTGACATGTGACGACGATTTAGATGATAACTTAACTGGCACTGGCATGTCTCGTGCAACTGACACCAAAAACACCTATGAGGTTAAGGGTTCAACTCCAGAAGCGATCTTATGAGGCCAAAAAGGGTTCAACGGTCTCTGGACCGACCCCATATAAATTGTTTTGTTGGCGAAGTTCCGACCCTCAACCTAGTGTTGACCGTCTCCGGACGTCAACAATACACAACTCACTAAGCTAGATCTCACACATATCTAAAAGTAAATAAAAATTACTTTCATTGACTATATTGCACCATAATCTCGTTAAGTTTATTAATATACTTGCGAAGTAGACATTACAACAATTTCAGATGAGTAATAGTTGACTACTTGACTTATTGGCACTATACATCGATATATCCAACTTTCAGTCACAAGAGCACTTAAAAGTTAATTATTTCCTAAGAGTGAGAGTGAAAGGATTTTCAGCTAAACAGAGAGCTCAGGTATGTTCAGTTTTTCTTATGGTCTGTGTATGATTAACTAATTCTGCTATGATCAGATTGTTTTTAAATTATTTCCCTACGATGACCGAACTGCTTCAGTTAAACTTATATATATATATTCTCATTTCTAGATAATAACTTTGGATGAAGTATGAATACATTGATTTAGATAGATGTATATACTGTACTCAACTAAAATAGATTATTATGGGTAAAATTTACCAAATGTGCAACTCAAATTAAGGAGATAAATTCCTAAATAGTATTATACTAATTGAATTTTATAGCAGTCTTCCTCCAAATGCCAAGTTGTTACAACTTGGAATGCATTCCTTAGACTTTTCACCCAGATGTTATATTTTCATCTTCCGTTTATATTTTCCTGCAATGTTAGGATTGCTTCAGTTAAACTTTCTCTCTTTCTCTTATGTACGAGAAACATCGTCAAAATTTGAATACAAAATTATTTGCAAAAATGGCAGAAAATAGCATGGCCGCAGAAAATGGGAGCTACGTTGTTCCAGTTCAATCCAGTGGTATGATTCATTTGCTACTGTTTTTACAATTTCTAGACATGTTATAGGTGGATGGTATGCTTAAGCTCTCACCCCAAACGTGGACAAAGAGATATATAATGGGAGAAAATCTTTTATGGGACTGTCTCATAACTGATGTGGTAAAACGGATTAATAAAATAATACTATTTTTTTTTTCCTTATCTTTCCCACTGATCTTTTCTTTTTTCTTACCTTTTTCATCGTCTCATCTTACTATATCAGTTATGAGATAGTCTCATGGAATATTTTATTAATTAATAGGTAGACATATTTTAAGAAAAAAATATATCTGAAATAAAAATTCTAACAAAACTTTATTGGGCTACCTGTTACTGTTCTTGAGGATATCTTGCCCTGCCGTTAATAATTGTTCTTGTAAGAACGTATATCATCCACAACTACAATTTATTTTTCATTATTTTGATGTACTTGATAGATGAAATCAGAAAAAGATATCTAAATTGGGACATAGATGCTGAAGGTATCCTTAGGAAGAATCCTGATGATATTCGAGCTAAGATCTCAAAGGTAAGGACACTGTCCTCCATGTTGCCGCCAGAGCAAGTAATAAATATTTTGTAAAACAACTGATAATAAAAGGCAATTGACAACAGATGATCAACGGAAGAAAAATGAAGAACAGAATACAGCTTTCTGTCTCGCTGTTATGTCTGGAAATATGGAAATTATCAAGTTTATGATGAGAAAGGATATAGAATTAGTTAAGATCAAGAGTGAAAATGATATGTTACCTCTTCAGATAGCAGCTTTGTTTGGCCATGAGAAGATTGTAGGTCACCTTTACAAAGCCGCTAATGATGACCTAGAAGACCAAAATCGCATTGACTTGCTTAATTGTCACATTTATAGACAATCATTTGCATGGTAAGTAGTACTTTTAGTTCTTCGTGGATTCTTCTGTCATGTCTTCTTATATAGTATGTATCTTCAAGCAAATCCATTAAAAGAAATTATTAATGTTACGAATTTAAGTGAGAAGAATATGTAAAGAGAATCATTAAAGTAATTAATATGAACCTCAAATTTAATAATTTCCTTAGATTAATCAGTAAAATGTGTTGAATTTTTATTGAATTGTGTGAGACTACCAACTCTTCTGGTAAGAGAAATTGTTGAAACTTGAAGCATAAAAATTTCATTACTTCCCTCTGCATGTATTTAAGTAAGACACATTTTTATTGATGAAATATTGATTTTATTTCTTCAAGTCGCCATTCTAATAGTTTGATTAAAGCAAATCTAAATGTATTAATTTGTTACCATCAGCAATTAATTGCTTACCATGATTGATTGAGGGGTTATGTTGTTGTCTTCACAGATGCTGCACTGAAGTTGCTAAAGGCGCACGAAGAATTGGCGACTTCCCGTGCTTCTGGAAATGAAGAAACAGCATTGCATGCTTTGGCTCGAAATTCCCTGAATTACCAAATAAAATGACATGTAAATAGATTGTAAAGTAGTGGATTTGTGTCACGAGTAGTACAACAACCAGTTATAATATGCAAATCTAATAGTTTGTGTGGTGTCCATGACTCAAAAACACACTTAATGACATGGCACAAAGGGATCAAAGACTTCTTTGTGAAAGTTACAAATGCAATGAAATGATGTCTCTCTTGATTTGGTATGCAATTTGTTTATTACTGCAGCTGTCATGCAAGTTATGCAATTCTTTGATGAGATGTCAGGCAAGTTGTGTACCTCTAATTGGCTTAAAGCAAGTCTGTTTGTGGGACAAGGCTTGTGGCAGTAGTGGCTGCAGTATCTGAGAGCTGCAGTATCTGAGAACAACAGACATGCAACCTGAGTGACTCTAACGTGTGAGAGGTGTGAGGCTTGAGAGAACAACAGACATGCAACCTGCTATTCTATAAAGAAGCTTACCATTTTTTGAGAGTAAGAGAGAGAGATCTTGTAAATAGAAGTTGTATTATCTTGCCATTGTTTCATAAATGAAATCTCAACAGTAGCTCACAAAGTGGATGTAGATCAAATTGATCGAACCACTATAAATCTCTTGTCTATTTTTTATTTTCTGCAGTAATTACCTGTCATATTTGCTCTGTTTTTGCTTAAAAACACTTGATATATTTGAGTTGTCTATAATAAATTGGTATCAGAGCACCAGGTTGTAGGTTAACTCAAGATTCAAGGATCATCTGAAAGTAGAAGCAAGAGAAATGAGTTCGACTCGGTTCGAAGTGGAGAAGTTCAACGGGAAAGGTGATTTCGGGATGTGGAGAAAGAAAATGCGAGCAATCTTGGTTCAACAAAAGTGTGCCAAAGCTCTGGATGGAGAGAAGGATTTACCTGATTCATTATCTGCTGAAGAAAAGCAAGAATTGATGGAGACTGCCTATAGCACAATCATTCTCAACCTTGCAAATAATGTTCTACGACAGGTAAATGATGAAGACACTGCAGCTAAAGTTTGGTTAAAATTAGAGTCTCTTTACATGACTAAGTCTCTATCTAGAAAGATTTATCTTAAAGAACAATTGTTTGGTTTCAAAATCGATCCTTCTAAGTCTCTTGAAGATAATCTAGATGATTTCACTAAGTTGAATATTGAGCTTGCTAATGCTGATTCTAATGAAGCATTGAGTGATGAAAATCAAGCCATTATTGTCCTAAATTCCTTACCTGACTCATATAAAGATCTGAAAGCTACAATCAAGTATGGAAGAGATTCACTTACTCTTGAAGATGTACTTGGAACTTTAAGGTCTAGAGAAATGGAGATGAGGTCAGAAAAGAAAGCAAGCAATGGAGAGGGACTGAATGTAAGAGGAAGATCTGAGAAGAAAGACAACAACTACAAGAATAGAGGAAGGTCTAAATCGAAGTCTAGAGCAAAAGGCAAGAAGTGTTATGGATGTCACAAGGAAGGTCACTTCAGACGTGATTGTCCAAAGAGAAAGAACAAGAAAACACAGAAGAATCAAAAGGATGGTGATGCTGCTGTTGTTTCAGACGGTTATGAGAGTGCAGATGTTCTAGCTATGTCTACCAAGGAATTCCATGAAGAATGGATATTAGACTCGGGCTGTACATTTCACATGTGTCCTAGAAGAGAGCTTTTCACAACTTACCAGTCAATTGATGGTGGAAAAGTTCTAATGGGGAACAATGTAGCTTGTCAGGTGATTGATATTGGCACTATAAGAGTCAAAATGTTTGACGGTCAAATCAGAACATTGTCTAATATGAGGCATATTCCTAACTTGAAGAGGAATTTAATCTCACTAAGCACTCTAGATGAAGTTGGTTATAGCTTTAAGGGAACAAATGGTACATTGAAGATCTCTAAGGGAATTATGACAGTTATGAAAGGTCAAAGGCAAAATGGGCTATACAGTCTTGTTGGAAGCACCATTACATGTAGCTCAACAGTTGGAATTCAACATGAACAAGACAAAACCAGACTATGGCACATGAGACTTGATCATATGAGTGAGAGAGGGCTGAAAGAGCTAAGTAATCAAGGGCTGCTGTGTGGAGATTCAATTGGAAAATTATATTTTTATGATCATTGCATAATTGGCAAGCAAACTAGGTTGAAATTTAACACTAGTATGCATACATCCAATGGCACTCTTGATTATGTACACTCAGATGTTTGGGGGCCTGCAAGAGTTAATTTTCATGGAGGCAATAGATACTTCATAACTATCATAGATGACTTCTCAAGAAAGTATGGTTGTACTTGATGAAGCACAAGAGTGAAGCACTTGTTAAATTCAAAGAATGGAAAGCACTGGTGGAAAAGCAATCTGGTAGAAAAGTTAAGAAACTCAGGACAGATAATGGTCTTGAGTATCTCAATGATGAATTCGCTATTTTTTGCAAACAGGAGGGAATACAAAGGCACATGACAGTTGTGAAAACACCTCAGCAGAACAGTTTGGCTGAAAGAATGAATCGAACTCTTTTAGAAAGAGTAAGATGCATGCTCTCAAATGCAAAGTTACCAACACAATTCTGGGCTGAAGCTGTCACAACTGCTTGTTATCTTATTAATAGATGTCCATATTCTGCTATTGGTTTTAAAACACCAGAAGAGAAGTGGAGTGGGGTGCCTGCTAAGTATGATAACCTTAGAGTGTTTGGGTGCACAGCTTATGCACATTCAAACACTGGTAAATTAGAGCCTAGAGCAGTGAGGTGCATATTCCTCAGGTATCCGGAAGGTACAAAAGGCTATAGGCTTTGGTATAAGGGAGATGGTTTTGCAAAAATAATTACCAGTAAGGATGTGACTTTTAAGGAGGATGAGCTTTTGGGTTTATTACCAGCAACATATATTGAAAATGAAAATGCTCAGAGTGGAGAAAAAATTCAGATTGAGGTGGAGCCATCACAAGATTCTGAACCAGCTTTCTCTAACATCCCTAAAGAAAATGAAGATCAACTTGAGCAGAATTTTGAAGAGCAAGATAACTTGCAAGACTATCTTTTGGCCAGAGATAGAGAGAAGAGACAAACAAAAGCTCCTCAGAGATATGGCTATGCAGATATAGTAGCATATGCTCTTAATACAACAATGGAAGAATCTGATGTTGAGCCATTGAACTATCAACAAGCTATGAACTGTAGTGATTCTATAAAATGGAAGCTAGCTATGGAAGAAGAAATCAAATCACTACACCAGAATAATACTTGGGTATTAGTGAAGAAACCAAAAAATGTGAAGATAGTGGGGTGCAAGTGGATTTTCAAGAAGAAACATGGATTACTTGAGACAGAGACTAGATTTAAAGCAAGGCTAGTTGCCAAGGGGTTCACTCAACGACAAGGAATTGATTATAATGAAGTGTTCTCACCTGTGGTCAAGCATACTTCTATCAGAATTCTGTTGTCTTTAATTGCAGGCTTTGATATGGAGCTTGAGCAGATGGATGTTAAAACTGCATTCTTGCATGGAGAGCTCAACGAGACTATTTACATGAGTCAACCCAATGGTTTCAAGGTGCCAAGTAAGGAGAATTATGTATGCTTGCTTAAGAAATCCTTATATGGCCTTAAACAATCACCTAGGCAATGGTATAAGAGGTTTGACACTTTTATCACTAAAAATGGTTTCAAGAGATCATCATATGATAGTTGTGTATACTTCAAGGGCTCTACTTATCATGATAGGATTTATTTGTTGTTGTATGTTGATGATATGTTGCTGGCTAGTAGAAAATCAGTGGAAGTGCAGAAGTTGAAACAAATTTTGCAATCTGAATTTGACATGAAAATTTTGGGGAAGGCACAGAGAATGTTAGGAATGGATATTCTCAGGAATAGAAAAAATGGTGCTTTGATCTTGTCACAAAAGGAATATCTAGCTAAAGTAATCAAGAGGTTTGGCATGTCGGATGCAAAACCTGTTAGTGTTCCCTTAGCTGCACATTTCAAACTTTCTACTGAATTGTGCCCAAAGAAAGATGAAGATATGCAGTTGATGGCTAAGGTACCGTATACGAGTGCTGTTGGAAGCGTCATGTATGCGATGGTGTGCACACGACCTGATATAGCTCATGCAGTGAGCTTAGTGAATAGATATATGGCAAATCCTGGGAAAGCACATTGGGAGGCAGTAAAATGGTTACTAAGATATTTGAAGGGGTCTTTAAACATTGGTTTATTGTTTAAAAGACTAGAAGAGCCAAAGTATCTTGTCAAGGGTTATGTTGATGCAGATTATGCTGGAGATCTTGATAAAAGAAGGTCATGTACAGGGTATATTTTCACCCTAGGTGGAGGTTGCATTAACTGGAAATCTCAACTTCAGTCTGTTGTGGCTTTGTCTACAACTGAGTTTGAGTACATTGCTGTTACAGAGTGTGTTAAGGAAGCACTTTGGATCAAAGGAATGATAGCTGAACTTGGGGTTCCGGAAAAAGATTTAACTGTCTTCTGTGATAGCCAAAGTGCAATACATCTTTCAAGAAATCAAGTGCATCATGAAAGAACTAAACACATTGATGTGAGGTTGCATTTTGTTAGAGATATAATTGCACATGGTGCAATAATGATTGAGAAAGTTCCTACAGCTGATAACCCAATAGATATGGCAACAAAAGTGTTACCTGTAACTAAGTTCAAGTATTGCCTGGACTTAGTTCAGGTTACTAATCAACAACCTTGATGATGAAGGAGTTGAGCTACTACGATCGTTGGAGTTGGAGTGTGTTTGAGAGTCAAGGTGGAGATTTGTGGTGTCCATGACTCAAAAACACATTTAATGACATGGCACAAAGGGATCAGAGACTTCTTTGTGAAAGTTACAAATGCAATGAAATGATGTCTCTCTTGATTTGGTATGCAATTTGTTTGTTACTGCAGCTGTCATGCAAGTTGTGCAATTCTCTGATGAGATGTCAGGCAAGCTGTGTACCTCTAATTGGCTTAAAGCAAGTCTGTTTGTGGGACAAGGCCTGTGGCAGTAATGGCTGCAGTATCTGAGAGCTGCAGTATTTGAGAACAACAGACATGCAACCTGAGTGACTCTAACGTGTGAGAGGTGTGAGGCTTGAGAGAACAACAGACATGCAACCTGCTGTTCTATAAAGAAGCTTACCATTTTTTGAGAGTAAGAGAGAGAGATCTTGTAATGAGAAGTTGTATTATCTTGCCATTGTTTCATAAATGAAATCTCAGCAGTAACTCACAAAGTGGATGTAGATCAAATTGATCGAACCACTATAAATCTCTTGTCTATTTTCTATTTTCTGCTTACCTGTCATATTTGCTCTGTTTTTGCTTAAAAACACTTGATATATTTGAGTTGTCTATAACAGTTTGATTAAAGCAAATCTAAATGTATTAATTTGTTACCATCAGCAATTAATTGCTTACCATGATTGATTGAGGGGTTATGTTGTTGTCTTCACAGATGCTGCACTGAAGTTGCTAAAGGCGCACGAAGAATTGGCGACTTCCCGTGCTTCTGGAAACGAAGAAACGGCATAGCATGCTTTGTCTCGAAATTCTCTGAATTACCAAATAAAATGACATGTAAGTAGATTGTAAAGTAGTGGATTTGTGTCACGAGTAGTATAGCAACCAGTTTTAATATGCAAGCTTCTAGTTGTTACAGTTACTTGAAAGTTTCCTAGTTATTCCGCCATGAAAAAAATTAAAAAAAAAAGTAGGAAGTTGGCTCAGCCACGCTTGTTACAATTTCAGGCACCAATTTGGATGCACCCAAAAGCACTTGAATTAGTTCGACTTCTTTGGGAAAAAGTTACATCGTTTCCTGACCTTCAGATTTCATTTCTGATTGGAACACCTTGGTGGCTAATATTTTTGGCTGCAGCGCAAGGGAACCATGAGCTTCTATCTATGCTTATCGATGGATATACTGATTTGATACATAGAAAAAACGAGAATGGACATACAATACTTCATATTGCTGTTCTGAATCACAAGAAGCGATCTTCAGCTCATTTACCAGAGAGGTATAGTAAATGATATGATAATTCCGAGGGAAGACAAAAAAAAAAAAAAAAAAAAAAAAAAAAAACAATATATTGCATCTGGCTGCGAAGTTGCCACCCAAAAAGCAACTTAATGCGGTATTATAAGGAGCAGCTCTCCAGATGCAACGAGAATTGTTGTGGTTCCAGGTGAATATTTAAATCTCAGGAAGCAGAATGAAATTTACCTATTCTTTCTCCATGTTTACAACATTATTCATAACAATTTTATTGCAGGAAGTGAGTAAGCTTGTACTGCCATATAATACTGGAGTCAAAAATCGAAATGGTTAAACAGCCAGCACTTTATTTACTGAAAGTCACAAAGATTTAATGGAAGAAGGGGAAGAATGGATGTAGACAACTGCAAATTCATGCTTGATTATGGCTACACTTATTGCCACAATCGTTTTTGCAGCAGCTTTCACAGTACCAGGCGGCATCAAAGAAGGTACAGGGACTCTGAATTTCCCAAAACAGGTCGCCTTTACAATTTTTGCCGTATCAGATACAGTATTCCTAGTATCATCCTCGTCAGTTACTATTAGACTTAAAAAGTTTAAAATGATAGGAAATGGTGTGAGTAAAGTGTTTTAGATTTGAGATTGATACGTGATATGCTTTTTAACATTTAACGTAGATAGGTGACAGATGACAGATACATGTTAAATGTCTCTTATCATATTGCATGTGTAACACGAAGATTTTCAGATAAAGGGGGAGAGAGAGTTTGTACCAGGGATTTTCAAACTTCGATACTATGTCAATTATTATGAAACCCAAAAGTTTAAGCAGATAAAAAATAATCTAGTTATAATATTTAAGACTTAAATTGACACATGACATGTTTTTTTGCTCTACTAACATTTTTATCTATTCTTGCCACCTGATATGCAGAGCAAGATTTTCTCTGGTCGCTGCCTGCAAAGTTGCTTTTTGGACTTTTTACACTTTTCATATCAATAATAGGAATAATGACAGTCTTTTGTACGACTTTTTTCATAGTCTTTCATGGGGGAACAATATGGCCTGCTGCTCTAGCTGTTGCACTTGCTTTTTTCCCTGTCATCGTGTTTATTTTGCAGCACACCCGTCTCTTTCTTGATGTCGTCCGGTTGATGTCTTCATCTAATTCTCTCTTCCAGGAAAATAGAAGAAATTTTCTACTCTTTAAGGGAAAGCAGTTGAAGGAGGAGCTCTAGTACTTATTTATATGACATAGTGGCTCTGCATGTTCTTATAAAAGAAAATTTGTGATTTTAGTTTACATGTAGGAACAAAAATGCGTGCATGTGATCCGCATTTTGAAGCAATTGATTCCAAATTTATTGGAAAAACAGACGAGATGAAACTAGTATCTGGTATTTTAAATAGATTGCATCATGGCAAATTATTAGAATTTCTTTAGAGTTTTGTCATTCAATATTGTTGAGTAATGGTAATTGTTCAAATATTTTTCCTGAATTTATAATTGAATTATATATATATTATCATATAAAATTATCTATAATGCATTTAGATATTGATACTCTTGAAATGATTACATTTTAATATTACTAATTATATATTATTATAGCAGATTATAACAAAACACACGGTATAACGGGACTCATCCTAACCTTTCTCTTAAGTTCAGGAGAATTCCGTGAAAACTTATCTCTTCTTTAGTACTATTTCATGGATTTGCTCTTTGGTTAGCTAAACAAATAGATCGACTTGACTAGTTAGTCATTAATTCTATCATTGTTTGTAGGTAAGCTACATAAAATTGTATAAAAAGTTTGATAATAAAAAATATATGTGTGTGTATATATATATATATATATATATATATAGTACAAATATCCAACAAAATTAGGAAAAAATAATTCAGTAATATTGTGTTCTAGTCAATAGTTCATATTATTAATATAGGAAGGCTTGTATTAAATTATAATAAATTTTGTGAGCAAATTTATATTTACCATTCAATCATTTATCAATTCTCAATTTAAAGTTTTATGAAAATGAATGAAATAAAAAAAATCAATTTCATTAATTAATAATTAGATAATAGATGTCCCAACCTATAATTAATATAATTATAGATGCATGTAAATATTTAATTACAAGAACAGTGACGTATGCTAGTGACATTATCAACATTTATCAAAACTATCACAATCAACTATTTAGGAATGAGTTTTTTGTTCACGAAAGTCTGTAAATATTGTAATGTACAAGGTAGAAATTTATCACATGAAAATTAAATGTAATAGCACCACTCTTCACTCTTCCTTTTGGTTTATTATTCAATCGATAGTCTGAGTGTTAATAGCACTAATATTTGTAAATTTCATATTATGCTCTTAATAAATTTTTATTTTCTCTCTCTCTTTTCCCTCTTTGTAATTCCTGTATAGAACTTATATGAATTTGGAATCATGAATCAAGTTTTGAAAATCGATAAATCAAGTTTCTCTTTCTTCTTTTTCTGTCATTTCATCATGTATGGGTATTTGAGAAAAAATCTTAGTGGTCTTGAAATTTTTGTTTGAATGGTCTCTTGAGTTTTGAAACTGTAAAACAATGTGGATTTATATTAAAGAAGTTAGGAGTTGAAACTGAATAAAAAAAGGGGTGAAAAAGCCACTAAAGAGAAGAAACTTGGTTTTGAATTTTAAATTGCGATTTTTCAAGTCAGAACGTAAAGAAACCCATTCCGCATTAATAAGAACTATTCAAAGCATGAGATATTCCATTATGTGTAGCTATCGGCAAATAAAACTAGACATGCAAATGTAATACATATATAATTTTTTTTTACATTTTGAATTAGTATAATAGAAAAGGTAGGTACTAATTTTCTGGGGGAAAAGTGATTCAGTACTTAGATTTTCTTAAAAGTATTTTTTTGTTTCAGTCTCATGACACTGCCTTTGTATAAGTTATCTCAATTGCTAATGATTCGTTCAAATCCATCACTACTTGACTCATGGAGACCTTTTGGCTGAAACTTAAGAAACACAAACCACAGCCACATCTACAGCTCTCTGCTCTCTGGAGATAATTAATTAATGTTGAAATCTTCTTGTAATTTTGGATCAGCAACGTTTTTTGTAATCTGTTTTGCAATCATTGAACCCAGTGAATCATATGAGTCATCTCTTTTAATTTTTCAAATGCTAGTTTACTTGTGATTATCTATAAGAGAACCACTCCAAAGCTATAGATATCACATTTTTCAATAAACCTATTTGATTAAAAAAACGACAGGTACACATCAACACATGACTTAGTTTGCATTGATCTCTAATTGATGAACATGATTTAGTTTGTATTAATCTCTAATTTATGAATTAATTAAATTATTTTTGTTCAATGAAATTGTGCTTGCTCATGGTCAGGTATCCAACAATGCCAGAAGTAGTCGATAATACATTAGTTTCACTTTCAAATGGAATCATAGATTATAAATTCAATAAAAGGATGTGTCACTAACTAAAATATATAAAAGAGATTTAGACATTAATTGGAAAAGAAAATATTGCAATTCAATAATTTTATATTTTCTAAACTTGTGCTGCCTTCGTTGCTGTTTGAAGCTTCCCTACCCAACTTAAGATATATGCATTACTGCTTTCTTCGGCTATAAACAAATGTAAAAAGCTATCAATTTTTATTAATAATAAAAAAGCTTATCTTTAAGAAGACAAAAGAATGAACTGAAATTAATTTAGCAATGAATGCTCCATTGTGCTTACTAGCTATTGAAAATTTAACTGATGAAATACCCAAGAGACATGATTCTATGTTTTCATTAGTCATGATCTCATAGATTAGCCCCATGTCCTTGCCATCATCACAGTGCCCAATATGGGGTAGTCAAATTCTCACGATGACATTTGGAAGAATTTCAACTTGTGAATAAACAACTAATTAAATTTGGTGAAGAATCATTGCAATTTGTGAATGATATATACCTTGGCTTGAAACTACTTATGTCTTTGAATTGATAATTGTGAAACCATCTTTACAGCTACTTGAACGTCATCTACCTATATGAAATAAACTATTCCAAATTCACCTTTCTGAATAATAATCTCAAAGTCTATTCTCTGCTTGATCATGAATTCATAAATGCATGTTCAATGATCATGATGAAAACTTATATAAGCCTTATTTTGACGTGAACTGACTGCAAATCAAAAATCAAAAGAACTTACAAGGATATGATTCTAGGGGATCTGAATCATTAAAGCTGCAATTAAGACTCCCAGATGTATACTTTGGGGGTACATGGATCCCCTTGCCAGAATCTCTTCACTTGATACTTTAACTCGATATTCATTATAGCATCCACCTGTAATTCAAATTAACTTCGAAGGTGGTACATGATATAAAAGAATGTGAAGAAGTTAGAAAACATTAATTATCGGTGGAGAAAATGATTGAAGAATTTTGGTAGTGACATACCATCTTCTTTGTTGGTTTCCTTTTACGAAAGTGGTTTTACAAGATATACCTCTATTGCATTGATTAAGGGCAGGGAGGTTGAACTTCTAGTTTTGCTGATTGCAACAGTAAATTTTGTTCCTTTCACAGTTGATGTGCAGTGAAATAACCTGTTTACAAAATAAATCAGCAGAAAAATCAGATAATAATTAGTTGATAAATGCCACAGAAAAAGAATGATAAAATCAACTAAAAAAATAGTAAGATAAATCCTATTTTTTAGCTTTGACCATATCCTCTTGACTTCAAACTTGTTGCTCATCCAAACTTGGTCAAGAGTTTGTCTTGATTTTATACCTGTACATCAACTGACCAATTTATATTTTACAAGCAAATAATCAGAGATTGACATCAATTAAAAAGATTATTTGCTACAAGGATAAAAACAAATATATTTTGTTTTTAAAATATATTTTATTAATTGCCAACTAATATATGATGAAAATCAACATTTGGCAAATAATCATAGAAATAATTAGTCAAATCTCATCATCCGCGAAATCAAGTCAAGTCATGAAAAGTGTTCTATATCCTGCATTAAGTCCTGCAGATATGATTGTTGTAGCAACTCTAAATTGTTGTAACAACTTCTGAAGTAGTTGCAACAACTCCTAAAGTAGTTGTAAGTTGTAACAGCTAAGTGTCAATAGACACAAACCTTGATTTGGTCAACCTTCAAACCAAATTTAAACCATGAGTCTGCTGCCTCAATATCATATGATGTCAACACCTGTGTGCACTGCCAATACTTGTGCACTAACATGTTGTTTATTATAAGTGTTTCTAAGTAACTTGGAACAGCAGGTCCATGCCACAATTATATTCCTCATCCTGGTCCTCTTTCTGCACACAGAAGTTGAACTGTGTGGACTGGTTGGTTTTAAGTTCTTGGATTTCAGCAAAGTGCATGTAGATGTAAAATTCAGAGGTGGGATCTTCTTAAACCCATGAGAATCCGAAGAAGATGCCTCTGTTTACTGGCGTGACTGCAGCCTGCAATACTTTTAATGGTGTATTGTAATTGTTCTGATCTAAACAGTTAATTTTGAACGAAGTGCTTATTTGAGTTGATTCTTTAGGGTAATACAAAGTCCATATTTCGTCATGATAGTCGAATGGTGTCCATATTCGATCATAAACATCATATCAGAACCTAATTTGAGGCTTTTGTTGAGTAAATTAAATAGTAAATAATAAGAAACTTGTAACTAGAGAACATGATAAATGAAATGCTTACCTAACAGTTTGATTTTCAGCCAAACCACAATCTAACCACCCAAAGAGTTCCATCGGTCCACATTCACTTGATCCCAATAATTTGCCCCCAGGTACAGATCAAATTCAGGTACTTTGCTTCTATCATCGTAATTTCCATACAGGAACTCTGCCTGGATCAGATATTTGTTGTTTTGCCTTGTGCAGGTTTTGGTGTCTAACAACTTTTAGTTTCTTCAAGGAAGCTACAAACTTTCCAGTACCATATTGCTAAGATGTTGGATTTGAATTTCAATGATATATTCTTACTTGCACCGGTGTCTATGAAGGTTGCATCTGAAACATAATTTAAGCCTGTGGTGTCATCTGAAGGGAAAAATCAATTTATATTAATGCAAAAATGTAGATTTTAAAAATTGTTCCAAACAAAAACGTGTCCGATTGCTGCTAATAATAACAATTCAATAAATTAATTAATAAGATTGAATCTTACATTGTAGATTTTCAGATTTTATATATTTTATTTATTATAATCAGTGCGACAAATATATGAGATTATCTTAGATAGATTTCAAGATGACTTAAGTACGAGGCCTTGGATACCTATCATTCTTTTGTATGGATAATAATATGAGGTCTGAAAACAGAAGGCAATATGCCAAAGTGTTTATCATGACCACCCTATGACTTCGTGTCTAATTAATACTAGTAATAATAATTCAATAAATTAATTAATAAGATTGAATTTTATATTGTAGATTTTCATATTTTATATATTTTGTTTATTATAATCAGTGTGACAAATATATGAGATTATCTTAGGTAGATTTCAAGATGACTGAAGTACGAGGCCCTGATACCTATCCTTCTTTTGTATGGATAATCATGTGAGGTCTGAAAACAGAGGACAATATGCCGAAGTGTTTATCATGACTAGGGGTGGCAATTCGGGTTGCCGTGTCGGGTTAGACACAACCCGAACCCGACCCGATAAGAAACGAGTTGAATCCTCTCAACCCGAACACGACACAGTTACTAATGGGTCAACCCGTTAACGACCCGTTTAACCGATATGTTAATAATCCATTTAACCGACATAAATAATAACTCATTTAATCGACCCGTTTATGACTCATTTAATGATAGTTAATACATTTAAATTTTAATATAGATATAATAAAAAACAAAATTAAAATAAAGATACATAAGACGTAAAAAATACAATTATCCACAAATACAATCCAAACCATAAAAATACAAATGTTTACAAAAATGATTATAAAAATATCTTTACAAATATAATCCTTCATATTAAAAAAATAAAATAAAATAATTTTTTTTTTTTGATGTAGTCTTTTATAATAGAAAAACAATATCAAGCGTTGATTACATCCGCCAAACTAAACTTGTCAAAAAATAATAATTAAAAGTTAACTAATTAGGAAATTATACATTTATACATAAAAAAAATAGTTTAACAAATATTTTATCAAAACCAATAAAATTTTACTACTACATAATAATTTGTGATGAGATGAAGTATTGAGATGAAGTTTGGAGACTTTTGTTTATGTTAGGGTTAAAACTTTGAAGGATATATATATATATATATATATCTACCACTAAAATTACATGACTATCCCTCCAAAATAAAATTACTTTTTTACCCTTATTTAACGGGTCAACCCGTTACCCGTTAGATAGAACCCGAACCCGACCCGATAATTAAACGGGTTGATCCGTTTATTTACCTAACCCGTTAATGCTCAATCCTAACCCGTAATAATCGTGTCGGTTTCGTGTCAACCCGTCGTGTCGGGTTCCAAATTGCCAACCCTAATCATGACCACTTTATGATTTGTATAATTTTTCTAAAATAGAGCTAAATTTTGGTTAGTAACACTAGATATATGCAAGATATTCTATCGAACTCAACAGACCAGTCGGGGCAGGTACTGTCAGTAGCTGGATTTGAGTGGAAATCATTGCTTAATTTAATGATCAAGAGCTGTCTTATTACACAAATGACAACATTGATGATTTGATGATCAAAAAATGATTTGTTGACACTCAGATGCTGTAAGGCCAGAATCCAAATGGATCAAATAGAATTTTAAAAACATAAATGGGGCTTAAATGAATAAGCTGAGGGAGCCAAATTAGAGAGTCCAATTGAATGAAGAGTCTAAATTTTCAGTGAGTCCAAATGGAAATATATACATATATATATATAAATATGGGCAGACCAAACGAGCCCAATTTTAGTGGGCCATTATCAACTAGACAAAGCAAAAGCTCAGTTTGAGAAATTGAAATTGAAATAGGCAAATTGGGTGGCCGACCAAAGGAAGTTATAGTGGGAATTTTAAAATAAAATATATTTTGAATGACAAGGCGTGAAACAATTTAGAAAGGAAAAAATAAACAAACAAAGAAAGTTTCAAAAAAAGACAAAACAAGACAAACAAACAAACAAAGAAGAGATGTTTTGAGGTGGTCATGCATGTGTGTATATACATTTCAAGCAGATAGCGAACATACAAAACAAACACACAGCAAAATTGTAACATAAGAAAAAACACATAGTGAGCCGAAGGAAAGAAAAAAAAAAAAAAGAAATAATTGGAGCCGATTTTTGGTATGATTTGGTGTGAAATAAATTCAATTTCAAGTTCAATTTTTGGGTTCAAATTTTATAAGTTCTAAACAGGTTCTTGTGTTATTTTAGGTGGTGAAGCACTTAGGGAGAACATGGGTGACATGGGTTCGAAATAAAGCTTGAAATTTAATTTGTGAGTGGATAGTTTTATTTAAATTGACTTAATTGTTTACAGTTATCTATATTTTAGATTTTATTATTTATGGATTATTAGAAATGAATTATTTGTTAGTTAATTGATTTCCTGGATTGTTTATTTTACTTAAATTGATTGATTTTAAATTTTTTGAATTTCAACTTGTATTATGTAATTGTTATTAGAAGGAAATGATTTAATTAGTCCATTGATTTATTAATTATGATATTATGAATTACGATTTGATTATAGAGTATTTATTTCTATGATGAGAAAAGGATTTGTTGAGAATTATATTTATATTCGTAATAGAATCATACAAATTTACCTATGAAAATTATTTGAGTTATAAAACGAATGCAATGAGATGTTTAGAACACCAAGTGATGTTAACCTCACATATAAAGATATGACATTTACAATTAAATTGAAGCATAACTTTAAAAAGGATTAAAACAGGTTTATAAAAAATTTTGACTCATTGATTATATATCAATCAAGAACCAGAGTTATAAAGAACTTTGATCCTGATGATTAAAACTCAATCAAAAACCAAAATAACAAGAATGATATTGATGCCACTCTCAAGCCATAGATGAGAAGGTAGGAGAGAAGTCATGATTTCAATCAGCACAAGCATAGCTTGATAAGATTATATGTTCAACAATGAATAAAAGAGAAAATTCACTTTCTCAATTAAACGTAATCAACTTCCTCATCATTGTTCTATTTGTTTAGGGTTACAAAACTTTTTATAAGCAAAGAAATAAAATCCTAATATAAAATCCTAGCCCCCTAACAACTTATCACACTCATATGAGCTTAAAATAACTAAGTTTGAGCTTAAAATAATTAAATTTGATAGCTCAGTATATAAACTAATAACCCGACATGAAATAAAACAAATTAAAGTCCAATGATATCAAAGTTTGATATTGAACTAACTAATTAAATAAACTAAATTAAAACCAGTCCATAAAACAATTTAGGCCTAAAGTAATATAAACAAATTGAAATAGTCCAATTTTCCTTCAAATAGCCATCCACCCCTTCAGTATTGTTAATCTTGGACTTGATCTTGAGTTTGGATAATGTTTTGAAATCTTGATGTCTTTTCCATGCTATCCAATCCTTGTTATGCAAGACTCTTAGTCCAAATCCCTTGAATCAACACATTTACATCCTTTGTCATCTTATTAGCTTTAGCCCTTATCATAGACACTTCATTGATGCTCAAAGGATAATTAGGTTTACTTCCTTATCTTGGTTCCATCATTTTCCTTTTCCTCAAAATGATTTATCTTCAAATTATAACTCACACACTCCCTACAAAGAATGTTAGAGAAAGAACGTAGAAAGAATGTTAGAGAAAGAACCTCACACACTCCCTCACGTGTTTAATTCCACTCACTCACGTGCTTATCACTCAAGAAACCCTAAGCCATGTGAATCTTGCAAATCAAAAAATAGATATGATGATGAATCAAGAATTCAAGAAACCCTAGAATGTGAATTCAAAAACCCTGATCATTGAAGTAGCTCAAGAACAAGTTATGAAGATTCAAACCAAAATTTATTTATTCGGCCAAGATGGATGATGTAGCCCAAAAAAAAAGAAAAAAAAAAAAGAAAAAACAAAACCTAAATAAAAAGAATATATAATATAGACCGATGTGGTAAATTAAAGAGAAAAAAGTGAGACAAAAACAAATTGATGATAGTGGTGCGACAGTACAAGACAAACGAGAACTATAAAAAATTTTAAAGAAAAACAATTGAATGCTGGTTGCTACGACAATTAAAATAATAATAATAATAACTAAAGAAGAGCAAATTGAAAATAGTTGGTGTCGATCAAGACAAAACAAAAGAAGACAAAAACAAAGTTAAATATTATGTTGAAAACAAAGCAGAACAGACCTGGTGGTGGTTTGTGAACTACGGGAAACAAAAGAAAAAAATAATTGTTGGATTGATAGGACCTGAACCAGACTCTTTCTAATCTCTTATCTGGACACTCCAATGGACTTCTTTTAACTCGACTTGTTGGATAAAAGAAAATCCATGGAGCGAACCCCTTAATCTTGTCCAATTCCTTAATTCGATTTAAATGTATTCTTTTCTTTTGTAAACAATTTGGGTGGTGTATAAATTTTTTGCAATTCGATTTAAAACGATTTTACAAAAATTTCGACAGCATAACGGCTGTATTTTTAAGGTTTTCAAATTTTTTCCTATAAAAGAAACACACTTCGTACTATTTTATGTATCAATATATATATACATAGATATATTAGGTAATAGTGATGTATCATGTGTAGGTGTTCAGTTATATGTATATACATCAAAATATGAACTACAATTTCCATACATACAATCTTCTAGTTATAATATTTACACGTAAAAATTTTGTTTGACGTTTATCCAATATGTCTAGTCGATGCCCACCTAAAATATCTAATGAGGTTTTCAGAATGTAAAATCACTTGGTCAATCACCTATCTCAATATACAAGCTGCACAAAGGTGAAAAGATTAGTTCAACAATTGATAGTAACATCAAGATATAATTATATCAAAATTTATAATTTTGTTCGTGTGTTAAATCTTTTCAATTTTAAAACCTTTCCTTCTAAAACTCCATATATACCCTTCGTGTACTCAAACCATCACGTGATAGTTTTTAACATATGCTAACGTGAAGCTATTGGGATATCTCAACCACTACGATGCAGAATTTACTACATTGCAAACGTAGTATGAAATAATCTCAAATCTGAGTAACCATAATGTGAAATTTTCTACATCACAATTGTAGTACTATAACTCTGGGCGATTACGTGCAGAATTTACTACATCACAACGTAGTGCCAAAATTATAAATCTAGGATAACGTGTGGAATTTTCTGCATCGCACATATAGCGCTAGATACACTAAAAAACTGGGCAACTACGGACGAAATTTTATGCATCGCCGTGTAGTGCTAAATCTTCATATAAACTAAGGGTGTATACTTTTTTTACAAATCTCTTTACTTATTTTTTTTCGTAAACATTTTATTTTTAAATTATCTTTTCTAGATCCGACATAGAAATCATTTTTCAATACTTTAACTCATAGTTTTAAAAATCATTTTTGAAGTCATTTAGCTACAATAGTATATATATTTAAATGAAGAACTGAGTAACATAAGTGATAGAACATTTATCTCACCAAGCGAGCTATACTCATCAATGAGCCTCCCGTGCTCCGCTAGCCTGCTCGTCACTTGCATTACATATTCTTACTTAAAATAGGCCACAATGTGCTACATAAAATTACACACATTGTTTTTAATATTACAAGCCCTTTACAATATCCTTTTTTATTACATTTTTCTTTTCTAAGTTCTAACTCAACCACGGCTTTCTAATTATGATTTTTTCGCACAAGTTTAACTTTTATATCAATAGAGACATCCCCATATAGTCCATATAATTTTCAGAGGCTCGGAACGAAAAGTCAAAATTTTCGGATCCCCTAAAACAGAATACTATTCACAGCCCATTCTACAGGCTGTTTCACTTCCATTTTTGCTTGGACCATCTCCTTATCTCTCATTTAGGTCCCTCGTAAAACGGTTTCAAAATATTCTAAGTATCGAGGGGTGAAACATATAAAAAACACCTATTTTTTGACTTTTTTTATGCACATTTTTGCATCACACATGCGATGATGTCATTTCTTTCGTATCTAAGTTTCTTTTACTCAATTATGATCGAATGCATTCGTTTCATGCATCAAAAAATGGATTTTACTCTCACTCATCTTTACAACTATATAGGTACATTATTTAAGCCGTAACTTCATCAATTTTTATCCAAACCTTTCCCTTCAAATTTTTATGGTTTGCTATGACATTTATGCATGTTTTGAGGTCTAAAACAATCCCAATTAAGCCATTTCCTACAGGTCTTTATAACCCCTTCAAATGTTTATTCTTTACTAGTTTGTATATTATTCATGCACCCATGTACATCCATTGTAATTACCTTGATTCCTACTTATTCATGCAAGTTTTTAGGACCTTAAATATACCATAAACATCAACAAAACTCATGCATAAGTTACTGCCCTTTATCAAATCGAAATGCATAAACAATGCTATCTAGTTTTCATTTTTAATTTCAAACACTCCTATATGATTTTCTAACATTAGATAAGCATATCTTAGGGCTCAAAGGGATCAAAACATAATAGTATCACACACTCCTCCTATAAGCGTGACACACACCATGCACTCTCATATCATTCTTTTCAATTTTTCATATTATACTTCTTTCAATCATTTCATCAAACAAGTTATAGGTAACTTATTTTGTTTAACTCTGTAGAACCTAGAATTTCATTTCTCTGGGGGAAATAGTGTTTTCCAGATAAACAGTATTTTCGGATGAAATAGTATTTTCGGATGAATAGTGATTTTCGAGAAACGGAAATTTCCTTAAGTTTCGTGAAATAAAATTTTTTCGGTGAATAATATCCACGTGAATAATATTTTTTTGGAAAACGAACTTCGGACATCATAAGCCCCGAAATATAAATTAGAGTTATTAGAAACTGAAACAGAATAAAAATGAGTTCGTTTGAATGGATTTTAAAGGTTCCGAATATTTATCGATAAAAATGCCCTCGTGAGAAACGTTGTGAATTTTAATGAGTTTATAACCGATTGAATTTTTTTCGAAGCATGGAATTGGAAGTTAAGACACCCAATTAGAGTATTGCATGGTCAATTTGATGATAGAATGACCGTGGAATATTTTTGAAATTTAGTGGTGTTGAATGAGGATTAAAATTTAAGTTAAATGTAATATTATAGGAGTATGAGAAGATAAGCATCAAAGAAGCACAATCCATGTGCTTGTATGAAGATCAATGATGTTGTGACACATTAAAATCAAAAAGCAAAGTGATTAGTTAAGATGGAATTAAGAAATTGGATGAGTTGTTAGTGATTAAATGGATGAGAGTAAGTGACCAATTGTCGACGTTGAAATTCAGTCGATGAGTATTTAATACTCAATACCTGCAATCAATGTGAGAAAACATAGAAATAGAGAAGAAAATAATAAAAGACCAAGAACCAAATAAGAAGATAAAAGATTTTTAACGTGGTTCAGCAAATGTGCCTACGTCCATGGCTGTCTCTCTTAAATTCTACAGAGTGACAGTATGATATTCAATGTGTCGTTTACAATTATTTTAACCTCTATTTATAGGGGTATCGTTACAATTTAGGAAGCAGCAAAATAGGAAGAGAATCATGAATTAATTACACTTCCTAATCTGTTTGAATAAAATCAGGAAACTGCTCCAAATATCTCGAGATAAGGTTGACTGAATTTGAATTTGAATTAACTTCCGTTTCTGGAGAGAGAATCACAACCGGATTAGGTAACTGCCTGTTTCTAGAAAATACTGCATTAATTGCACTTCTGGGCGAACTATCGTTTATAGCGACCTCGAGCTAGAGCTCGTTGAGAAGCAAACAGCGAGCTGTGCTTATGGTGAATTATGGAACGAGCTACGACCTGGCTGTGAGACGAGCTCGTTACTGCGAGCTGAGAAGATTGCTGGGCGAGCTGTGGAGCTTGCTGTAAATATGGGCCTTGATTGAGTTGACTTTGTTGGGTCTTCTATTGGGCCTAAGTTGGGCTTTTATCAGCCCATTTAGTGAGTCCAGAAAATACATATAACATTAGCCCCTAAGCTTTCAGTTCGTTCTGCGAAGTGGGAGCTCGAGCTCGCTGGTAAAAGCTAGCTTCTTTGGTAAGCCAGTCTTGAATTACTGTTTTCCCGCCCTTCCAAATTCTGTCTTTTCAATTTTAACACGTGGCGATCATGCAGGAGGTAACTGAAATGATGTTGGCACATCCCTTACACGCGCATTTAATGCACATGTCTTTCAACCGACGGCTGCATGATTACAAGGCCATACCTCGCGCTACACCGTTGGATTAATGACGGTTACACAACACAGAGATCCAACAGCTAGGGTTTGAGCTCGTTCATCTATATAACTGGTGGAGCCTTCTCATTTTTTCCTTTTCATCTGTCATTTTCTCTCGAAGCAACCAAGCAACCAGGTTCAGAAAACTTACTGATTTTCACAAAATCAACACTTCCAGTCGCCGTTCTTACATCCTCATCAGTGATTCACGGTAAGCCTCTGATTTCTTTCTTCAAACTTTCAGTTCTTTGCTTTATTTTGTTGAGTTGATGTTACATTGTGCTTGTATTTGGTCATTCTTGTGTATATGATGGTCTGAATATACCATGGTCTTGATATTAAACTGTTGTTGTTCTTGGTTTCTTGTTGAACAAGACTTCTGTTGATTTGATTTTGTTGCATGCTTGTTTGCGAGCTGACTGTTGTTTGTGGCCTATTATGCATGCAATATGTAGAAATAGGCACATGTAGACCATTAGCTCGCAGGTCGTTTATTCATAGGTCGAGCCCCTCATTGTACAAGTGATCTGCAAAATAGGAAACTTAGAAAATTTTTAGTATTTTAATAGTCTGTTCGTTGTGACCTGAACATGCTTTCTTTATACAGATGTCTTCAAGTGGAACTCAGAAAGTTAGTGGAACCACCCAAAGACAAGGATCTGTTGAGGCTCGAGTCTCTTCTGAAGCAAAGCGTCGAGCTATAGAAAAGCAGCGAGCTGAAGATGAGATGAAAGCTCGCAAAACGTTTGCTCATTACCCATCTTCCATACAAGTCTCCGAACTGGAAGGGATTGCTCTTCAATTCCATCTACCCAGAGGTTGTCGCGCGATGTCACCCACTCCAAAAAATCATGCAGTCTATCCTCCGCGGGGGTATATTGCTGTTAGCACTTAGCACCTGGAACACGGGCTAAGATTTCCAGTTCCTTCTTATCTAATCAAATTCTTGAACGCTGTCAAGCTCGCTCCGTTCCAGTTAACACCAAACTCATACGCGCAGCTGACCTCGTTGGCTCTAGCCTTCCTCAAGAACAGCCTTCGTCCTCCAACTCCAAAAATAATCCAAAATTTCTACAGTATCAAGGCTTTGAGCACAAAGCAAGGAGAAAAATCGAACGGCATCTATTACCTCACAGCTCGTCCGTCTGACTACAATGATCTCTTGCCCCAAGGAGAAGCAAAGGGCAAGTCCAACGTTGGAAAATATAAAACGAGTTGGTTCTATGTCTCCTGCCCCTCTCTTGCTCGTCTTAAAAACTTCAGTTTTGTCTCGGAACTAGGTATGCAGAAGAGAAGCTTTAGCGAGCTTAAAATAATAATTTTAACTTTTACTTACTTATTTATTTTTTCTTTATTTGTAGATCTGAAAATGGATAAGTCTCCTCTCAGTAGCGAGGAGAAGGGGACTCTTGAGGTGCTCGCGAAATCGAATGAAGCGAGCAGAAGCAGCAAATTTGATAATGCTCTTCTTCAAACTCATGACCTTGCTCCTTTAAATGATTCTCCGCTGATTGATGTCAAGAATGACATATCTAGAATTGGGCAGCACGAGCTTCCTTTCGTCTTCAAAGTTCCTGTCCCTACCTCGTAGTTAGAAACTTCTCCAGTTCCAACACAGGCAGGAACGGCTCAAGCTTGCACTCCCTGCTCGCGAGCAGAGACAGCATCAACTCCTGCTCCAGTTCGGGCAAAAAAGGCTCCAGCCCGTGCAGCCCCTCTTATACAAGTGGATTCATCCCCCTCTCCAAATCTCACAACTGTTTCAGAAGCTCATTTGCCTGCTTCAATAGTTCCAACATCCGCTGAAGCAACACCAGCTCCAGCTCGCACCCCAGCAGTGGGTGCATCTCAAAAAACTACTTCTTCAGCTCCTGTTCCTTCCACTGGGCGAGCTCCAGCTAAAAGGAAGAAACTTGCTCTGCTGGAATTCCTTTCTGATCAACTTGCCGAAACTCAAGCTCCTTTGGCAGCCCCAGCGAAGCGACCAGCTGAAACCTCAGCCTCTCCAGCCGCTCCTTCAAAATGCTTCAAGCGACTTGCTGAAGTAGAAACTCCTTCGGTTGCTATCCCAAGCGAGGTACCGCCTACAGAAACAACAACAGATCTTCAGCTGGTTCTAGCTTCCAGCTCGCAGCCTGAAAAAGGGAGTGCTCCTTCTAAGGTTGCTTCCCAGGCAACCCGAGCTGGTACCAGCAAGAGGATAACCAGGCGTACCTTTCTTACCCGACGTAATACTTATTAGACTTATGAGCCTGATGTCCCTGAGCCTGAGAGAACTCCTTCCCCAACAAGACCAGAAATCGAGCTTGGACTTGAGGGGAGATATTTAACTTCCTTCGTTGACAACTGGACACCAATTATGTTCACTCATGCAAGGGTCTTAGAGAATAAGTCCCTTAGGGGCACTGACCTAGACGAGTTCGCAGCTCGTCATTTCATGCTGGTAAGTCATTTTTCTTTATCTTTTAACCTCTTTACTTTATCGTATATTAACTTGTAGAATTTTCAGGGCGCCCTTGCTGCAATGAAGCGAAGGAGAGAGACAAAGGCCATTGATGAACGGATAATGGAGTTGGAAATGGAGCTGGAGGCTGCTAATGAGGAGATAGCACGTTTGGTTGAGAAAACCACAGAGAGCTTCGAGGCCCAGATGGTTGCGGCGAATAATGCTAGATAGGCCGCCGAGGAAGCTCTGCTGAAAATGGAAAATGAGCGTGACATGCTAAGGGAAGTGCTGAAGCAGTCTGATCAGCGGGCCGAGCTAGCCTAGAAACAAGCTGAGAAAACTACTGAGGACCACGAGGCATAGCTAGCTACAGCGAATAATGCTAGACAGACTACCGAGGAAGCTCTATGAAGAATAGGAAATGAACGTGACACGTTAGGAATGAGCTACACCAACTGAGAGAAGAGTTGAGGCAGTCTGAGCAGCAGGCCAAACTAGCTCAAAAACAAGTTGAGAGAATGGAGGCTGCAACACAGCAGGCCGAAGAGGCCGAAAATCGGCCTGCAATTGCGAAAGGACGAATTGAGGTGCTCGGCCAACAAGTTAATGTTGCAGTACAATAGGTTGAGGTGGCAGAGAAGCGGGCTGAAGATGTAGAAGCTACTGCTAAGCGGGCTGAGGAGGCTGAGCACCGAGCTGAGGTGTTTAGGCAGCAAGTAGGAGATGTAATTCAGCGAGCCGAGGCTGTAGAGCAGCAGATAGAGGCTATGAAGCAAGAAGCCGAGGTCATCAATCGCCATGCAGACAATGCTTTCGAAGAGTTGATGGTCTTCAAAGAAAAATCTGCTCAGGAGCTAGAGATGTAGGTCGTTGAGGCCAAGGATGAAAAAAAACAGGCATCAATTTTCTTTACACGCTGTGGTATCTTGAGATGGATTTTTCGATCTTTGGGGACGTGGGACTTGAAAGCGTAGAAAAGTTCAAGGCAAGGGCTGTCTTATCCTCAGCTGATGCAGTTCCTTTGGCAACGGAGGTGCTTAGTGTGACCTCTCAAATTGAGCCCGTTGGCGACCTCGAACCCTCTGGCGTGCTTCCTTCTCATGAAGACCTCCTCTCTGGCCCAGATCCTCCAACTCAGAGCTAGTAGTTTATCTTTTGTACTTGTATTTTTCAATCATTGAGTTGTAAAAAACTTTTAGACTTAATGAAATTTATTTTTCCATTTCTTCTGTATTGAATGTGCTTGAGTTATTGCATCTGTGGTCAAATATTTTATGATCAACTTATAAGTTATCCAGCTTCTTGCGAACTGATTGTTAACAGGTTTGAAATCTGATATAATAACTTAAGCAATCGCTTAATTCAACAGTTAATAAAAACTTGTAAATATAAACAATTGATCGGTTGGAATGTTGACGAGCTATGCAAGGGTACTTAACCACACCTGCCTTTTTGGCTCTATTTTTTCATAGTGTGCTATGCAGGGATACTTAGTCACACCCGACTTTTAGGCTCTTTAATAGCGAGCTATGCAGAGGCATTTAGCCATCTGCTTTTTAGGCTCTTTCTTTTTTCATAGCGAGCTATGCAGGGGTCATCACCTCGCCTGCTTTTTAGGCTCTTTTAGTTTTGGCGAGCTATGCATGGACACTTAGTCACACCTGCTTTTTAGGCTCTCATTTTTTCATAGCGAGCTATGCAAGAGTCGTCACCTCGCCTGCTTTTTAGGCTCTTTTATTTTTGGCGAGCTATGCAGGGACACTTAGTCACACCTGTTTTTTAGGCTCTCATTTTTTCATAGCAAGCTATGCAGGGGTCGTCACCTCGCCTGCTTTTTAGGCTCCTTTATTTTAAGTGAGCGGCGAGCTAATCAGCACGGTGCTTGTTAACTTGGTGAAATAATGCACATCATAAGGGAAAATGGAGCTTTCATTTTCTGTAATGTTGAATTATGGGTAACAAATAAAGTTACTGATAGTATGGTCGCAGATGCTCGGCATTCCAAGCTCGAGGGATCTCAGCTCCATTCATATTGGTTAAATGATAAGCTTCATTTCCCAAGTTTGCCTTGATGATATAGGGTCCTTCCCAATTTGGGCCTAAGGACCCATCACTGGGTTTGCGAGCTCCAGGCAGAATGATATGTAGCACCAAATCTCCCACATTTGAAGCTGCGGATTCGAGCATTCTTATTATAGTACTTCGCAATTCTTTGCTGATAACCAGCTACCCTTAATCTGGTTGTTTCCCTGGTTTCTTCAAGCAGGTCTAAGTTTGTAGCAAGCAGTTGATCATTATCATTTGGATTGAAGGTCGCTCTTCATTGCAAGGTAACTTCAAACTTAGCTGGGATCATGGCCTCAGACCCATATATCATTGAGAACGGAGTCTCGCCTGTGGAACTGCGAGTTGTGGTCCTGTAAGCCCATAATACTTTCTGAAGCTCGTCTACCCATGCTCCTTTCTTCGCTTCCAGTTTCATCTTCAAGGTCTGCTTTATAATTTTATTCACAGCTTCAACTTGGCCATTTGCTTGGGGATGGTCCACTGCTGAGAAGCTCTTGACTATCTTCAGATTGCTGCAGAACTTGAGAAACTAGTCGCTGCTAAACTGGGTTCCATTGTCTGTCACAATCTGCTGTGGAACCCCAAATCTGCAAATGATATTACTCCACACGAACTTCTCAATCTTCGTTGTGGAGATTTCTGCCAACTCTTTGCCTCTGCCCACTTAGTGAAGTAATCAACTGCGACCACGACATGTTTGCATCTTCCACGAGCCATTGGTAGGGGTCCGATCAAATCTATTCCCCAAATTGCAAAGGGCCACAGGCTCACCATCTGTTGAAGATAAGCTGGTGGAGCTCATGGAATTTAGGCAAACCTCTGACACTTATCACACTTTTTTACTAAGTCGATAGCGTCCTGTCTCATAGTAGGCCAATAAAAACCTTGACGAAGTGCCTTTTGAGCTAAGGAGAGCCCCCCAGCGTGATTTCCACAATGACCTTCATGTATCTGCCTCATCACTATTTCATGCTCTGGGCCATCAATGCATCTTAAAAGGGGAGCTGAGAACCCCTTCTTGTACAGTGCATCATCATAGATGTAGTATCTGGCTGCTCTAGCTCGTAGACGCCGTGCTTCCAGCTTGTTACTTGGCAACTTTCCATCTTGCAAATACTTGAGAATTAGGCTCATCCAAGAATCAGGCTGTACAATGATTACCATCGTCATACTCTTCTCCTCTGTACTTGGGGCTGGTAGGAACTCTACTGGGATTGCCCCCAAAACGTCTGCATCTCGAGTGGTCGCGAGGCGAGCTAATGCATCTGCATGCGAGTTCTGAGCTCGTGGGATCTACTTCACCTCGTACCTCTAAAATGCACCTAGCAACTCATGAACTTTCCGAAGGTAAAGGCCCATCTTTGGTCCCTTAGTCTGATACTCCCCTAAGATGTGGCAAACCACGAGTTATGAATCACTGAAGACCCTCAGTTGTTCAGCTCGCATCTCTCTAGCTAGACGCAAACCTACGAGCACTGCTTCGTATTCAGCTTTATTGTTTGTTGCCTGGAAATCAAACCTTAAAGCGCAAAGGATCTTGTGGCCTTCAGGGCTAATCAAAAGAATCTCAGCTCTAGCCCTCTGCTCGTTGGATGATCCATCAACATAAAGCTCCCAAGTTGGACCTTCAGAAGATTCAGCTTCATCATCCACAGGTCCTGTAAACTCTGCAATGAAATCTGCCAGAGCTTGAGCTTTATAGCTGTCCTCGGCTTAAATTGGATATCGAACTGTGCGAGCTCCACTGCCCATTTCAACAAACGATATGAGGTATTCGCTTTCTGCAGGACTTGCTTCAACGGATACTGGGTGAGGACTTCGATTGTATGAGCTTCAAAGTAAGGCCGCAGCTTCCTCGATGCGACCACCAGGCAATAAGCAAGCTTCTCCATTTGTGAGTATCTAGTTTCACCATCTTGTAGCCTTTTACTCACATAATACACTGGAAGCTGCGTTCTTTCTTCTTCTCTCACCAATGCAGCACTCAAAGCTTGTTATGACACTCCCAAGTACAGAATCAACTTTTCTCCTTCTTTGGGCTTAAAAATGAGTGGAGCTCGCCCTATATATTATTTTAGCTACTGGAAGGCTACTTCACATTGCTCTATCCACTCGAAGTTTTTAGCATTCTTCAAAATATCAAAGAAAGGGATGCACTTATCTGTAGCTTTCGAGATGAACCTGCTTAGTGTCGTGACTTGGCCATTAAGGCTCTGCACATCTTTCACCCTAGTAGGCGACCTCATATCGATCAATGCCTTGATCTTCTCAGGATTAGCTTCAATACCTCTACTGTTGACCATGAAGCCCAGAAACTTCCCAGAAGCTACTCCAAATGCACACTTGTGTGGATTCAACTTCATCTGATAGCTTCTCAGAATTTGAAACATCTCCCCTAGGTCGCGCACATGATCACCCACCTGCTTGGATTTTACTAACATGTCATCAACGTAGACTTCCATAGTCTTTCCAATCTATTCTTCAAACATCATGTTTACCAAGCGTTGGTAGGTCGCTCCAGCATTCTTCAATTCGAAGGGCATCACCTTGTAGCAGTATAGGCCACGATCAGTCATAAATGAGGTGTGCTCTTCATCCTCGGGATTCATGGGGATCTGATTGTAACCCGAGTATGCATCCATAAAACTTAGGAGCTCGTGGCCAGCTGTAGCATCCACGAGCTAGTCTATCCTTGGCAAGGGAAAACTATCTTTGGGGCACGCCTTGTTTAGATCAGTGAAGTCGATGCATGTCCTCCACTTCCCATTCTTCTTCTTCACCAGAACCGGGTTGGCGACCCAGGTTGGGTAGTAAGCTACTCGAATGAACTTGTTAGCCAATAGCTTGTCTACCTCCTCTTTTAGTGCTAAGTAGTGTTCCCCTGTCATTGCCCTTCTCTTCTGATGAACTGGCTTGTGGTGAGGATCAATATTCAACCAGTGTGACATCACCTTTGGATCTATCCCCACCATGTCCTCGTGATTCCACGCAAACACATCCAAGTTCGCCTTCAGGAAGTCAGCGAGCTGGGTTCTCAGTTCTGGAGCTAATCCTCTTCCCAGCTTCAGGCACCTTTCTAGATCTGCCTCGCTGACTTGTACATCTTCCAACTCTTCGACTGGCCCAGTAGCTCGATCTGCATCTACCTCGCGTGGGTCCAAGTCGTGACTGACTCCCTTCTCAATCATAGTTCGTGGCTCGCCCTTCGAAACCACGTTCACCTTTTTTCCTCTTACGCCTATCTTAACAGCGTCTTCATAGCAGCGTCGGGCTAAGTGTTGCTCTCCCCGAACACATCCAATGCCATTAGGAGTTAGAATTTGACAGTCAGCGTCCTGGTTGAAGTGATCATATCCATCTCGTTCATAGCAGGTCTTCCCAGGACCACGTTGTATGTTGATGGGCAATCAATTATAAGGAAATCTGCCAACACAGTTGCTTGGCGACCTGCCTCCCCAAGAGTGAGTGGCAGCTTAATCTGGCCCACTGGCACAATAGCATCTCCAGTGAAACCATAAAGAGGCTCTAGGGATGGTCTCAATTTCTCTGCTCCTAACCCCATTTGATCATAGCAATTTTTGTACATCACATTCACCGAGCTCCCGGTATCTATCATGATGCGCCGCACTTCCATATTGCTGATCTTAGCTCGAATAACCAGTGCATCATTATGAGGCCAGATCACTCCTCTAGCATCTTCATCAGTGAATACAATCTCATTCGAGGTCGTCTTCGCCCTTTTTGCAGGTCCCTCCGACCCACTGACCTGGAAAGTATGATTCTCCTCTCGGATGTATTTCTCATGTGATCTGTTAGAAGCACCTGCGATATAGGGGCCTCCATGAATTGTAAAAATTGTTCTTACCGTAGGCTCATGCTCTGGCTCGGGAGCTCGCTGGGGTTGTTGCTATGTGGCTGTTGATGAGGTCGTTCTTGATGAGGTTGTGAGTCAGCAGGTCTTGCCACATATTCTCTCAAATGACCTCTCTTGATCAATTTCTTAATGGCGTCTTTCAACGCCCAACAATCCGAAGTATTGTGCCCGACCTTATTATGATAGGCACAAAACTTGCTCCGATCTCTGTGCTGAACCGGAGCCCTTATAGGAATGGGCCTTCCAAAATCTTCCCTATTCCTCTCTGCTGCAAAAATTCTATCTGGTGAAACTGTCAGGACACTGTACCCTTCCTGACAATCCAAACGTCGAGGTCGCTCGTACCTTGGCTCTCTCCTCGCCTTCTTAGCGATCTGATGGCTTGAGCCACTATTTCTTCCTTCTTCGTTCCTGCCATTGTTTCTCCTCTTTGGCTGGTTGGAACTGCCCACTTCATTCTTCTGATTTTGCTTCTTTGGGTCAAAGGTCTCTTCCCACCTAATCTCCTTTGCAGCTCGCTCGTAGAACTCTCATAGATCCTTCACTGGGGACTTGTAAATGCCTTCATATAGTTTCTCATCCTTTCGCAACCCAGCTAAGATCGTTGTTAATATGCTCTCATCTGACGGATTCTCAACATTTGCGACCTCGCGTCTAAACCTGGTGATGTATTCCTTCAACGACTTACCCTAACGCTGGAATATAGTAGCTAGGTGACAAGATGGAGTGAGCTGCCTTCTCAGTGCTCTGTACTGACCAACGAACTTCTGTTGGCATTGTTCTTAACTACCTATGCTGCGAGCTGGAAGATTCTTGAACCATGTTCTCGGAATGTCCCCCAAAGTGGCTGGGAATACACGGCACTTCACCATAAGGTTATCTGTCTACAAGTCCATCTGAACATTAAACGCTGGATGCTAGGAACTTTAAATCTTGGGGGAAGAGGTTGCGTCTCAATTTCCCTTGTGAATGGGGTCCTTTCCCTGTAGTGCCCACACTGCTCCAGGGCTCCAGGCCGTGCTTCCAACTATTGAACCCTCTGGAGGAGCTCTTTTACTTGTGGATCTCGAAGCTCGTATCTCCTCCTGTGGTCGTGGCTTGGAGCCGAGTGTTCTGGGTCATACCTTTCGTCCTCCTCGAACAGACCCTCAGGTTGATGGGATCTTGCTTGTCTTTGTTCATCATCAACTCGCCAAGCTGCAGCTTTGGCTCTATCGTGCCCAACCTCTACTCGTGGGTTTCCACCTTGGATCAACCTTACTATCAGGCTAGCGGGGCGCGCGACCTCCCTTTCTTCACCGACAGGGTGTCCTCCAGCCCTAAAACGTGCATTCGAGGAACGAGCTGAGCCTGCAGGTCGCAGGATTTCCCTTGCCAGCCTTTCGGGCAATTGCATCGCTTCATGCTGCTAGGGCACGTGCCTTGGTGCCTGAACTTCAACCCTAGGTACGTTCTGAACCTGAGCCTGCACCAACATGTTGATGGCCTCTGTGAGCTGTCTGACCGTGTTCTCCAGCTCCTCTTGCCTCTGATACCACACCTGCTGCCCATCAACTACTAGGGCGATTGGAACTGGTTGACGGGGAGGCAAAGGCAGTATGTTTGCTGCAGCACCAGCTACCTGACCATACGACGTTCCTGCTACATGCATGGGTGCGCCTTCCACCTGCTGCGCATCATGTTGATGGTGACTGGGCTAACTTTCTGCCTGATCAGCCTGTGAGCCCACATACTTGGTTTGTCTGGTTTTTGCCATATTATCATAAACCAATAAATTAAGATGAGAAAGATTGCAGTTTGGGCCCTTTCTCTAGCACCAAAATGTCGACGTTGAAATTCAGTCGATGAGTATTCAATGCCCAATACCTGCATTCAATGTGAGAAAACACAGAAATCGAGAAGAAAATAATAAAGGACCAAGAACCAAACAAGAAGATAAAGGATTTTTAACGTGGTTCAGCAAGTGTGCCTACGTCCACGACTGTTTCTCTTAAATTCTGCAGAGTGACAGTATGATATTCAATGTGTCGTTTACAATGATTTTAACCCCTATTTATGGGGGAAGTATCGTTACAATTTAAGAGGCAGCAAAATAGGAAGAGAATCATGAATTAATTACACTTCCTAATCTGTTTGAATAAAATCAGGAAACTGCTCCAAATATCTCGAGATAAGGTTGACTAAATTTGAATTTGAATTAACTTCCGTTTCTGGAGAGAGAATCACAATCGGATTAGGTAACTGCCTATTCTGAAAGATACTGCATTAATTGCGCTCTGGGCGAACTGCCGTTTATGGCGACCTCGAGCTGGAGCTCGTTGAGAAGCGAATAGCGAGCTGTGCTTATGGTGAATTGTGGAACGAGCTACAACCTGACTGTGAGACGAGCTCGTTACTGCGAGCTAAGAAGATTGCTGGGCGAGCTGTAGAGCTTGCTGTAAATATGGGCCTTGTTTGATAGGCCTTGATTGAGTTGACTTTGTTGGGCCTTCTATTGGGCCTAAGTTGGGCTTTTACCAGCCCATTTAGTGAGTTCAGAAAATACATATAACACCAATCAAATGCATTCATTCATGACTAATGACATTTGTGTGATTTTAAAGTTAGTTTAAAGGCAATTTTGGCATTGATAAAGTGCTAGTATATAAGTGAATGCTTGATGGATGAATGAAGGAGTGAGCATTCAGCTGAAAGGAGAGGAACCCCGTGAAACCAAAGCTGAAACTGAGAGGGAGAGAGTAGACCGTGAGCAGAGCAGAACCGTGAGGAAGAAATAAGTTCTGCAGCCGTGAAGAAGGAGAAGAAGAGGAAGAAGAAGAAGAAGAAGAGGAGGAGATGATCCAACCTTTGTAACCTCTCAAATCCATCAAACTTCTATAAGAAAAAGTGAAGGTAAGTTGAAGTGATTTCATGTTTAGTTGATGGACTTTTAAGATTGTTGATTTATATGAAGTTTTGATGAATTCTATGAACTAAATCAAGGTTGATCATCATTAATCTAAGCTTGGAAGTGAAGGAAAGAATCAAGAAGCTTTGGATCAAGATTTGGAAAGGTAAAGGTTAGGGTTTGATAATTAAGGTTGATGAAATGGATTGATTTTTTTTAGTTTAAGGTTGTAGTTGGTTAATTGATAGATTATTGAGTTATTTATGTGTGATTATTTGGTTTGAAATGAAGAGGATGGATGAAGTTGTCATATATTAGTATGTGATTAAATTAGAAAAGTTTAATTGGTGGGATTATTTTGATGGTTAGATAAAATTTTATGTGAGATTTTATGATGATTGAAATGAAATTTTGAAAAGAAAAACAAAGGAATGAAGTGATGAACAATTATATTAGTACATGGTCAATTTATGTTTTTATATGTGTTGAATTTATATTAAATGCTTAAGTGAAGTGTATAAGGTTTTGGAATGAAAATGGAGTGATTGGTATCAAAGAATGCAAGAAAAATGGAAATTTGAAAGTTTGGATGATTATGTTGGTTAATGCTAAGAGTGAGAGTAAATTTATTATCCAATAATTTTTATGTGTTTTGATGATGTTTATAAGGTGTTTTCAGTGATTTGTTGTTAAAGAAATTAATGGAGTTGGATAGGAGAAAATTAGATAGAATTATGGTAAAGTGGTGAATTTATTGAATATATATATTAAGTTAGATTGACTGATCAATGGGCAAATTATGTATTGGATTAAATTGAGTGAATTGTTGGATGGTTGAATAAGTTTAAATGCAAAAATCTTGGGTTAGAAAGTGGTAGGAAGACTAGTCAAGAATATGGTGTTGTTATGCATTGGTGCATGGAATTTTAATAAAGTTGCAAGTGTGGTGTATTTATGATTCCTAAACCAAGATTTTGGTTGGATTAAATTGTAGGAAAATTTCAAGAATCAAAAGGAGGTGTTGGAAAAGTGGTGAAGTAGTTGGAAGTAAATTGTGAGTGGTTTTATTTTATTGAATTGTTTTATTGAAATGTCATGGACATTATTTCAAATATTAAGTTTAATTCAATTCTAGCATATTTTTGAGTTTTGTTATGCATGTATTTTCCTTGAACTTATAATGTATTTAATTTTTTTAGTAAAGTAAATTAAGCTTTTGAGATATATACATGCATGATATTAAGTTGATAAAATATTTCGAAATCATTTTCGATTATAAAGTTGAGATTAGAAAAGAAAGTTACAATGTTATGAAAGAGATTGTAGATGCCTTTGGTTTATCCTAATTCCTAGTATACCCGGCCGTAGTACCATTGCGTGTATAGCAAGATGGTTGGGATAGTTACTAGCTTGGGGGGTTGAGTTTGAGTCAGTGAGTCGCCCTCTACACATATATAGTAGCGTAGGTCTGCCTGATGTTGGGAGGGGAATCACGACCCTAAGAGTTTTCCCACATCTGCGACTACGCATGGTAGCATTCCCGAGCTCCAGTGGCGATGAAAAATTCCATCACAATAGGGCTAAGTTTCCCTGGGTTGCCTTTGGCTAGATAAAAGAGAAAAGTACGTCAATAGACGTAAAGGTTACTAAACTAGAAACTATTTCCAATCTCAAGAAATAAAGAAAAGTTTATAAGAATTAATTAGTTTTTGTAAATTTAATAAAGTTATTATAAAATTTTAGTTTTGTGAATTATTTCGGGAGGACATATATATGTATTTTCGAAAAGGAAATTTTAGTTAACAGTTAACCGCTCACTGAGTTTTTATACTCATCATACTTTCTCTATGTTTTTGCAAAATCCTCCCCAGGTGCAGGAGTGAGCCGTCGATCAGAAGAGGCTCCATCGGACGTGTAGGTGGACGAACGCAACAATATCACTGCATCATTTTATTTTTGAGAGTGTATGTCATGCATTACATTCCATTTTTAATGAAAATAATTGTAAATAATATTTTGGGTTGTATATAACTTTTTGTTCTTAAAAGATTAAATTATATATTTATGTTGACGGAAAATGAAGTATATTTATGGATTTAAAAAAAAAAATGTTTGTGGTTGAATTGTGGAAATGATTTGAGAGCCTGAGGCCCAGTAGTGGAGAAATGTTTGTTATAGAAGTGTTAAATTTTGAAATTTATAGGGTTGCATGTTCAAAAAACAGCCGTTATGCTGCCCAAATTTTTATATATCCGTTTTATAAATGTTCAAAATAAAAAAAAAAAATTTCCCACGTTCCTGCATTAACAGAAAGTTTTGAAAAGTAAAAGGCGTAGCTTTACAGGAACTTTCTAGTTGGATCAGATATCCGCTAGAAGGCTACTGTGAGACGGCCGACAGGTCCAGTAAGGAAAGGGGCCTGTCAAACTCCTATTTAAATCTCCACTTAGGGTTTTTCCTATATAAATTCTAACTATGAATTCATGCATCATTTCTTGCAACCTAGACTTTCGTTTCACTTATTATAGTTCTACTATTGATTTAGAATAAAACTCACATCAATTTACATACCAAAACTAACCTAACCAACCAATACACTCATAAATCCAACTATTATCGTTTCTAAATAAAGTCATGGAGATTTTACCTTATTTTTGCTTAGGGTTGGTTACTTTAGCTTGTTTTGCCTTGAAAAGTTGGTTTGGAAGCTTTAAAACTAGCTTGGAGAACTTTGATCTTCTTCCCCTTTTCTTCTCTCCTGTTGTCGTCCACCACCCATTTTATTTCTCTATGTTTTGTTTGATTTTTGGCTAAGTGTGAGTGACTATCACCACCACTCTTCTATTTATATGGGCTTTTAATGACATTAATTATCATCTTACCCTTAGTCCTCTAATTTACTAATAAAAGTCAATTGGTTTTTAAGTAATTAGTCAAATTTTCATATAGCTTAATTGTTAAATTCACTTAATCAAAGTTTTCCAACTTTGCCATCTAGTCATATCTATTATTCATGAAATGACCGTTTCACCCTTTTCTCAACTTTTCCTACTTTGAAAGCATCTATTCATATTTTAACATTATTCGAAGGGTGACGTTGACTGCTTTACCCTTTTTATTAGGTAACTTAGCTTCTAACACTATAAAACGTAAAATTAAACATAGGGTTTACATGGATGGTGAATATGTGGAAAAGAAAAAAATAAAAATAAATAAATAAATTGGATAACCAAACCTAAATTAATACTTAAAGCTCTAATACCAACTGATACAAACCTCACATATATAGATTTGATACCCATAATCAAATTGAAACACAATTTCAAGAAAGAATAAAATAGGTTTATAAAAAAATTTTGACTCTTTGATTATATGTCAATCAATAATCAAAGTTATAAAGAACTTTGGCTTGATGATTAGAACTCAATCAAGAACCAAACTTATAACAAGAATGATATTGACGACACTCCAGAGACATAGATAAGAAGGTGGAAGTTAAGTCATGATTTCAATTATCACAAGCATAGCTTGATAATATCACATGTTCAACAATGAACGAAAAAGAAAATTCACTCTTTCAATTAAATGTAATCAGCTTCCTTATTATTTTCTGTTTGTTTAAGGTTACAAGCCCTTTAATAGGCAAAAAAAAAAAAATCTAACGTAAAACCCTAGCCCTCTAACAATTTATCACACCCATGTGGACTTAAAATAATTAAGTTTAGGCTTAAAATAATTAAATTTGATACCCCAATACATAAACTAATAACTCAACATGAAATAAAACAAATTAAAGCTCAATGATATCAAAGTTTTGACATTGAACTAACTAATTAAATAAACTAACTTAATTAAAATTAACCCATAAAATAAATTAGGTCCAAATTAATATAAATAAATTAAAATAGCCCAATTTGCCTTCAAATAGTGACCAAGCCTTCAATATTATTAATCTTAGACTTTATCTTGAGCTTGGAAAATGTTTTGAAACCTTGATGTCCTTTCCATGCCATCCTATCCTTATTGCATAAGACTCTTGGTCCAAATCTTTTGAATCAGCCTATTTAAAGTTTTTTTTTTTCATCTTTTTAGCTCCATCCTTTGTCATAGGCCCTCCCTTGATACTTAAAGGATCACTAGGCTTGCTTCCTTATCTTGAGTTCCATTACCAAGATTATACCCTCCCTTCTAATGATCATTAAACAACATGTGTGTAAGTCTTAAAGAGTCTTTCAACACATGTATGGTAGATGTCTGAGAGTCAGAAAGTTGCTCAACATGTGCATGATAAATGTCTTACAGATATTAAGTCACTTAACACGTGTATGACAGATGTTTGAGAGTCATTGAGTTGGCCAACATATGTACGATAGATGTTATCCCGTACTTTACATGTGTGTTGAGTAGCTCCACCACATGTAATAGATTTCCATGGGTACTAGATTAGTGGAGATTGAGTTTTTATTAGCAAATAGAAATAATCCATACAGATATTTATGATTTATTGTGATATGAGATATTATTTCAGTATTATTTTTTAATACAATTGAATATGAATCATTGACATGTTATTTTACATCCAGCTTTATGTTATGTTAATTATTATTTTAAAAAAAATTATTTATTTAGTTTTTACAGGGATGTCCACTCATTGAGCATTAGCACTCAACGTTTTATATTTTTAAAATTATTTATCAAATAACCGTCGGGTCTTGAAGAAAATCTTTGAATAGGAAGGGGTAAGCCACTTGATCAAATGATGTAAGGAAATTATATTTTGATATTATATATGTATTTTATAAACTCCATGGCATCTAGGCTAGCGTGTGTATATTTATACTTTAATGTTGTAAAATATTTGGTTATCCATTAGTTAGCTTATGTTTTTGACTTTCAATTTGAAAATGATATCAACATACTTTATCGTTATGTTTCCATATGAAAACGATTTTGTTTTATATGTTTTATATGATATTACTCATATTTGAAATATGATTTGGAAAAGGGACCGAAGATCCTAAGTAATTAAGATTTGAGATATTTTAGAAGTATTGAATTTTGTGTGTTACAAAATGGAATTATTGGATTAATAGCAGTTATATCATTGAAAGTTTTATTAAATCATCCTATGTATTGATAGATTTCTAAATGATTTTCTATCAGAAAGTTTAAAATTGCATATATGTTTTCAGCGGATCATAAGGTCTTCTCAAATTCATGATTGGAATTTGAGAGGATTCTATCGGATACATTTTTATGTCCTAAAGTAGTTCATTAGCTAGAGATATACTGTTCTATTCAACCTTGAAATAGAACTTGATATATGGATGTACATAAAATTCAAACTAAAGTACAATATGTATCATGAGAAGGTATCATCTTGCTAAGGAGTTGATTTAGAATATAGATTCAGACTGATTAGTTCAATAGAATCTTTTCTCTCTTGGTTGACCTTCTTACTAACGAGTTGTCTTAATTTCAAAACACTCAGTTTAGTTCCATCATTACTTGAATCATGGTTGGTCTTTTAGCATAATTTAGAGAAACACAAGCCCTAACTATTTTTATTGCTTTCTAAACATAGTTATGTATATTTGTCATTGCAATCTTAGATCAATAACATTTTTAGTATCCCCATTTGTAAACACTAAACTCATCTGTTGAGTTATATGAGCCCTTTCATGGGATTTCAATCACAAATTTACAAGCAATTATACAAATAAATTTTTTCCGTCAACTTATTGGATGTATAGTATCTATAGGAACAAAGGCAAACCAATTACAATATCAAACACCAATAAAAAGGAATACTACTAGTTTAACTAATGATTGATATATATATATATGTATATGGCACATTTTAAAGTGCACTCAGTGTATGCATGCACTGACAAAAAAAAAAAAAAAAACGTTATTGCATATTAGAATGTGTGATTGTTATTTATTACATATGATTACAATTAAATATGTGTGTTACAAGTAGTAAATATGATCACTTTATGGATTGTGATCAATGTGATCACATTGACTGATTGTAATCATATATATTTAGTTGTATTTACATATAACAAAATACAATTATATATCTTAAAATGCAATCACACATTTTTTTTTTTTGGTTAAATATATGCATACACCTAGTGCACACGACACAAACCCTATATATATAGAGAGAAAGATAGAGAGAGATATTTTAATATTATTACCTTCTAATTTTAAAAAGTTAGAATGAACCAATCAAATTCATCTATTGCATTTGAATTAAATAGAAGAGATAAATTGTTTTAGGAGAAAAAATGCAATGGATGAATTTATTGATTTGTCATAACTTTAAAAAGTTAGGAGACACCGATGGTAAAATTACTATATATATAGTAATTCTACCATTACCGTCTCCTAATATTTTAAAGTTAGGATGAACCAATCAAATTCATCAATTACATTTTCTCTCATAAAACAAATTTTCTCTCTTATTTAATTCAAATGCAATAGATGAATTTAATTTATTCATCTTAACTTTTTAAAATTATGAGACGCTAATGGTAGACATAAGCTCTTATTCTCGATTCTAGATTCTCTAGTGTTAGAGGCAAGAACGAGGGATGAGAATGTTAAAACTCATCAATATCATCCTAATGAGTGATATTAAAACACTAGCAAAGTTTTTAGAAATTAATTAACTTTGATAGTAAAATAAATACAAAGAAGGGTAAAATGGTCATTTTATTAATAAGAGAGATTTAAATAAGGGCAAAGTGGTATTTATTCAAATAAGAGTTATAGATGCAAATATAAATATGTTAGTCACCCAACACTTAGAGAAAATTAGATGCATTTTGAAATAAACTAATAAAGGGTATTATGGTCATCTACACCTACTAAGCACTTATATATATGAAGGTGTCGGTGTTAGTCACCCACACTTAGTAAAATAAGAAGCAAAATAGAGATAGGAAGGGAGAGAGTGGGACGACAACATCAAGAGGAAGAAGAGCCCAAAATTTTTCAAGTCAAGTGAACCTCCCATCAAAAATATAGCCTCATTCAAGTTAGATAATCAAAGTTGGAGCAAGATCTAAGTAAGTTTTCGTGAAATTCTTTAAAGTCATGAAAGGTGGATTGTTGTTGGATGTTGGATTACTTTCTTTTGTTGAATAATTGATGTGGGTTTGATCTAAACTAGGATTGGAACCCAATCCACCCAAAAAGGGAACTTAGTTTGGGTTGAACCATTTAATAGATTCAAGTTAGGGTTATGGGTACAAAACCCTAAAGATTTAATTAGAGTTGTATTAAGTAAATTGATTGCATTCCAAGTGTTTGATGAAATGTTTCATAAAAAGTGGATTGAGAAAATTGAAAAGTTGAGTGGTGTGGGTGTGTGTGGGGGTCACGGCCAAGTGAGGGTGTGTATGACTTCTTTGAGTTGTGATCAAATTGAACTTGATATTCATGTTTATTTGAAGCTAGAAAATCACATGGAAGTGATAGAATTTCAAGATGGTAAGAGATAGTCATAAAAGTATAGTTAGGCTAGATGAAAAGCAATTGTGGTCACTATGTAATAACACTTAATTTTTACATTTTAGTGTAACAAATGATCATAATCAAGTATATAGAAGTCTAAGAATCATAGTAGAAGGCAAATTGAGTTTAAAATATAGAAAAATTAGATTTTGACACTAAAAAGTGTCGAAAAATGGGAGTATTTTGTAGGTTTCACCTCTTTATAGTTAGAATTTTTCAAAACCGTTTTACAAGATACCTAAGTAAGAGATAGGGAGATGATACAAGTGAAAACAGAAGCAAAATAGCCCATGGGTTGAGCTGTGAATAGTATTCTACAAAGGGGGTTCGAAAATTTTGACTTTTCGTTCCTAGCCTCTGAAAATTATACGGACTGCATGTGGATGTTCCTAAGGGTATAAAAGTAAAACTTTTACGAAGAAATTGTAATTTTAAAGCTTCGGTTGAGTTAGAACCTAGACGAGAAAGTTATAGTCTAAAAAGTGTGTGTAAGAGTAAAGTGTATTAAAAGACTTAGGAAAAGCTATGTGTAGCTCACTATGGCACACTCTAAATAAGAATATGATGTGCAAGTGATGAGCAAACAAAGGGAGTGCAAGAAGGTCGTTGAAGTTTTTGGTGGGTTGTGAGTCAAGGTAAATGTTACTTCACTTGCACTATGTCAATCTTACATTAGAATGTATGTATTCTTGCTAAAAGATTTATAAAATGACTCTTCAAATACAAGTTTGGATTTTATAAAAGAATCTCATCTTGGATTTAGTAATGAGAATCGAAAATAAAATTATTTCCAAAAGTTTGAATGTAGAATTCTAGTAAAAGAGTCAAAAGATAAATGAGTTTGTGTTTTATACACTTAGTTAAAGAGTTTTAAAAACCTATGTGTACTCCATTAGTTTTCATATTATCTAGCGCTATGCATGCAATGCAGAAAATTCCGCACGTAGTCGTCTAGATTTATAGTTATGTGCGCTATGTTGCGATACTAAAAATTCCACTTCTAGTCACTAAAAGTTATAGTAAATTGCACTATGATAAGCGATGCAGAAAATTCTGCTTATAGTTGCAAAAAGATTTATAGTTATTAGCACTATAATATATGATGCAGAAAATTCCGCATGTAGTTGCTCAGATTTGAGATAGTTTCACACTATGTTGCGATGCAGCAAATTCCGCACGTAGTGGCCGAAATATCTCAGTAGCATCACGGTTGGTGTCAGTTGAAAAAAAAAAAAATCGCCCCATGATGTACTACGTGAGAATGGTTAGAGTACGTAGGGTTACACATGATGTTTTTAGAAGAAAAAACGTTGTTAAAAACTATTAATATGTTAAATTAGTATATGATTAGTAATTATGTACTTCCCTAAATTCTATAGTTGATTTAACTAACAATTTTTCTTTGTTGTAGTGCACAAGCTTTTTCAAGAAATAGTCGCCGGTGATCCCGCTCGAAGAAAGTTTCATAAAACTAGGTGGGCGAAACAAAAAGGGCACTTTTATATATATTTTGTGATGTTTTGTGAATACGAAATCCATGAAGTACATGTGTTATATTGCAACTTAAGAAATATATTTTTGAAACTCGTAACTTTAGTAAACTAGATTTGATGAACTTATAAATTTTCGCTTATGCTACATATATATATTCTACCATGATTATTAGGCGTAATGGTTGTAAGTTTGATTATGAAAATATATGATTGTGGACAAACGAAGTTGGGTGAAAATTGAGAATAGTTCGAAGTGTATTTTCTTGCAGGAAAATTTTGGAAATCTTAAAAATACAACCGTTATGCTGCTGAATTTTTGATAAATTTTTTTAAAAAAAAATTGAACGCGAAAAATTTACACCAATTCAAATATTTCATCAAAATAGTAAATTGATTTAGTCAAAGTAAAGTAAACGAGTGAAGTATCTTAGGGGTTTGCTCCACAAAACTCTCTTAACCGTGAGTAGAGTTATAGGAGCCGGGCAGATAAGAGCATAGAGAGAATCTGGTTACGGTCTTGTCAGTAGAAGTAATATTTACATATATGATATATTCTAACATACACTTCATAAAAAAAAAAAAAAAAAAAACATGATTGCATTATAAAATCTGTGATTATAATTCATCATATATAATTACAACTAAATATGTATTATTGCAATAAATAAATGTGATCATATTTACTGATTTATTGATTATGATCGCATTTACTTATTATAATTAAATATGTTTAGTTGTAATCACATATAACAAATTATAATCATATATAATCACACTTTTTTTTATCAAGTATATGAATACCCAAGTATTGCAAAAGGGATCATTTTATATTGCTCAAACAAAAACACCCGAAATAAGTGTACAAAGAAAGTTTATTTCCCAAGACAAAGGCAGGATATATAAAAGTTCTCGAATATTATTTTCGCACACTATAATATAATCTGTTCTTAATTTCCATGAGCTATTAGTAATTTGGTTGTGATATGCCATCACACAATTATCAACAATACACAAGAACTTGACAAATAAAGGTTCTTTTATAGTTACACATATATTGTGAAGTAAACTGTATTGAGAAAGTGCTACCTTGCAAATGGAGGTATTTAGAATGCACATTCACATTAATTGGTTATTGAAAGATCTTTTGATTCATTCTCATTGACAGAATCCAAATCAAACTCTCTCTAATCTCTCATCTGGAGGGTCCTACCAGGCACTCTAACAGACTTCTCTTAACTCGACTTGTTGGATAAAAGAGATCTATGGAGCGAACCCCTTAATTTTGCCCATTTACTTTCTTTACTTAAATGGAAAACTCATTTTCATTGAAAATAGTTGGGTAGGTGTAAATTTTCCGATTTCAAATTAAAAAGAATTTTAAGAAAATTCAGCAGCATAACAGCTGTATTTGTAACAATCCCAAAATTTTTCTTATATAAGAAATACACTTCGTATTATTTTAAATCACCACCCAACTTCTTTTGGCCACAAACATGCGTTTTCTTATTCAAATTCATAACACACATTTTTCACCAATATGTAATTTCCGTAATATACACTTTATAAACACTTTGAATACTACGCATACACAACAATATATATTATATATACATAGATATATCAAGTAATAGATATATATCATGTGCAAATGTTTCAACTATATGCATATAGTAAAATATGAATTTACAAATTTATGAATGTCCATGAGTCAAACAAGCAATCATTTAGTCATGTTAATTACAACAACAAAAATATGTTTGACATTTAAGCAATACATCTATGCAATGCCCACCTAAAATACCCGATGAGATTTCTGAATGGAAAAACACCTGGATAGGCATCTAATACGGTATATAAGCTGCACAAGGATAAATATGTTAGTTCAATATATGAAAATAATATCAAGATGTAACTACAACAGAATTCATAGTTTCGTCTGAATATCAAAATCTTTTTCGATCTTTTCAAAACCCTTCTTTCTGAAAACTCTATGTATACCCCTAGTATACTCAAACCATCACGTGACGGTTTTCGTCTGATGCCAAACGTGAACCTACTGAGATATTTCGACCACTACGATACGGAATTTACTGCATCGTAAACGTAGTGTGAAACGATCTCAAATCTGAGCATCTACAATGCGAAATTTTTTGCATCGCAATTGTAATGCTATAACTCTGGACGACTATGAGCGGGATTTGCTGCATCGCAACGTACTGCCAAAACTATAGATCTAAACAACTACGTGCAGAATTTTCTACATCGTAACGTAGCGCTAGAATCTCTTTATATCTTAGCGTCTACATGCGGAATTTTCTACATCGTATATGTAGCCTTAGATATTCTGAAAACTAAGCAACTACAGATGAAATTTTCTGCATCACTGCATAGTGCTAAGTCTTAATTAAAATGAGAGTATATACATGGGTTTTGAAATTATTTCACTAAGTGCAAAAACACAAAACTTTTAACTTTTCAAATTCTTAAAAATTTTCTCGATTCAAATATTTTGGAATCAACTTAGTTTTTGATTCCTTCCCTTTTTTGAATCTCATAAAGAGATCACATACTCAAAACTCAGATTTAGGATTTGAAAATCATTTTTGAATTCGTTTGATTATATAATTCAGAATTTAAATTAGGAATTGGAATAGATGCAAGTGATAAGACACTTACCTCACCAAGCGAGCTATACTCGTTAACGAGCCTCCCATGCTTCACTAGCCTACTCATCACCTGCATTACATATTCTTACTTAAAATAGGCCACAATGTGTTATATAAAATTACACACATTACTTTTAACATTAAAGGCCTCTTACAATACCTTTTTTGACTATACTTTTATTTTTTGAGTTCTAACTCAACCAAGGCTTTCTAATTATGATTTCTTTGCAAAAGTTTAAATTTTATACCCCTAGGAACACCCCCACGCAAGCTCAATAATTTTCAGAGGCTTAGAATGAAAAGTCAAAATTTTCGGACCCCCTAAAACATAATACTGTTCACAACCCATTCCACGGGCTGTTTCACTTCCATTTTCACTTGGATCATCTTCTTATCTCTCACTTAAGTCACTCGTAAAACGGTTTCGAAAAATTCTAAGTATCGAATGGTGAAACCTATGAAAAACACTTATTTTTCGACACTTTTTGATGCACATTTTTATATCACACATGTAATGATGTCATTTCTTTCATATCTAAGGTTTTTTTACTCAATTATGATTGAATACATTCATTTCATGCATCAAATAATGTATTTTCACTCTCAACTTATCTTTACGACTACATCGGTGTATTATTTAAGTCATAACTTCATCAATTTTTATCCAAATATTTCCCTTTAAATTTCTATGGTTTGCTATGACATTTATGCATGTTTTGAGGTCTAAAACAACCTCAATAAAGCTCATTTCGTGTAGGTTTATATAACCCTTTCAAATGCCTATTCTTTCACTTTACTATCACTTTATTCTTTACTAGTTTGTATACTATTCATGCACCCATGTACATCCATTGTAATTACCTTAATTCCTACTCACTCATGCATGCTTTTAGGACCCTAAATACATCATAAACACCAACAAACAAAATACATACATAAGCTACTACCCTTCATCAAGCCGAAATGCACAAACAATCCCATCTAGTTTCCATTTTTAATTCTAACTCTCCTACATGCTTTTCTAACTTTAATTATGCATGATTTAAAGCTCAAAAAGGTTAAAACACAATAGCATTCACATATTCTCCCTTTGGCCGTGATACACACACATGCACCACATGTTGTTCTTTTCAATTTTTAAAGTTATACTTCTTTCAAACATTTCATCAAACAAGTTATAAGCAACTCATTTAACTCTTCACTAGTTTAAATCACAAGTTAAGGTTTCTACTACATAAACCCTAACTTTAATTTTTCTATGGTTTATGGTTATTCAAATTTCCTTGCTAACCACTCATGACCATAATATTGTTTTGTATCATAATACCCTCCACAATATCTCAAGTACACAAACAATTCCATCATCATATCATATCTTTCCAAAACAACCTCAAACTTGAAAGAAACTAGGAAAACTAACCTTAAGCTTGGTTGGATTTTGCTATTCTAGTTTGGATTTGCTCAAAGTTTGGTTTGAAAGCTTCAAAAGTAGCTTGGAGAGCTTTTAGTCTTCTTCCCCTTTTTTTCTCCTCTTTGCCTTCCACTACAGCCTCCCTTTCTCTATTTTTTTTTTTTTTTGTTTCAAAAATGACTAAGTGTTGGTAATCAATCACACTTGTATATATAGGCTTCACTTGTAAATTTACTCTCCAAGTTTAATATTTATTTACATATCATGCCACTCTTTAAAATTTAGCTAGTTTAACCTCCAATTTTTCTTAACTTCCATGGTATCCTCATTACTTTAATAATTTCCACAATTCCCCACACTAGTTTATTCCAATCACACTTATACATTCATCAAACTAGAATTTAAAACAATGACCGTTTTGCCCTTCTTCTAAATTTATTTTACCATTAGAATAAATTAGGTCTAAAAACTTCACTAGTATTCTAATATCACTCATTCGAATAATATAGATGAGGTTTAACATTCCCATTCTATTATCCGATTTATAATATTAGAAAGTCAAAATCAAAACTAGGGCTAACACTCATGGCCAACCTTTCTATGAGCTATCTCAATTGCGAAGAACTCATTCAAATCAATCACTATCTGATTCATGGTTGGTCTTTAGGCTGAATTTTTAGAAATATCAATCACAGCTACTTCTGCAACTCTCCCAATAGAGTTAATGTTGAAATCTCCTTGTAATTTTGGATTAATAACTTTTCCAATATCCTCTTTGGCAAGCATGGAACTCACCTATTGAATTATATGAGTCCTATCTTTGGATTTTTCAATTGCAGGTTTACTTGTAATTATCTATAAGAGAACCACTCCAAAACTATACATGTCACTTTTTTCAATCAATCTATTTAATTTATAGTATCTGCAAGGCCAATATCATATGACTAGTCTACTACAACTTCTAATAGATGAAAGAGTTATGTTCATTTCCCCACAATGATTGATGAATCATCATCTTTCCTCTTGCCTGTTACTAAAACATCAAAAAACTCCTTACTGTCACATTTTAGAAGACCACTTTTCTAATAAGCAAAGTTTTCTTTTCTTTTCTTTTCTTTTAATGTTTTTTCAAACAATAAAGGAAAAAATGATGATTCATCAATCATTAAGGGAAAAAATGAAAATAACTCTAAATGAAATTAATTTATTTTCATTTCATAAAAGTGCTTAATTAGGGTTGAGGTATCTTGGAGTCCCTACAATGTTCGACGACACATGAGTTTCACTTTCAAATGGAAAAATCTGTGAAAGACCAAAATCAAATGTCTTTGCTTGAAAATTTTCATTTATTAAGATTTTTGTAAACTTTGCATCTCTATGGACTGTAGGTGGCTTACAACCACTATGGAGATATTCCAATGGCCTACATTTCAAATTTAATAGATTTTAGATATATTATTATCAAACATCCATATAAAAGAGAGCTAGAAATTAAGATATTTCCTAAACTTGTGCTGCCTCTGTTGCCATTCAAAGCCTCCCTTCCCAACTTGAGATATCTGCAGTAGCGCTTCCTTCATCTGTAAACTTAAAAAAAAAAAAAAAAAAAAAAAAGACCTAAAAAGCTATCATTCTTTAATTAATTAATAAAAAAGAATTTGATCTATTTATAGAATGTAGACTGCCAAAGATAGAAAAACACCAGAAATTTATATAACTATCTGTAAGAAAAAAGTAGATGAACCAGAATTTCAGCAATGCAGATTCTATTGTACTGGTAGCTAGAATAAATTCAACAAATGAATGAACAAACCTAAAAAATATGATTCTAAGTTTCCTTAGCCATCAATTTATAGGTTAGTCCCATATTTGTGCCATCATCGCAATAACCCCACCAAGTTTGTAAGGTTCTTATGATGAACCCTCAAAAGAAGTTGAACCTGTGCCCTATATTAGTTTTAGAGTGCATTTGAAATCATTTTAACCTATAAAATAATTAGTTATTTATTAAGTTTGTTGCAGAAAGGTATTTAATAGAATTTTTTAAAATTTTGTTTACTTTGTAATTTGTTTCTTTTTTTTTCTTTTTTTCTTTTTTTGAAATATCACTTATAGTATAACAACTTGAACTTTAAATATTGTTAAACTCGATAAACGCTCTCTATAATCAAACCATATTACTTTTGAAAAATGATTATTGGAAAAGTTAACCTCCTACATTTGGAATGTCCACAATAACTTTACTATTTTAATAAAAAGACAATAATACCCTCATATTGACCACTGATATTTTTTAGAAGTCTGAAAATAAAAGTTATAGCAGTTTTTTTATTTAAAATTGTTCAAAATTGTATATACAGTTGATCTTTCCACTTCAAATTACTATATATTATTATAAGAGTATTGACTTTGCTTCATACTTCCGTTGTACCGTGACTTGATTCATTATAAACTTGCTTTGAAAACGTCATCCCTATTATGAAGGAATCCACTAAATTCCATCGTAAAAAATTGTTTTATACCATTTGTAGATTTTTGTCATGTTATTTTAGGCTTTTTTGTCGAATGCATTTTATTATGAATTTAACAAACACATTATTTTTTAAATCTCATTATTCCTTATGTTAAATTATAAAAGATAAAATTTTAAGCTATGATCTCAAACATAATATAGTTATGTGAAAAAGTTGAAAAAAATTGCGTACAAGTTGTGAACATGTATACATACCTCAGTTTGAAATTTCTTATCACCTTAAACTGAAGACGGTGAGAACATTTTAACAGCAACTTGCATGTCATCTAAGTTTCCATGATATACCGTTCCAAAACTGCCTTTGTCAATACGATTTTTTGGCTCCAGAGACCTACCATTTTTGTTCCAAATGATGCCTGGAAAATACGTTAATGAGTCTCACAAGCATGGTTCATAGAATATTACTTTTGGATAAAATTTGAGCTGCAAAGTCATCATGTACCTTGGCTTCTTGTTTTGAGGTTCAAAAAAATAGAAAATGCAGCGATAAGTACTGAAACTGCAAGAAATGATGCTAGAATTGGAACAGCAACGCTTTTCTTTTTCGTGCAAGAAGTTGAAAGAGAAAGATATGGATTTCCATCCACACTATGAACAAGAGAAGATGAGGATGCTACTGTAAGTTCCTATTTTTTTTTTTTTTTTTTTTTTTGGGGGGTGGGGGCCGGGCGGTGTTGTGGTGATGTTGGGATGTGGGGAGGCAGTGGTGTGGTGGGTTGTTGGTTGGGATGGGTTTGTATTACAATTTTTTTTTTTTTTTTTTTTTAAGTTGCATTGAAAAATATAATAAATGAGTGGCAATATTAACATCCCTAAAAATTATATGTACGTCCCTTTTCATATATACACCTTATTAAATTTTCTAAGACATTATAACTTGTGAGTACTCTCCACGTTTTACCAAATATATGCTCTATAAATTTTTCATAAATACCATATGTTACTTCATTGTAAAATTATTAACATAAAATGAATTGTATGGGAAAAGGCGTCAACTTTCTGTACTGGGTTGAATTTTAGAGTGCTCTATTTTTGAAAAGTACCCCACCAATCTTCTCAGCTTTTATTGTCTTTTTCAATTTTTTTCTAAGTTTAATTAGTTTTATTTTTGTTATAAATATTTATTTGTTTTAAAATAAATATCTATCTACTTAAAAAGTGATATTTAATCATGTACATATGTTGAAAACTACTCATGTGTCAATTTATTAGATTTAATATTAATGGCACGATTTTGGTTTTAAGTCTATTAAACTTGATTAAAGGGTCGTTTATTTTTTATCTTAACATTGAAAAGTGCTGAAATTTATAGCGTATTAAATTGTGACTAAAATCTAAAATCTAAATAACATATTTGGTTTTAGGTCTATTAAATTGATTAAAGGGTTGTTTATTTTTTATCTGAACATTAAAAAGTGCTGAAATTTATAGCATATTGAATTGTGACTGAAATCTAAATCTAAATAATATATTATTTTTTCTTTAATACATTATAAATGTGTTTGTTTTAAATTAAAATTGTTTAAAAACTAACAATTTAACATTTATATGTTTATTACTATTTATTGTTATGTAATTTCAATTAATTTGACATAAACAATTGAAAATAAATAATTTAATAGATTCTAAAATATTTTTTAGTATATATTAATAATATTTTATTCATAATTAAAACATGATTAAAAATATAGTAGAACTAATGATATTTATATTTTTTAAAATATATTAATATTTTAAGAAAGCAATTAGAAATTTGAATGTTTAAATTGTGAGTTAAATTTTAGTTTAATTCTAAGACAATTTGGAATAAGATATATTAAAGTTTTTATTCTCAAATATATTTCTTCTCAATATTAAGAAAAAAAAAATTGTGTAGTATAAATTAGGATAAATTTGGAAATATATTATTTTAGAGATGATAGATTTAGAATATAATCTTTTAAATATTTTTAGTGATTTGCAATTAAATTGCAAGTAAAAAAATCTCACTTTTTTTTTAATTGTTTTTGGATAGTTTTAAGTGTTTTGACCAATTAAAATAAACAAACAACAACAACCTAATAGTTGCAATTCAACACCATTAAATTATAAATGAAGAAAACAAATGACCCCTAACTTCCATCAGTAAATGGATCAAGTTAGCACTTAAGAAAAATATTGAGACTAATTCAGTCATAAATTGAACAGTCGCAACCTACTTGAAATTAAGAAAAAAAACAAGGACTTAATTCGAATTTATCATATATTTTAAAAAAAAAAAAAAATTAGCCCTTTCCAAATTAGAACTGAAAGCAAATAACAAACCTTAATGACAATAAACCATTCTTCCATTTTTCACTGAGTCCAATTGGCACTGAACCCTGGAGATTGTTTCCTCTCAAATTTGTACAAAATGAATAGTACGTGATCTTTCTTTATCTAAATTTTAACAACAAATCAATATCTATCTTGCATCATTATTAAGCAAACTTACAAGACAGTCAAGAATGGTAAGTGTAACAGAAAATCCGGCAAATTATTGTATGATAAGTCCTTGAAATTGTGATTGACAATGTTAATAAAATCAACTAGGCTTCATCAATATACAATAGGTAAACATTAATTTCAATCGAAATTCATGACAAACTAAAATACTTACAAAGATTGTATTAACATGAGACTTGATATATAGAGAGAAATCTCTTCAGATATTCCACTGGAAGACAAGTTTCTGCATGCTTACATAATAATTTTAGTAACAATACTAATAAAACAAGGCAAAGAAATACAGGATGCTATAAGACTCACAGAGATGTGATCCTCGGGTGATTATCTTCACGGTAGCTGCAATTAAGACCTTGCCACAAATATTTTATAGGAGGCACATGGATCTCCTTACCAATTTCTTTTCACACCATATTTTCTCTTGATATTTGTTATTGCCTCAAGTAATATTTTGTTTTTTATGCATACAGAAGAACAAATTAAGCAAAATTTGTATATCAACAATTTAAATTAAAATAAATATTTTAAAGATATTTTAATATGTTTAATTGCTTTTAACATTATAAATATTTTTTATACAATAACAAAATAAAACACACTATTAGACACTCTAAGATTCAAACAATCTTCTTTTAAAAACATCTTAAAAATCATAAATTAAATTGTATTTTGAAAAGATTTACTTAATTTAAAAATAAAATTTTTGAATACTAAAAATTTCTAAACTACTAAATAAAATTTTTGTTGTGCCACAATCTTTGAAACCCATTTTTATACCCCGCTAACATTTCTAGAGTCAAATAAGATTATCAGAAACACAATTTGAAGTAACTTTTTGCATTCCATTCCATCAAACCAACTAGAACGGTAGAACTCATTTGATAAATAAATGGAACAATTAATAAACATGAGTTTCTATGATAAGCATCTTAAAACTTCATAAATGTAACAACAATAACACATAAAAATCACAGCCACCTTAAAATGTCTGCCTGGCTTACGCTGTTAATTGTTCTATAATACTAGTTGATATGCTATAGAACATCCTAACGAGCACATCAACTTGTATCCAAATCATTGTAGACGATAACATAAGAAAAAGAAATGAACACAAGCGCTCAGCTTATCTTCAAAGGCAAATCATCAGTTGCATGCAACACTGACAGACTACAGGCCTTATCCAGTCAAACCTAACGTTCTGGAATACAGTATGACATGAGTAAACGAACAGTGCGTGATAGTGGAAAAAGCATCCACAAGTTCGAGTTTTCATCCTCTCCTCCATCACTGTTTCTATTTTCAGCTCCCTCTCTAGCTTGCACATCTAGAGTAATCAAGCTTGTGGAGACGCGCTATTTCTCCCCTACAAAACAGACCAGCCAATGCACTTCCAGAGTAGTTGGTGTAGAATGGCAAGCCTTCCATTATGACGGATCCTACTTGTGGATCACCACAGGAAAAGCAAGAGAAGATGAGACAACATAATTTATATGCACGTTTACAATAATTATACAATTAATATTTCTGTTAGTGAGAAAAAAAATAATATTTATGTACAAAACAGCTTTAATGTAAGATAACATTGAGAAATAGAGTTCTTATAGGAATAGAATTTAAATTTCCTTGATGTTAAGTTTTCTAGTTTAAATTAATTTTAAATTAGGAAGTTAAGAGGCATTTGGGATTCCTAATTCCAATAGTTTTAGGACTAGAGTAAGGATTTGATTGTTTGAGTTTAGTATATTATTGATTATTTTCTTGAGTGATAATAAAGTTTATGATTTAGTTTTATTGTTTTTTTTTTTTTACTATTTATTCGTTTCAATTTCATAACAAACTTCTACTACACCAATCTTAATATAATTTTTTAAATATAATTGTAAGAATATATAATTTAAATATAATTGCATGAATAGCCATAGTCTTTGGCACTTTAAACATTCTTAAGTCATAGCCTAATTGAAGTGACATATGTTTATTTAGTTTTTTAATCCTAATTTATCATATTTAAAAAAATTGTATTTAACAAACCCCATATATCGATATAATAAATTCTAAGTATAATTAAGAATAATAATTATAATTCGATCTGTTATATCTTTATAGTAATACAATAAATATTAAAATATTTTAGTAATGTATGAATAGTCATAGTCTTTGGCACTTCTTCGAATAATATATCAAATAAACATATAATTTGTTAAGTACATTTTTATATAAATAAAAGTATTATTTGTATTTTAAAATGTAATACTTAAAATAAAATAGATTGTTATGACTTTTATTGTTACTTGATTAGATTTTATGGAATATTGTATATAATTATTATAATTATTTCAATAATAATTATCAATAATATAATTATATATTTATAATTTTTAGAGATAATAATTTTTGCTTATAATATTCCATAATACTTTTAGCTAATAATATTCCAGCGGTTTGTTTGAATAGTTCTCATTCATCAAGGTTCGGATTACAACAATATTTTTAAACCAGGACAACATTAAAATTACACTAATAGTTAGCTTTAAAAGTTTCGAAAAATTTAATTTCTAAAGTAAATATTGCAAAACCTTGAATTTTTATTAAGGGTGAAATTGAAAAATTTATGAGAATTATATAAAAGTGCAAAGCTCAAAAAGTTAGATTTTTAAAGTCTTAGTTTAAAGTCGTAATTTATAAATAGTTGAGGGGACCAAATGATAATTTTTTGGGATTATATATTCAGTTTTCTTCTTCCTCCCTTGAACCGAAGCATTTTCTCTCTCTCTCTCTCCATAGATTTTTTTTTTTAGATTTCCATTTTCGCGAACTCTACTTTGACTCCTCATTCCCTTCTCGTCCGAGCTCCGTTTTAGTCAAATTTGATGTCTTGGAAAGCTTGTGCGACGTAGATTCCAGAGGTACTAATTTCATCGATTTTTATCACCGTCTGGGTCTCTGATTTTGCAAACAAAGTCCAGCTACCAACCAACTTTGATTTTCTTAGATCTTGGTGAAACCAAGCGATTTTGAATCCGATTAACCTCATTTTCATAACAAGCGTGTCGAGGATAATAAAACTCACCTAGCTGCACCTCCCACCACCGTGGCCGTCGGAATCCATAGTCGAAACGTCGCCGTCGGCCACCGTGTACGGCGGGGGTAAGTTCCTCGACCTCCTGAACTCAGCCGTACTAAAAGTTTTTTTATATTATGTTACTTTGTAGATTTGATTCGAAACGGTTATAGCTATATTGGAAATAAAAGTTTTTGGAGTGGTTAATAGCCTATATTGAGGTAGGAGCTCAACCTTAATCTTTTAGAAATTTTTATGTTAAAGTTGATGTTTAATTGAATTTTTATAATCTTGAAAGTATAGTAATTATTTGTGGAAATATATTGTGGATTGCTTTGGAAATATATTGTGGTTTATTTTAGGTTTGCAAAAGGTTTGGTTTATCGAATTAGTAGCCGTTATGCTGCGGAATTTTTTTTTTAAATAAAAGAAGGGTTTTCAAAATACCGATTTCTATATATATGATATATTGATTGCTTGATGAATTTATTCAAATTGTTTTGCGACTTGAATAAGGTAAAGATCCACCGTCCTAGTCATTATGTGAACTTATCATGAACTATTCGTATTATACGACTTTATGCTGAGGTCACTGCGTAGGGTATTACTGCGCAGGGTATTTTCTGGTATGGTTACCAGGGTCACGATGGGCCAAACGTTGTTTTCTTCTTCAAAAATAATTTATTGAAATTATAGGCCACCGGGTATATGACTAGGGGATGGGATCTACCTTGATTCAAAAAAATGCTATGACTTGACTTAAAACTTTAGATGTTTTATTTCTATTTTATTTCTATCTTGGAAGCATGTATGTATATATATATATATATATTTATGAAATAATATATGAGATTTGTTTAGACAGTGACCATACAAGTTTTTAACCATGATTTTAGAAAGTGGTTTCGAAACTATATCGGGATTTAAATCCTACTGGACAATTGCTCATCCTCCCTTTATTTTTCTCCCTCCAAGAAATGTGCAGGGTGATTTAAGTGGCCACCCGACTGAGTAGATAGACGACCAAAGAAATCAAGTGCTTGACTTGTGATGTATTTCTTTAGTTATTTCTTTTTCTATTTTGACATTTATGAATGAATGTTTTGAAACCAAATTGAGAGGACTCTTATTGATGTATTTAAAGCTTTGTATTCTAGACACCAGAGTTGAGAATTTTTATTTGGAAATCTAAGTAGATGTGAAAGCTTAATTGTGATAAGTTGATTGCATGGCTAAGTGTTTACAAATTTTATTGTAGATATGAATCCGTGATTTCTAGCAGGTGTTCGCATATCTGTGGGGATATATTTTCACCGGAATTATTTTAGATCGTTAAAAGTTTTTCATTATACTTTCTCAATGTTTTTAATTTGGTACTCCAGAGTATCTAAACAGAGAAATATTTTTATTAATTAACATTTACGTTTCTGTCACGGCCTAGGGCCGGGTCGTGACAAATATAATGCTATCAAAGTTGTGACTGTATGAATATCTAGTAACACAATGGTTTTAATGAACCTTAAGCGGATCTCGTATGAGTACTTGATGGCACTTTTAGCTGCACGTTTCTATTTTTTACGTAGTCGTCGGCCGACTTCTGGTTGCTAGGATCACAGGCCTAAATCACGTCATTATCTTCTAGTTGCTGGGCTCCACGCTGTTGGTCTTCTGTCTTCATTTCTAGTTACTACTGTTCCACTATTATTGTCGGTGGCTGTCTTTGGGCGCAGATCACATGCAATAGATTTTTGACAGGTATCTTTTCCTCAAAACTACTAAAAATTCTCTCTTTATTTGAGTCTCCTTTGTTTGAATGTCCTCCAAAGATCTTTTCTCAGAAATTCTAGCTTTTGGACATGCAACTATCTATAGGTTCAATCAACAGCCGTTGGACAACTAGCTATGGCTCCTCAACATCTAATATGGCCTGAAGCTGAGGTTGATAGGGTTTCATATGCTTAGGCCAACTATAATGTGAACGATAATATGCTTCCAAATATGTCTATGTTGCCCATGCAAGATGTTATCTCGTCGGCCCCACATAAGAAAGGAGAGTATATTGTAGTGCATGTGAATGCTGTAATTTATCAGGAACAATTAAGTTATTGTCATAATTCTTTGATCTGTCTTATTGTCCTCTCCAAAGGGGAAGAACCATGAAAGTTGCTTGCTTTAAAAGAAAAGCTGCAACCTATTTGGTGTATCTCAACAAATTGGAGGCTTATTTCTCTTGGATGAGGATTCTATCAAATTTTCTTACACTCTAACATGGATAAGAATAAACTTTGGGATATGGGCACTATTTTAATCCTTAGTCTCAAAGGATGACAAATGCTCAGGTTTGGATAAGATTATATGAACTTCCTTGAGAGGTATGACACAAGGATCTTCTCACAGAAATAGCTAGGGCGATTTGAAAAAGGTACCTTGGAGGATAACTTGGGTCATTTTGCTCATAGTTTGGTTGATCTTGATTTTTCAAAGCCCTTTCAGGAAACGATCATGGTGGAAATGAGTGACGGGAATTGTTTTTTAGTTCCCATTCATCATGAAAATGTTTTAGCTTTTTGTTCTAACTGTCTTGCAATAGGCTATCTTCCCTCTTCTGACTTTATTTATGTATGGCTCTACCAACTCAATATACTGACTTCATTTATGCTAACATTATTTATTGTTATGCATTATATGTACGGTTTTGCCAACTATATGATTATATTAATCTTATTTATTGTTATTCATTATATGTGTGACTCTATAGATTTTATTCATTATTATAATTATTATGCATTATTAGAATCTGAAGTTCTGTATCTCAATTAATAGAACTTGAAGTTCTAGATTAAACCTGAAATTCTAGATATATTGATACAGGAATTTATTATATAGAAATTCCTTTTAAATATAATGTTTATGATTATGAGACAAAAAACCATTTATCTCGCATGACTAGATTAATTAATATCACCCCTAAAGTAAATGTTAAATCATTTAGTAGTTGTAGCGATGATTATGATCAATAAAGCCTCAGTGATCATAATAAATTTTAACCACCAAAAGTGGAATTCACACCAAAGCAAAGAAGAGTGTTAGCAATGGGTGAAATATGAAATTATAGTAATTGTATACCTGAAGTATATATAAATATCATATTATTCTTACAAAGTTAAAAACAACAATGTTGTATAAATGACACTTCATTAGTTTAATAGATCCCGAAAGAATCTATATATATTAAGAAAATTATATTGTCATATGTCAGAAGCATATTTTATAATGGAAATTATCATATGATCATAGGTATAATATGATAAAAAATTATTGAAAATAATATGGATATCCATTATAACAACCTGAAGATTCTTACCTAGTAAATGTCCCTGAAGGATAATGTCGACGTTGGATTTCAGTCGACGAGTATTCAATGCCCAATGCCTGCAATCAATGTGAGAAAGCACAGAAAACGAGAACAAAGCAATAAAGAACCAAGAATCAAACAGGGAATGCACAGGATTTTTAACGTGGTTCAGCAATAATAGGCCTACATCCACGACTGTCTATCTCTTAAATTCTGCAGAGTGACAGTATATTATTAATTATTTTCTGATCATCGGTACAATGATTTTAACCTCTTATTTATAGGGAAAGAGGCGTTACAATTCTGGTTGCAATAAAACAGGAAAAGAATCCCGAATTAATTGCACTTTCCAAATGATTTAAATAAAATCAGAAAAATCAGGAAGGGAATCATAAATTAATTACAATTCCTATTCTGTTGGAATAATATCAGGAAATTGCCATAATTATCTCGAGATAAGGTTGATTCGAATTCGAATTTGAATAAACTTCCATATCTGATGAGGGAATCACGGTCTGATTGGGTAACTGTCATATTTGCAGAGAGAATCACGATCGGATTAGGCAACTGCCTATTCTGGAAGATACTGTATTAATTACGCTCTGAGCGAGCTGCTGTCTATGGCGGTTTACAAGCTGGAGCTCGCATAGCGAGCTACGCATGAGGCGAACTTATGGAGCGAGCTGAATCCTGGTTGTGACATGAGCTCGTTATTTGCAGACTGAAGAAATTACTTGAGCGAGCTGCAGAGCTCGCTGGGCTTAGAGTCATCTGGGCCTCGTCTGATGGGCCTTGACTGGGTTGGACTTCATTGGGCCTCCTATTGGGCCTAAACTGGGCTTTTACCAACCCATTTAATGAGTTCGAAAAATACATACAACATTAGCCCCCCAGCTCTCAGTTCGCTCTTCGAGCTGGGAGCTCGAGCTTGCTGGTAAAAGCTGGTTTCCTTGGCACGCTAACTTGAATAACCGCCTCTGCGCCCTTTCAAATTCCATCTTTTCAGCTGCGACATGTGGCAGTCATGCAGGAGGTAACTGAAACGACGCATGCACGTCCCTTACACGCGTATTTAATGCGCACGTCTTTCAACTGATGGCTGCATGATTACAAGGCCGTACCTCGCGCTGCATCGTTGGATTAATAACGGTTACAAATCAGATAGATCTGACGGTTGGAGTTTGAGCTCGCTTGTCTATTTAAACTGGTGGAGCCTCCTTCATTTTCTTTTTTACCTGTCATTTTCTTTCGAAGCAACCAAGCAACAAAGCTCAGAAAACTCACTGATTTTTCACAAAATCAACACCTCCAGCCACCGTTTTCACATTTTCATCAAGGATTCAAGGTAAACATCTGACTTCTTTTCTTCTAACTTTCTGCTTTTGGTCTATGTTGCTGAATTTGATGTTGTATTATGCTTGTGTTTTGCCACCATTGTATCTGAAATGGTTTGAATATGACATGTTCTTGATATTAGACTATAGCTGTTGAGACTTTGCCATTCTGAGTTTCTTTTTGAACAAAACTTTTCAACTTCTGTTGATTTGATTTTGTTACATGTATGTTTGCGAGCTGACTGTTGTTTGTGGCCTGTTATACATGCGAACTGTAGAATTAGACACCTGTAGACCATTAGCTCGCAGGTTGTTTATTCATAGGTTGAGCCCCCTATTCTATGAATGACTTGGAAAGTAGGAGACTTAATATATTTGGCATAAAGTTATTTTGAAAACAGTTGATTTCATCCTTAAGGTTATGAAAACTCTTTAAAAAAGTCTAAATTATCAGTCAACTAATGATTAAACCAAATAAAACAAAAAAAAAGAAATTGACTCAATTGCCCCTCACTTCAGCCAAAATATTAAAATAACCGTTTTCCCTTAATGAAACCAAAATTAATTTTTATTATTAATTTAATAAACAATAAATTAAAATAATAGTAAATCTCTACTGTCCATCTTTTGAGATGGATTGTAGAGATGAAATAAGAAAAAAAACTTGAAAAATAATCTAATAATTGTTTTTTTAAAAAGAAATTAAAATAATAATAATAATTAAACAATGAGATTCTTTAAAAATATAAAATTTTTAAATTTTTTTACTTAATTAAAAAAGGATTAATGATTAAAAAGTTCAGATGATCACGTTGTTTCCATCCATTCTCTATCCAATCATTAAAAATATTTATTTAAAAAAAATAATTTAAAATATATAAACAAATCAATTTCATTTTTTCCTTTTATTTGAAGAGTCTAGAACAAACACAAATTCTAGTTATTCTGAATCGTCTTTTCTTTTTCTCCTCTATCTCCACTATCTCTTTTCCTTCTCCTCGATCTCCTTCATTAGCCTCTATCTCCTTTTTCGCTTTAGATGAAACATCTTAGATGTGATAGAGGTGCGCTCTATTTGGGATGGAGCCAATTTGCTCAATCTCTAATGGGTCTTCATCTCAAATGGAGGCTAAGATAGATGTGGAGTGATCTGCTCCGTCTTAGATGGAGCAGTTTGCTCCATATTAGATGTTGTATCAAATTTTCTAGTTTTCATTTTTTTAAATTTTTTTTAAATGATTTTGGTGCTTATCATCAGCTCGTTCCATGTTTGATGCTCCATTAGAATATATATATTTTTAAATTTACCAGATTGTTTTTGTCATATGGGGTTGATGTAAGTAAACCAATCTAACTTTAATTGGATTTTGATAAAGTTGTCATCCAGAAATTGGGTTTTGGTATGTCGATGTAATGGTACGGTTGTCTAGTTGTGTAGGAGATCAAATGAGAGAAGTCGGTTGACCAAATAGGTTGTATCTTTTCAATTGAGGGCATATGCATCATTTCAAAACCATTTTTTTTTTTAGATTTTTAAAATCCTAATAATCCACATGTTACAATTGCAACCTGAAAATACTTCTTTGGTACAGATGTCTTCAAGCGGAGCTAGCAGAGAAACTTCTCAAAGTAGGAAGGCTCATGAGTGAGACACAGCTCGAGAGCATGTCAAGCAGGGAAGAGAAGCTCGGGATACATTTGCCCACCATCCTTCTTCCTTGGAACTTTCCGATGTGGCCGGGTATACTATGCAATTTCGCATCCCTCTAGGTTGTCGCGCACTGATACCAGCTCCTAAAAATCATGCATGTTATCCACCCAAGGGGTATATCGCTGTCAGTGTCCAACATCTCCAACAGGGACTGAGATTCCTCATACCCCCATACCTGATCGCGTTCCTTAACGCAATCAAGCTCGCGCCGTTCTAGTTAACATCGAACTCCTATGCGCAACTGACCTCGCTGGCTATAACCTTTCTTAGGAAAGGCCTTACTCCCCCTATTCCAAAAATCATTCAGCAGTTTTACAGCTTCAAGGCTGTAAGTACGAGTGTAAGTACGGGGGAAAAACCCGATGGCATCTTTTACCTCACAGCTTGTCCGTCAAAATATAAAGATCTCTTGCCCCAAGGAGATGCGAAGGGCAAGTCTAACGTTGGACCGTACAAGATGAGCTGGTTCTACGTCTCTTGCCCCTCTCTCGCGGATCTCCAAAACTTTAGCTTCGTCTTGGAACCAGGTACAAACTTTCAGCGAGCTCTTTTTTTTTTTTTTAAATCTTTGCTATGCAACGCTGAAAATGGACGAGTCTCCCCTTAACAACGAGGAGAAACGAGCTCTTGATACACTTGCAAACTCGGAGGAAGCGGGCATCAGTAGCAAGTTCAATGATGCTCTTCTCAGAGCTTATGGCCTTGCCCCACCTAAAGAGTCTCATATTCTGTGACCTGACGAGGACATAGGCAACATAGGTGACAACCCTAGACTTCCTTCTGTCCTCGATGTCCCAGTCCAAGTGGGGGATACATCTACTTCTTGACCTCCAAAACCAGTTACTCTGCGAGCAACGGGAACAACTCGTGCACCTTCTCCAGCTCGCGGTGCTCCTGCTTGCACCCCATCTAAGGCGAAAATGTCTTCAGCTCGCGCCTCATCAAAAGGCGCATCTCGAACTACTATTTCTCCAGCTTCTGCTCCAGTCCGGACAGGATCAGATTAGGCCCACACAGCCCCTATTGTACAAGTTGACTCATCCCCTTCTCCACATCACACATCTGTCTCAGAGGCTTCACTGCTGGTTCCAGCTCGCGCTCCAGCCCCTGTTCCTTTCCTCTGGGCGAATTCCAGCCAACAGGAGGAAACTCACTCTTTTGAAGTTTCCTTCTGTAAGTCCTGCTACATCTCCAGCCTCCTCGACTCCTTCAGCGAAACGACCTGCTGAGACCTTAGCCACTCCAGCCGCTCCCTCAAAACGCTCAAAGCCATCTGCTAAGGACCAGGCTCTTGCGGCCGTTGCTCTCAGCGAGGTGCCTGTTGAGGCCATTGCTCCTTCAGTCGCTGTTCCCAGCGAGGTGCCACTTCTCAATGCTTTTTCAGATCTTCAGTTGATTCCAGCTTCCAGCTCACAATTTGGAAAAGGGGACGCTCCTCCTAAGTTTGCTTCACAGGCAACCCGAGCCGGCCCCAGCGAGCATGTAACTAGACGTACCGTTGCTTCGCGACATAGTGCTTCCCAGGATGATGAGTGTGATATCTCGGAGCGCAAGAGAACCCCTTCGCCAACCAGACCAGTCATCGAGCTTGGTCCTAGGGGAAGATACTTAACTTCCTTCCTTGACAACTGGACAACAATTATGCTTACTCATGCGAATGTCTTGGAGAACAGGTGCCTTAAGGGTGAGGACCTTGACGAGTTCGCAGCTCGTCATTGTATGCTGGTAAGTCATCTTTCTTTATCTACTGACTTCTTTATTTCAACAAATATTAACTCATAACATTTTCAGGGCGCTCTCGCTGCAATGAAGCGGAGGAGAGAGACGAGGGCTACCAATGATTAAATAAGGAAATTGGAGAACGAGTTGGAGGAGGCCACTGATGATATAGCTCGTTTGACAGAGGGAAGAGTACAGGGTCAGGAAAAATAGATCGCTGAGGCGAATGCTACGAGGCAGACATTCGAGGAAGCTCTAAAGAAAATGGAAAATGAGCATGTCACGTTAAGGGATGAGCTTCACAAAGCGAAAGAAGAACTGAGACAGTCTGAGCAGCGGGCTGCGCTAGACGAGCAGCGGGCTTCAACTGCAGAGGAAAAGATCAAAGTGCTTCATAATCAAGTTAATGCTGCAGTGGAGCGAGCTGAGGCTGCTGAGAAATGGATTGAAGAGGTGGAAGTCGCTGCTAAATGTGCTGAGGAGGCTACAACTAAACGGGCTGAAGAGGCAGAAAGCCGAGCCGAAGTACTTAGGCAGCAAGTGGGAGAGACTATTCAACGGGCTAAAGCTGCAGAGAAACGAACAGAAGCCATGCAGAAAGAAGCTGAGGTCTTTAACCGTCATGCAGATAATGCCTTTGAGGAACTATCGATTTTCAAAGCGCAGGCTGCTCAAGAGTTGGAAGTGCAGGTTGCTGATGCAAGGGACGAGGCTGAGGAAAAAACAGGCCGCGACTTCCTCTACACACTGTGGATGTCCCATCCAGAGATGGATTTTTCTATCTTTGGAGACGTGGGACTCGAATTTGTAGAGGAGTTCAAAGCAAAAGCTGCCTCGTCTTCATCTGGTACAATTCTTCCATTAGAGCAAGCTCCTGGTGCAACCTCTCAAATTGAGCCCGCTGGCGACCTCGAGCTTCCTAGCTCGCCTCCTCTCCACGATCATCCAATTCAGAGTACAGACCCCCCAGCTCAAGGCTAGCATTTATCTTTTGTTTTTGCTTTTGCTTTTATACTTTTCTTGTAAGCAACCTTTGATATTAATAAAGTTTATTTCCTCACATTTTCTGTGTTGATCGTGTATGCGGTGTATTATATCTTTTATTTATGCGAGCTAACCAGCATGACATAAACTCTTACTTAATCAAATGTAACAATTCATAACTTAAGTAATTACTTGGCATTTAATAAGTAATCTGCTGGCATAGGTTGAAACCTTGTCCATTAAATGGAAGTTGTTGACGAGCTGTTTCAATTAATTAACCACGTAAGGTCTAACGACCTCGTTTTCTTTTATCTTATCATTTTAGCGAGCTGTGCAAGGACAAAACCTGCTTTTTAGGCCCATTTCTTTCTTGCGAGCTATGTAGGGACACTTAGTCACCTGCTTTTTTGGCTCTTTTCATTTTAAGCGAGCTATGCATGGGTCTTCACCTCGCCTGCTTTTTTGGCTCTTGAATAGCGAGCTATGCAAAGACACTTAGCCATTTGCTTTTTAGGCTCTTTTTATTTTAAGCGAGCTATGCAGTGACACTTAGTCATGTGCTTTTTAGGCTCTTTTTCATTTTAAAAAGCTATGCAGGGGACGTCACCTCGCCTGCTTTTTGGCTCTTGAATAGCGAGCTATGCAAAGGCACTTAGCCATTTGCTTTTTAGGCTCTTTTTATTTTAAGCGAGCTATGCAGTGACACTTAGTCATCTGCTTTTTAGGCTCTTTTTCATTGTAAGTGAGCTATGCAGTGACACTTAGTCATCTGCTTTTTAGGCTCTTTTGACGAGCTATTAAGCTCGGAGCCCGTTAGCCTATTGAAATGAGTTGAATCACAAGTTGGGAAAATGGAGCTTTTATTAACTAGAATGATTTTATATTACAAAGAGTTTATTGATAATAAGAGCGGAGATGCTCGGCATTCCAAGCTCAAAGAACTTCTACTCCTTTCTCATTAACTAAGCAATAAGCTTCATTCCCCAAGCTTGCTTTGACAATATAGGGTCCTTCCAAGTTCGGACCTAAGGATCCATCACTTGGCTTGCAGGCTCCTGGCAGAATGAGACGTAAAACTAAGTCTCCAACATTGAATCTACGAATCCGAGCATGCTTGTTGTAGTACCTCGCTATTCTCTGCTGATAGATAACTACTCTCAACCTAGCCATTTCCCTGACTTCTTCAAGCAGGTCCAAGTTTGCTGCGAGTAGCTGATCATTGTCGTTTGGATTGAAGGTCGCTCTTCGTTGCGAGGTGACTTCAAATTCAGCTGGGATCATAGCCTCAGACCCATATACCATTGAGAATGGAGTCTTGCCTGTGGAACTGCGAGCTATGGTCCTGTAAGACCATAATACTTTCTGAAGCTCGTCTACCCATGCTCCCTTATTTGTTTCCAGTTTCATCTTCAAGGTCTGCTTGATAATCTTATTTACAGCTTCAACTTGGCCATTGGCTTGTGGATGGTTCACTGTTGAGAAACTCTTAACAATCTTGAGGTCGTTGCAGAACCTGAGAAACTGGTCACTAGCGAACTGGGTCCCATTATCAGTTACGATTTGTTGTGGGACTCCGAATTTGCAAATAATGTTACTCCACACGAACTTCTCAATCTTTGTTGTGGAGATTTTTGCCAACTCCTTCGCTTCTGCCCACTTGGTGAAGTAGTCAACTGCGACCACAGCATGTTTGCATCTTCCCCGAGCCATTGGCAGAGGCCCGATTAGATCCATCCCCCAAATTGCAAAGGGCCACGGGCTCACCACTTGTTGGAGATATGCTGGTGGAGCTCGTGGAATTTGGGCAAACCTTTGACACTTGTCACATTTTACTAAGTTGATGGCGTTCTACCTCATGGTGGGCCAATAGAAGCCTTAACGAAGTGCCTTCTGAGCTAGAGACAGCCCCTCGGCGTGATTTTCACAATGGCCTTCGTGTATCTGCATCATTACCATTTCACACTCTAAGCCATCAATGCATCTTAGAAGTGGGGCTGAGAACCCTTTTTTGTACAGTGCATCATCATAGATGCAATATCTGGCTGCTCTAGCTTGCAGTCGTCGGGCTTCCAGCTTGTTACTTGGCAGCTTTCCATCCTGCAAATAATTAAGAATTGAGCTCATCCAAGAATCATGCTATACAGTTATGGCCATCAGTGAATTCTTCACTTCCGTACTTGGAGCTGGCAGAAATTCAACTGGGATCGCCCCAAGAAAATCTGCATCTTGCGTGGCGGCGAGGCGAGCTAGTGCATCTGCATGCGAGTTCTGAGCCCATGGGATTTGCTTCATTTCGTACCTTTGAAACGCACCTAGCAGCTCGTGAACTTTCTGGAGGTATAGGGCCATCTTTGGTCCCTTGGCCTGATACTCCCCCAATATATGGCAGACAACGAGCTACGAATCACTGAAGACTTTCAATCGTTCAGCTCGCATTTCCTTCGCCAAACGTAAACCTGGGAGCAGGGCTTCATACTCAGCCTCATTGTTTGTTGCCTGGAAGCCGAACCTCAAAGCACAAAGGATCTTGTGGCCCTCTGGACTAATCAGTAGAATTCCAGCTCCAGCCTTCTGTTCGCTGGATGATCCATCAATATAAAGCTCTCATGCTGGACCTTCAGAAGACTCAGCTTCATCATCCACAGGTCTTGTAAACTTTGCAATGAAATATGCAAGGGCTTGAGCTTTGATGGCCGTCCTCGACTTAAATTGGACGTCGAACTGCGCGAGCTCCACTGCCCATTTCAACAAACGGCCTGAGGTGTCTGCTTTCTGTAAAACTTGTTTCAGCGGGTACTGGGTAAGGACTTCGATGGTATGAGCTTAAAAGTAAGGCCGTAGCTTCCTTGATGCGATTACCAGGCAGTAAGCAAGCTTCTCCATCTGCGAGTACCTAGTTTCAGCATCTTGCAGCCTTTTACTTATGTAGTACAACGGAAGCTGCGTTTTTCCCTCTTCCCTCACCAATACAGCACTCAAAGCTTGTTGAGACACCCCCAAGTACAGAATCAGTCTTTCTCCTTATTTGGGCTTAGAGAGGAGTGCAGTTCGTCCCATATATTCCTTCAACTGCTGGAAGGTAATTTCACACTGCTCTGTCCACTCGAAGCTTTTGGCTTTCTTTAAAATATCAAAGAAAGGGATGCACTTATCTGTAGCTTTCGAAATGAACCTACTGAGTGCAGCGACCTGGTCGTTGAGGCTCTGTACATCCTTCACCCTGGTTAGCGATCTCATGTCGATCAATACTTTGATCTTCTCAGGGTTTGCTTCAATTCCTCTACTGTTGACCATGAAGCCTAGAAACTTCCCAGAAGCTACTCCAAATGCATATTTGTGCGGATTCAATTTCATCTGATAGCTTCTCAGAATCTGAAACATTTCCCTTAGGTCGCGCACATGATCACCCACCTGCTTGGATTTTACCAACATATCATCGACATAGACCTCCATGGTCTTTCTAATCTGCTCATCTAACATCATGTTCATCAAGCGTTGGTAGGTCGCTCCTGCATTCTTCAGACCGAAGGGCATCACCTTGTAGCAGTACAGGCCACGATCAGTCATGAACGAGGTGTGCTCTTCGTCCTCGAGACTCATGGGAATTTGATTATAACCCAAGTATGCATCCATGAAACTAAAAGCTCATGACCAGCAGTAGCATCCACGAGCTGGTCTATCCTCGGCAAGGGAAACTATCTTTAGGGCATGCCTTGTTCAGATCGGTGAAGTCGATGCATGTCCTCCACTTCCCATTCTTCTTCTTTACCAGAACCGGATTGGCGACCCAAGTCGGATAGTAAGCCACTCGAATGAACTTGTTAGCCAGCAGCTTGTCTACCTCTTCTTTCAATGCTAAGTATGTTCCCATGTCATTGCCCTTCTCTTCTGACAAACTGGCTTGTGGTAAGGGTCAATATTCAATCTGTGAGACATCACCTTTGGATCTATCCCCACCATATCCTCATGATTCCATGCAAACACATCCAAGTTCGCCTTCAGGAATTCAGCGAGCTGGATTCTTAGTTCTGGAGTTAAACCTCTCCCCAACTTCAGACATCTCTCTGGATCTGCTTCGCTGACTTAAACATCTTCCAATTCTTCAATTGGCCCTGTAACTCAGTCTGCATCTACCTCGCGAGGGTCCAGGTTATGACTGACTTCTTTTTCAGTCATAGCTCCCGGCTTGCCCCCTGAGACCACGTTTACTTTCTTTCCTCTCACGCACATCTTCACAGCATCTTCATAGCAGCGTCTTGCTAAATGCTGCTCTCCTCGAACACATCCGATGCCATTAGGAGTTGGGAACTTAACTGTAAGAGTTCTGGTCGAAGTAACCACGTCCAACTCGTTCATGGCAAGTCTCCCGAGGACCACATTATATGCTGATGGGCAGTCAATTATCAAAAAATCTGTCAGGGTTGTTGCCTGACAACCTCCTCCCCAAGAGTCAATGGTAACTTAATCTGCCCCACTGGTACTACAGCATCTCCAGTGAAATCATATAAAGGTTCTGTGGACGGTCTCATTTGTTCTGCTCGCAGCCCCATCTGATCAAAACAGCTCCTATACATCACGTTAACCGAGCTTCCAGTATCAATCATGATGCAATCTCGTCCGAGGTCGACTTTGCCCTTTTTGCAGGTCCCTCCGACCCATTGAGCTAAAAAGAATAATTCGCCTCTCGGACATATCTCTCATACGATCTGTTGGAGTCACCTGCGATATGGGGGCCACCATGAATGGTAAAAATGGTTCTTACCGTAGGCTCATGATCTGGCTCGGAAGCTCGTTGGGGCTATTGCTGATGTGTTGGCTGTTGTTGATGAGGTCGTTCCTGATGAGGTCGTGGTCCTGCAGGTCGTTCCACATAATCTCTCAAGCGACCTCTTTTGATTAATTTTTCAATGGCATCCTTCAACGCCCAACAATCCGAAGTATTGTGTCCGACCTCATTATGGTAAGCACAAAACTTGCTTCTATCTCTTTGATGAACAGGGGCTCTCAAAGGATAGGGCTTCCCAAAGTCCTCCCTGTTCTTCTCTGCTGCAAAGATCCTGTCTTGTGAGTCTGATAGGATGCTGTAATGCTCATAGCGACCTTGACGCTGAGGTCGCTCGTTCCTTAGCTCTCTCCTTGCCTTTTTAGCGATCTGATTGCTTGAACCACTGTTTCTACCTTCTTCGTTCCTGCCAATATTTCTCCTCTTTGGTTGGTTGGAACTGCCCGCTTCATTCTTTTGATTCTGCTTCTTCGGGCCGAAGGTCTCTTCCCACCTGATCTCCTTTGCAGCTCGCTCGTAGAACTCTCTCAGATCCTTCACTGGGGACTTATAGATACTCTCATACAATTTTCCATCCTTGGGCAACCCAGTTGAGATCGCTGTCAGGATACTTTCATTTGACGGATGCTCAACATTCGCGACCTCGCGTCTGAACCTGGTGATGTACTCCTTCAAAGACTCGCCTTGGCACTGAAAGATTGTAGCTAGGTGGCAAGATGGAGCGAGCTGCCTTCTTAATGCTCTGTACTGGCCAACGAACTTCTGCTGGCATTGCTCCCAACTACCTATGCTGCGAGCTGGAGATTCTTAAACCACGTCCTCGGAATATCCCCCAACGTAGCTGGGAATACGCGGCATTTCACCATTGGATTTCCTGTCTGTAGATCCATCTGAACGTTGAAAGCGTCTAGATGGTCATATGGGTCACTGTCCCCATTGTACTGCTGAATGCTTGGCATCTTAAATCTCAGAGGGAGAGGCTATGTCTCAATCTCCCTTGTAAAGGGAGTCCTTTCCCCGTAGTATCCACGCTGCTCCGGGGCTCCAGGTCGTGCCTCCAACTGCTGGGCCCTTTGAAGGAGCTCATCTACTTGTGGATCTCGGAGCTCGTATCTCCTCCTGTGATCATGACTCGGGGCAGGGTGCTCTGGATCATACCTTTCGTCTTCTTCGAACAGACCCTCATGCTGATGGGATCTTCTTGTCTCTGTTCATCATCAACTCGTCGAGCTGTAGTTCTGGCTATATCGTACCCAACCTCTACTCGTGGGTTTCCACCTTGGCTTAACCTTACCACCAGGCTAGCGGGGTGTGCAACCTCCCCTTTTCCACGGACATGGGGTCCTCCAGCCCTAGAATGCGCATTGGAGGAGCGAGCTGAGCCTGCAGGTCGCGGGACTTCCCTTGCCAGCCTGTCAGGTACTTGCATCACTTCATGTTGCTGGGGCACATGCCTTGGTGCCTGAACTTCAACCTTGGGTATGTTCTGTACCTAAGTCTGCACCAAAGTCTGCACCAACATATTGACGGCCTCTGTGAGTTGTCTGACAGTGTCCTCCAATGCTTCTTGCCTCTGAATCAGCACATTCTGCCCTTCGGCTAATGGGGCAATTGGAACCGGCTAACGATGAGGCAGAGGAGGGATGCCTGTTGCCGCGAGTTGCCAGGCCATGGGACGTCCCTGCTAAATGCATGGGTGTGTCCTGCATGGACTGGACGTTCTGTTGGGACTGGTTCATGCGACTTTCCGCCTGGTCATCATCCCCAGGATACCTGTTTGATTTGGTTTTTACCATATCGAAAATCAATGAATTCGGATGAAAAATATCATAGTTTGGGCCCTCCTTCTAGCACCAAAATGTCGACATTGGATTTCAGTCGACGAGTATTCAATGCCCAATGTCTGCAATCAATGTGAGAAAGCACAGAAAACGAGAACAAGGCAATAAAGAACCAAGAATCAAACAGGGAATGCACAGGATTTTTAACGTGGTTCAACAATAATAGGTCTACGTCCACGACTGTCTATCTCTTAAATTCTGCAGAGTGACAGTATATTATTAATTATTTTCTTATCATCGTTATAATGATTTTAACCTCCTATTTATAGGGAAAGAGGCGTTACAATTCTGGTTGCAATAAAACAGGAAAAGAATCCCGAATTAATTGCACTTTCCAAATGATTTAAATAAAATCAGAAAAATCAGGAAGGGAATCATAAATTAATTACAATTCCCATTATGTTGGAATAATATCAAGAAATTGTCATAATTATCTCGAGATAAGGTTGATTCGAATTTGAATTTGAATAAACTTCCATATCTGATGAGGGAATCACGGTCTGATTGGGTAACTGCCATATTTGGAGAGAGAATCACGATCGGATTAGGCAACTGTCTATTCTAGAAGATACTGTATTAATTACACTCCTGAGTGAGCTGCTGTCTATGGCAGTTACGAACTGGAGCTCGCATAGCGAGCTACGCATGAGGTGAACTTATGGAGCGAGCTGAATCCTGGCTGTGACATGAGCTCGTTATTTGCAGACTGAAGAAATTACTTGAGCGAGCTGCAGAGTGAGCTGGGCTTAGAGTCATCTGGGCCTCGTTTGATGGGCCTTGACTGGGTTGGACTTCATTGGGCCTCCTATTGGGCCTAAACTGGGCTTTTACCAGCCCATTTAATGAGTCCAAAAAATACATACAACAGATAATAGTTGAAATTACATTTTGGTCCCTGAGGGTATTATATGTTTGGTCTTTAAAGGACATTATGTAACATTTTAGTTATTAAAAAATAATATGATAATCTAATATATCCCTGAAGAATAATAAGATAGTATAATTAAGTCCTAGAAGGACATTATGATAATATAAATAAGTCCTAGATAGATATTATAATAATGCAAATAAGTTCATAAAGAATAAGGATAAAATTCTTAACAATGTAAAATTAAAATTGGCATGCATCATTCATGATAACAATTATTGTATAAGTCATGTGAATCTAAAGTTCAAAGGATTGTTTACTTGAAAATTGCATATTCGAATGATTTTATATTCATTGCCAATATATTAACTCGGGTGATTATTCTTGAAGAACAATTTACGTAAATAGCAACAAATAAATCATTCATTACATATAGAAGTGTGAAAAATAAATTTTGTTACAAAGTTATTATTCCTTGAAGTGAATAATGAAAGATCATGATTATTTTAAATATAACGCTCTAGCTATATATAATCTTCATCATATAAATAAACTCCTGAAGAGTTAAATATTTTTAAGAGATAGAACTCTTTTCATTGGTGATGGAAATATCAATACTAATTAGGAAGTTTCCTACTTAGAATTATCGTGTCTATTTTTGTGTCTTTTTTTCTAACCTAGAAATTATGTTACTATTCACTTTTGTACCCTATTAGAAGGAAGATAACCTTTTATCATAGTATACTAACATGTTGCTTCTTCTATGAAAACGAATATGTTTATTTCTAAAGGGGAAGGTGAAGATATATGTATTGTCGATAGTGCAACAACACATACTATTTTTCAGAATAAGAAATATTTTTCAAATTTGTCAATGATCAAAACTAAGGTAAATACTATATTAGGTCTTGCAGATTTTATGGAAGGTTCTACAATAGCCAATATCTTGTGTAACACCCCGAATCCGAACCAGTTTAATAGAATATATATATACATATATATATTTTTATATATATATATATATATATCTCTTTTTGAAGTCTAGTGGAGTGCAAACAAAAATTTCAAGGGGTTTAATTAGGAATTTTTATTAAAAAGCCCAAAAAGAAAATAAATGAGTGTGAGCCCAATTAGACTAGTAAGGCCCAATTAGCTCTCTAAACATACCCAATTAGCTTTCTAAATACACCCACCAAAGGATAAAAATGTAAAAAGAAGAAAGTTAGAAGAGTAGAATTGTCTATTCACAAAAGAGGAGAATTATAGGATTTGTGAAGGGCAATGGATGGAAAAAGAAGAGATCTCTAGAAAGGACAAGCATGAAAATGAAAAGTTATGGAGAGGGCAAGATTGGAAATGCAAGAAAACAATTGATTAGATTTTTATGAAATGAGTGGTAGAGAAAGTGGTTAGGTGTTTTAAAATATGGCCATGCATGAGATCATATATATATATATATATATATGTGTGTGTGTATGTGTGTGTGTGTGTGTGTGTGTGTGATTCTTTTGTGAATTAAAAAGCTATCTTCCACCATTTTTTTTTACCTTGGCCGAACACCCCATTCCAAAAAGGAGAAAGAAAAACCTAAAGGAAGGAAGAAGAAACAAAGGAGATAGAAGAAGAGAAGGAGATCAAAGAAGTTTGGACAAAGAATTTTGGTGTGAGATTAGTTTCAATTTAAATTCAATTTTCTTTGTTTAGTTCTTATAAATCCTAAATAAGTTTTGATGTTATTCTAGGTGAAAAAAGGCACAAGGAAAAGGCAAGCGCAAGTGGGCTTCCATAAGGTTTGAAAGTAAACTAGTGAGTGGATACTTTTCCCTAACTTGATTTATGGAAGCACTTTTCCTATATTTCAACTTTTTTTTTAATTTTTGAAACTTAAATATGTGTTGTGATATGAAAATTTTGAAGTATATCTTAGTATTTTTAAGTACGTTTTAAGATTTTGATGTATATTTTATGAATTGAGAAAGATGGATTATGATTAGTATGGATGTTGTATGAGAAAATAAAATTTTAGTGTGTTGTTTTGGAAACTTTAAAGTATGTCTGGTATCTTCCAACCCTAGATTATATTTTGTAAATTCTAAGATATGATTATTGGTTTATGAAATGTGAATTTTGTTATGAAATCGTAAAGTATATTTTGTAATTTATGAATTTAAGATTATGTTTGTGATTTTAAATGGTTGATGAAACTAGAAACCATGCCATTTTGGTTATTCCAAATTATGTTGGTTAACTTGTGAATTTATATTTTGTGTTGATTCTAGAATGGGTTTTATGATTTGATAAAGTAAACTACATCATGTGTTTTGTGAAATTATTTTTTAATTATGAAAGTTTGTAATATATTTTATAAATTGCATGAAAAAAAAATACTATGATTTTTGGTTATGTATATAAATGTATATGTATGGATAAGATTTGGTTGGAAACTAAAAATATTTATTATGGAAAGTTTTGCAAAGAAATATTTGAAATTTTACTTGTAAAATATGTTTTAGAAAAGAATTGAAGAAAAAAAGAGAAACGGAAATGTTTTAGATCACTAAAGTGTACCCTCCCCTTTAACGGTCAGAATGGGCATCACGTGAGTAAGACCCAGAAAAGAATCGCCTAACACGTGCTTGGTAGAAGTCAGAATGGTCATTGGCAATTGAGAGAAAGTCAAAGTCATTGAGTCGCCTATCATGTGGATGGTAGAATCTCTATCCTCTACATGTGTGTTGAGTATTTCCACCATGTATGTCAAAAATCCCTCTCCCCCAGAAGTTATCCCCGCCCTTTACATGTGTGTTGAGTATTTCCACCACGTATGGTAGAATTCTCGGACACTAGTTTGGTATAAAATTCAAATATAAATTTTATTTAAGACAATCCATGTAAATACAATTTGGTTGTTATAATATGAAGTTTATAGATAAAGCTTTAGTAAAAAGTTTAATTATTTTAAAACATGAATTATTTATATTTCACATTCTTATATGTTTTATATTACATTAACTTTTGTTATCAATGATTCATTGGTTTTTGAAAATTTTATCAACTCACTGGGCATTAGTACTCACCCTTTGAAATTTAAAACTATTTTCCAAGGATCTGTTAGGTCATAAAGGAAGCATCCGAACAGGAAAGGTGGGGCGCTCGAGTAAGCGATGCATGAGAACTACATTTTGATATTTTCTATGTGCATCTTGAACATTCCATAATACATGTTGGTATATATGTTTTGCATATACACATATGCATTAGTATTATAAAGTATTGAAAATTTTTGTTAGTTATGTAAACGTTTATCTTTGATAGTATTATAATTATATTTATTTACATTTTTGAGTTGTGACATTGTGTTGGAATGAGAAATGGGAAGTGGACCTAAGGTTCTACGTAGTTGAGATTGGAAATGTAATTTTTGAAGTGTATATTTTCTTTGTCACGGGAAATGGTTTAATAAATAGTCGTTATTCTACCGAAATTTTGTTAAATCACTCTATTCTTTATCCATCTTTCTAAATGATTTTTTATTGAAAAAGTCTAGAATTTGTAAAATTTTCTACTATTTCAGGATTTTCTCGGATTCAAGATACAAATCTAAGAGGGTCTCGATAATTTAGTATCAGAGTCTAGTTTGGTCATAATTTTAAATGATTGCATAATTGTTTGCATCTAGATTTATGCATCAATCACTAATTTCATTTTACTATAGCATCATGCGTTAAATGGGTCGCCCCTATAAGCAAAGACTGACAGTAAACCCGAAAAGAAACATAACACCAAAGCAGAGTAATGAGTCAGTAAGTGAAAAGGGAGCAGAATCCCATTCTGACCCTCCGATGCCGCCCCTCGAGAACCAAAACCTAGAGAGGAACCCATGGATAAATTAGCTCAAATTTTGACCACCTTAGTGTTAGGGTTATATGCCCTAAGAGCTTGTAATTTGTAAATATTTAAATTAAATAATAAATATAATATATTTAATTTTATATGCATTTATGAAATGTTTGCTTCATACAAATATCATGTAACATCCATGATTACTTATGTAATCTCAAACTAAGTATATAAGTGTTATATACAAGAGGATTTAGTTTGAGATCAGTAATCTAAAGAGTCCGTAGAAAGCAAACAAAGCTGGGTACTTTGCTTGTGGTAAATCTACAGCTGCGTCCATTTTGTATTTGATACGATGATCTTATCCGGGATCATTCATGTGGCGACATGAAAATTGAGATACCTTATATAATAGAGATAATATATGACTGGACCACGATAAAATGAATTTTTTATTAATATCCGTTAAATAAAGAAATTCATATTTATCAACTAGATAATTATATATGGATTGATCTTAATCCTGAGTGTTTTATGGACTCCTATTTGTTGAGTCATATCTTTTTATTTATATGGGTGAGACTGTTATAGATTTACGGTCAATAAGCTTCGTACTTTAGAGATGTGATTTAATAAATGGCTGGGAACATTCTATACAATAATGGAATCCACTCCTTCTTGCGAGAAGTAAATGAGTAGTTCCATTTAAGTGTTGATTCGGGTCTTGAACAATAAGAGCGCTCGACTTTCTGTTTATGAGTAAACAGAAAGATAAATTCATAAATTGCTATGAATATATTGTTCATTAGAGAATCAATGGTACTTATTGGAATAAGATATAATTAGAGAGGTATAACGAACTTTAATGACCTAACTCTAATTATGAACTACTTGTGGAGGATCGAACCATATGAAATGATTAAATCGATGGACACTAAAAATTCAGATTATGTAAAACATCTACAATTTTGAGAGTGCAACCTTGGGTTTTTAGTGGAGTAACTCTAAGGTTAATAATAGTGAATTATTCAATTAAAGAGTTTAATTAATAATTTCGATATTATTGGAGCTCAAATTGTAGGTTCATTTGGTCCCCTTGCTAGCTCACAACCACATAAAGAAATAAATGAAAGAATATAATTGGATTGTCCAATTAATTAATGTCACATGGACATATTCACGAATTATTTAAATAATTTGATTATTTAAATATATGTAATTATTTAATTAAGTGTTAATTATTTAATTATCTGTAGAGATTATGAGTTTAATTTTAAATAGTGTCATTAAATTATTTATGATTTAGAATCATTTAATTTAATGAAAAATCTTTTAATTAATGGAAATAGTAATTTAATTTAATTGGAATTAGATTCCATATTAAATTGAATTAAAGAAGTTTTAATAGGAATTAGATTCCATATTAAATTTAAAGTAAAGAGTTCTTGACTAATAAGGAATTTGATTCCATATTGGATATGAACTATGTTTTCTAATTTAAATAGGAAATTGTATTCCTTGTTAAATTGAAAAACTCTAACTTACCATTATAAAAAGGGTGTTTTATGTTGGTAACCAGAGTGAGAATTTTTTTGGCTACTTGAACCAAAAACTTCCATTAATTAAAAACACAAAATCACTCCATCTCATATAATAATCTTTTATAAAAGATTTCGTGATTTGATTCTTCGAGATTGTGCCCACACACAGTTTCTTTTATGAATAGTCATAGGAAGGAAAATCGGGTGGTGAAGAATCTGCAAATCAAAAGGGATCAATTCAATTATCATGCAAAGGTAAGATTCAATCTTATTAATTTAATTATTGAATTGTTATTACTAGCATCGATCGGGTATGTTTTTGTTTGGAAAAATTTTTAAAATCCACGTTTCCACATTAAATCCAAAATCGATTTTTTCCCTTCACTTAGTATAGCAACCGCAGGTTCCAAAGATCACTATTAAGTATATACGAAATCTCGAAGCTATCTCTTTTGATGGCTCTAGTGATCTAGATAGTGCTATGTTATGGTTGAATGAAACTAAACGTGAGTTCGAAGTTATGGGATGATTGAAAGCTCAAAAACTTACTTTTGCTACATTTTTATCAAAAGACAGAGCCTACGATTATTGGGTATCAGCCCAACGCCAACATATTGAGGAGATGTTCTGGGATGAATTCAAGAAGCGATTCAGTACCTATTTCGATGCAAAATTTTACCAAGATATGAAGAGAAGTGAATTTTTCAAGCTAGTACAGGGTTTTCTATCGGTTAAGGCCTATAAAAAGAAATTCACTGAACTTTCTAAGGCTGCACCAAGAGTAGTGGAAGGCGAAGAAGACAACTGTAGAAAATTTGAAGATGGCCTCTGGCATGAAATTAAAACCTATGTTTCTCCTACTGATCACACCAATTATGGAAAGCTGGTAGAGGCTACATTACTAGTGGAGAAGACACTAGAGCAAAGCCATAAGTTCGAAATGTGGAAACAAAAACGGGGTGGTCAAATCTGGTCAATTTGAGGATCCAACAACATGCTACCTAGGACAGGTAAGGATGTCACCACGCCAACTGGTAGTCACCGACAAAGTTATGAGATTGGTCTAGCCAAAGTTCGGTTAAATCCCCAATGGGTCCACAAAGTACCAATATCAGTAGAGGCAAATGTCCTCAGTGCCAGAAATGTGGTAAACTTCATGAAAGGGGAATGTCATTTGGGTAGATTTGGTTTTGGTTGTTACCATTGTGGGAAAACTGGACATTTTCAGAGAGAATGTCTCGAGCTAGTACTAGGTAAAAACAAGGAGCAACAATCAAATTCTTGCATGCAAAGTGGTCGAGGACAAGTTCAAGAGAGTAGAGGACCTTACATGAAAGACGTCACCATCTCGAGTCAAATGAGTAGGATAGCAGCCGAGAGTAATTTGCCAATGGGCCAGCCGAGCAAACCTCAAGCTCAAGTTTGAGTCTTCATTATGACCCAACAGGATGTAGAGACCACTCCTAATGTTGTTATAGGTATTTTAACCATCTTGGGTCAAGATGCTCATGTTTTACTAGACCCTGGATCTACGCATTCTTTTGTTTTCAATTCATTTGCTATGAATACAAATAAGGAGTTGGAGCTTTTAGAATATAGTATGGTGATAGCTACTCTTACGGGGAGATCTCTGTTAGCAGAGGGAATGTAGAGAGGCAGCAAAGTTACAGTGGACGAATATGAATTTCATGTTGATTTAATTCCATTGGATATATATGATTTTGATGTTATCTTAGGAATGGATTAACTTACTATACATGGTGCCACTATTGATCGTTTTCGGAAGGAAGTAAGGCTTAAATAAAAGGAGAGTTTGTAACGGGCCTCGACTCTTATTCTTCAGGCAACCCGCCCGACAACCCCATAGTAGCCTTCCAATCGATATCCACTTCTACTGAAAAGTTCCCATAAAGCTAAGCCTTTTTATTTTATATTATAAAATTCCCTTTTTGAAACCCTTTTTAAAATTTATTTATCAACGAAAGTGGGTGGGAGTTTTTTCAATTTAAAATTTGCATTTATAAACAAGATTTTATAAAAATTTCGACAATACAATGGCTGTTTTTCTAAAAAGTTCACCCTGAAAAATCACATTAAAAGACCTTATACTTCAAAATAAATCATTTTTCAACTACTGGGCCTCAGACCTTTTTTTATCAAATCAAAAACAACCTCAAACATGCATTCAACTTAAAACAATTTCAAACTCTGAAATATGATATGCATGAATATATATACAAAATTCAAAAGTGGAATTTATATTTACATACAAAACATTTCACATGTTTAAGATATAAACATCATACATGAATTACTAAAGGAATTACAGTTGCACCCAACAGAAGTCTATCTACTCCAAATGTAAAGTCCCTGTTGCTAGATCGTCTGCGTTGTACCTGATCCTGAGGTTTTTATTTTTAAACCAACAAAACTAAGGGTGAGCGACTTAGGCTCAGTGAGTGTTAGGTATTTCTATTCAAATCATTTCAAAAGTTTCCTCCCTAAAAATATTTTATAAACATAGTCCATAACTAAAATCAGGCTTTATAAATTTGATAAATATTTCGAAAACCACACATAATATAAAGCATGAATAACTATTTATAATTTATATTTGCATCACAAGCTGAAATTTTAAGCAATAACTTGAAAAGCAAATTTCCATTTTCAACAATTATTCTGAAATGCTTTTCAATTGTCAAACGATGCATAAAATATTCTTTAACATGATTTCATTTCACATGGCATACTGGTATATGGCAAAGCGGAATTTATCCTTGCTCGGTGTGGAATTTATCCTCGCATAGGTCATTTAATAGGTATTTTCTAGTGAAATTTAACTCGCTAGGAGCAGCATTTATACTCGCTCAGGTAGAAGTTAGATAATAATATACCCTATACGTGTATTGAACGACAAACGGGACTAGACCAACGGACACATTCCCTTCCACTGTTAGTGATAGACATTCCTGACAAACACTACCAATGCACGTTTAGGGTATTCAACCTCAACCGGTGATATCATAATACCTTTAAAGCATACCATATGCTTACAAATCACTTTCATTCATTTTACTTTTCATTAAATCATTCACATTTCATGCAAAATATTCAATAATTCATGCAAAAATGGTTCTCGTATGGCATTTCATCAATCATAAAATAAACTGTCATGCAATTTGGTTCTCATACAAAAAGTCATTTAACATATCAAAATCAATTTCTAATTAACAACAGCATGAATTCAAATTAACATATAAAACAATTGCAAATAGAAATAATAACATTTCAAAGTATTTTCATTAGAACACTCACTTGGATCCCCAGCTCACTATTAAACTCTAATTAACAGGAAAGTTTACTTTGCCTCCAAATAACCTTACTAAATTCTTGACCAACATTTGCTTCACTTCTCCTTCCACTTCCAAGCTTAATTTGATGATGATTTAACTCAATTCTTCTTCACTTCTTCTTGATTCTTTATGGATGATAACAAAGGTAGAAAGTAGGTGAAAACCCCCTTAAATCCTTGGCCACTTCTCGTTCTTCTTTTTCTTTCTTGTTCCTCTTCCTCATGACAACTCTTTTCTTTTTCTCTCGGTCTTCCTCACGTGATCTCTCCTCTCATGCATTCCATTTTATATACTAGTCTCCTAAAAATCTAATTTGCTCTTAAAATTTACTTCAAATTATAAAAATGTCATCCATGAAATCTTACCAAGTGTCTTTATCCTTATCCATTATGCCACATGTCACATTTCCATAGTTGCTTGCCCCACATGTCAATCCTTTCTTATCTCTTTTTATTTGACTTTTTCGAAACGCCCGAATTCAACTTTTTCAGGACCTTTTCGAAATCCTTTTAAAATTTATTAAGGCCTATATTCGGACTTCCTACATACTCCTAGTAACCTTGGTGACTTTTAAAAGTCATTTCATGCCTTTTTTTGACTCTTCGTAAACTCACTAAATCATCTCTAGCGATTTCCGGATTGATTTCATTTCAATCAGAATCTCCTTCGGAAATGTCGTTTGAGTTTTTAAAATATTTCTTGAGCGTTTTAATACTCATTTTGACACTTATCTAAATTTTTGAAATTTTTCAGAAATCCTTTCGAATTTCTGGTCGGATCTAAAAATGGTTCCATTTTACCTCTAACGAACTCATTTTTTATTTGTTTCAGTTTCTTTAAACTCTATTACTTATTCCAGAGTTTTTTTACTTCAAAGTTTGTCTTTCGAAGATTTTACTATTCACACAAATATTATTCATTTAAAAATACTATTCATTTGGAAATCACTATTTCTCTTAAAATACTATTCCTTCGAATGTTATTCATTCGAAAACACTATTCACATCTAAAATACTATTCATCAAAAAATAATATTTTAGAATTTTTAGATTTTACAGTTTGACGTTATTTTCAAAAGAGAACGAAGAATTCTCCCTTTTGGTATTATATTAGCCATTGCAGCCAAACGATTGCTTAGAAAACAACGTGCAGCTTATATGGCTTATATGATTGATCCAACAGTGGATGAAGCAAAGCCGGAAGTTTTCTTGTGGTGAAGGAATTTTCAAATGTGTTTCCCAAAGATCTTCTTAGGTTTCCACTGGATAGAGAAATTGATTTTGAAATAGAATTGCTTCTAGGTACAACTCTGATTTCTATTGCTTCATATCGGATAGCTCCAATAGAATTGAAAAAGTTGAAAGTGTGACTAAAGAAATTATTAAATAAGGGTTTTACCAAACCTAGTGCATCTCCATAGGGAGCCCTAGTTCTATTTGTTAAAAAGAAAGATGGAAGTTTGAGGTTATGTATTGATTACTAGCAATTAAACAAGGTAACAATATGTAACAAGTATCCACTTCCACGTATTAATGATTTGTTCGACCAACTCTAAGGTGCAAGGGTGTTTTCAAAGATAGATCTGCGCTCAAGCTATCATTGGCTTAAGATTAGAGAATGTGACGTGCCTAAGACTACTTTTAGAACTCAATATGGGCATTACAAGTTCCTAGTTATGCCTTTTAGGTTGACTAATACTCCAACTGCTTTTATGGACCTGATGAATAGAGTCTTCTGCCTCTATTTATATAGGTTCGTAATCATGTTTATTGACAATATCTTGGTATATTCTAAGAGTAAGGAAGAGCATGCAGAACAGCTCAAAATTGTTTTGCAGACTTCAAGAGATAATAAACTCTATGCCAAATTCAATAAGTGTCAATTCTGACTAGACAAAGTTACATTTTTGGGCTATGTAGTTTTAGCTGAGGATATCTCCATAGATCCACTGAAAATTAAGGCCATAGTAAATTGGAAACAGTAAATCAACATGATAGAAATCAGAAGTTTTTTGGGCTTGTTAGGGTACTACTGGAGATTTATAGAGGGATTTTCAAAGATAGCAACTCCATTAACAAGGCTAATGTAGAAAAATGTGAAGTTCGTATGGTTTGAGGCTTGTCAGCAGAGTTTCAAAGAACTAAAGCAGAGACTAACTTCTACCCTGATTCTTGCACTACCATCAAGAATCAACGGGTTTGTAGTTTCTTGTGATGCATTCAGACAAAGGTTGGGTTGTGTATTAATGCAACATGATAAAGTGATTGCTTATGCTTTTAAACAATTGAAGAAATATGAATTGAACTACCCAACACACAATCTAGAGCTGGCTACAGTGGTGTTCGCATTAAAAATATAGAGACATTACTTATATAGGGTTAACTGTAAACCTCCAGTCTCGACTTATGAATTCCTAGTGTTAGAAGCTAGATTGAGGAGATAATATAAATCCCTACAATTAATTAATTGAACGTCATGGCCTCAGAAAGTTATTAAATTAAGAGTACGACGAAATTCGTTGACCATAAAAAGTTAAGTAACATTTCAATAAAAATCTAAGTTAGGAAATTGAAAATTTAGTCAATGATGAGTCGAATTAAAATTTAACTAAAAGAGAGAGTCAAGTGATCAAGAGAAAAACTTGACATCCCATGAGATGTTTGTGAGATATATAAACCTATCAATTAAAAAAAATTATCAAAGAAAATAAAATTAGATAAGAGGAAAGTTAGATTTCCACAAATAAGAAATATATATGTATATATATATGATTGACAAGTAGACAAGTTCTAAAGTTAGAACTTCATTACATAAATAAATATAAGTAATAAAGTGTTACTAAGTGATTGAATAAGTTTAAGTGATAGCCCAACAAATTAAATAGAAGCAAAACCTTCAAAACCATAAAGGATGAAGGGTGTAGTAGCAATTAAGTAAAACAAGAGAAGGATTTTTGTGAATTGAAAAAGATGAATGCAAGAAATGCAATTCTTGAAAGGTGGAGTCTATAAATACAAGACTTAGCTGATATTTTTCAGCAAACCAAAGCCATTCAGTCGAGCAACATCAGAAGAAGCTGCGAGAACCGAAGAGAAGACCGCTGCTGCAGCAAAACAGAACAGATTCAGCGAGCAAGAACAAGAGCAGAACCGAAGAGACCAGCAGCAGAAGGGAAAGGCCAGAAGAAGAGAAGAAGGAGGCACGAAAAGGAGAAGAAGAACAGCAGCTGGTCGTGCTCAAGAGGAAGCAACCAGCAGCAGCAGCAAGAGCAGAACCGAACCAGAAAAGTGAAGACAGCTCTGCAGAGGTCTGGACGGCAGCAAGGAAAAGTGGAAGAAGACAGCCCCTTTTCAGCCCATTCAAGCCTCAAATCTCTTCTCTAAGACCTCTCCCAAGTCTCTCTCAACTCTCTAAACTAAGATCAAGTGAGATATCTCCTTACTTTTCTTGTTAACTTGCTGAAATTTGAAGAAGTGCACTGCTGAAATTTTCAGTGCAGAATTTTTGTGATTGTGTTGGATGATTTCTCTTGAAACTTTGATAGAATGTTATGTGATTGATGTAAGGACTTAAATGATGATTTGTTGGGTGTAAATGATGCCATAGAAGTGTACATATGGGCTGCTATACATTAATCAAAGCTGAAACAGAAAATTGCGTTTTATGCACACTAAGTAGATGATATAAAGTTTGAGTGAACTTTGAGTATTTGAATGACTAAGCTATGTTTATGTATGTGTTAAAGACTTGAAGAGCAGTAGATAAGCTTTGAGATTAGATGATTTAGAGCCCAAGTTTGAGCATAAAAAGAGTTAGAAAAGCTTAGAGAATTGTTAGAATCGCAAAGAGATGGTTTTAGACAAAATTGTGATTCCCGAGCTCAAATTTTGAGCTCTAGAAAATCTGACTATATTTGACTTATATGGGGGTGTTCTACACCTCAAATGATGTCTAGGAACCATAGAAAACCATAGTTTTTGGAACGGATCGAATCCGATAAAAATTGTACAAGTTATGCACAAAATAGTGACGTTAAAGCTCTGAGAAGTAAAACGGCTATCCTAATGCAATTTTTATTGCATGAAATGAGTTTGGTTGATCATTATTAGTTAAATGAGGCTTAGCTATGAAAGAAAAACTAGCGTCGCTAATCCAAAACGGAAAGTATACAAAACGCGCACTAAAAGTGCTCAAAAGTGTCCGAAACCGGGCGTTTTCCTTAGATTTGACTTAGTAAACGATAATATTTTTCAATGAAATTTGACGTGTGACTAGAACGTGAGATAAGTGAACTGTAGGAAAAAGAACGAAGGAAAATGGAGCCCCGAGCAGCGTGCTTTCACCTGTTCTGTTATGGGCTGTAAGTTGAGTTTAAAAATGTAATTTTTCGTTTCGAGCCTCCAACAACTAAACGGACCACGTGGGGTGATCCCTAGGGGTCTAAAACTAAAAATTTTATACAAAAATCGGGATTAGAGAGTCTCGGTTGAATTAGCAATAAGTTAGGAGATTATAGAGAAAAAGAGGTCATAGTTGAGATTTTTGAGTTAAAGTTGAGAATTGAGTTAAAGTTGAGAATTGAGATTTTTGTCACTAGTAATGATGAGAAAATATTGTGTAGGTGACGAGCGCGTGAGCGACGTCCACGAGCCTCGTCGAGACGCTTGACGCGGAGTGACGCGGCCTCGAGGTAAGTGGTTTGCCACTTAAGATCTTTTCCAATTTCATGTTAATTCTTGATTCTTGGTAATGAACATGTTATCTAAGTAATAAAGGAGAATGAAAATGAGTTTCAATATCAAAGTTAAAGTTTAAGTGTATAGGTTCCTATGGAATCTATATATAAATTGAAGTTAGTACTAAGTTATTATAAAAATGAGTTCAAATAAGAAAGCTTTTCAAAGTTACAAACTAGTGAGAATTGTGCTTTTAGCACTAAAATAAGTTAGTAGAAAAACCCATGTATATGCCTTAAAGAAGTTTAGCGCTACGTGACGACACAGCGAATTCCATCCGTAGTCACTCAGATTATAGAAAAGTAGAGCGCTACGTTGCGATGCAGACAATTCCGCACGTAGTTGGTTAGTTGATAGTTAGCGCTACGAAGCGATGCAGTAAATTCTGCTCGTAGTCGCCTAGAGTTTTAGCACTATATTTGCGATGCAGAAAATTCCGCATTGTAGTTGCTCAGTGATAAGATTTAGTGCCCTACGTAGGATGCAGTAAATTCCATAACGTAGTGGTTGAGATACATTAGTAAGCTTCACGTTGGCGTTAGTTATAATCGCCCGTGATGGTTAGAATGAGTCAAAGATATACATGAGGGTTTTGAAATAAATCTTAAACTTGAATGATTGGTGTATTGTTATATTAGCATATGTGATATTACATTTCTCCGTTGCACTAACAGGTTTGTTAATTTTGTAGCCTATTTGCATTTTGTTGAAGAACTACCGCGGGCGATACGACGATCTTTTGTTTTGCATATATACATATAGGTGGGCGCATTGTACGAGACATTGGTGTACATTTGTGTATATGTATTTAATGTATTACATTTTGAAACATACTAATATTAGAGATTGTAAAGTTGTAATTATTCATGCATTTTATATCTATAGTGCATATATGCATATTTTGAATTTGAGTTCATGTTCAATTATGATGATAATGCTTGGTTGTGAATAAAGAAGTTAGGAGGAATTGAGATCATAGTTGAAGTGTGATTTTCTTTACAGGAAAATTTTGGTTTTATCAAAATGCATCAGTTATGCTGTCGAAAATTTTATAAAAGTATTTGAAATAGAATCGAGGAAAATTTTTATCACTCCCGACCAGTTAAAGAAAAATCAAATCACTAAGTTGTAAACGAGTAAACCAGTGTAACAAAGTTAGGGTTCGCTTCTCGGATGTCTTCGATCCGACGAGTCGGGTTCGATGAGTCCGTTGAAGTGCCCGGCAGGATCCTCCAAACAAGAGTCTAGATAAGGTCTGGGAAGGGTCCTGTCATTAACTGTAAGATTTTTACTGACCATAAGAGCTTACAGTACTTTCTTATATAAAAAGAGTTGAATTTGAGGTAAAAAAGGTGGATTGAACTCATTAAAGATTATAATTGTACCATTGAGTACCATCTGGGCAAGGCGAATATAGTAACAAACGCCCTTAGTAGAAAATCCACCAATTTCATAGCATATTTGAAGACGATATATCTTTCGTTATTGATTGAATTGAGATCTCTAAAGGTTAATTTGGTGGCAATAGATTCAGGGGCATTGCTAGCTACACTTTGAGTTCAACCAGTGCTTCTTGATCGTATCCGAGAATTTCAAGCCCAGGATCCCTACTTGACCAAATTGAAGAAAAAAGTGGAGGCCAATCAACGTGAAGACTTTTCGTTAAGAAAATATGGTACCTTAGTGATAAGGCGTAGACTTTGCATATCGAATATTAAAGAATTGACAAAGGAAATCCTAGAAAAAGCTCACTCGTCAACTTATACGATGCATCCAGGAAGTATAAAATTATATCAAATATTGAAAAAACATCATTGGTGGCCAGGTATGAAAAGAGAGATAGCAGAGTTTGTCTCCAACTGTTTAATCTGTCAGCAAATCAAAACTGAGCATCAGAAACCTACAGGACTTTCACAGCCACTATTAATTCCTGAATGGAAATGGGAACATGTCATCATGGACTTCATGATAGGGCCTCCTCATAGCCAAAGCGATCATAATAGTATTTGGGTAATTGTAGATCGACTCATGAAATCCGCACATTTTCTACCCGTCCACGACACTTATCCATTGGACAAGCTAGCTAAGATTTGTGTAGATGAAATAGTTCATCTTCATGGAGAGCCGATATCTATCATTTTGAATAGAGACCCTCGATTTACATCCAGATTTTGGTTCAATCTATAAAAAGCTTTAGGTACTAAACTACATTTTAGTACTATCTTTCATCCCCAGACTGACAGTCAATCAGAGCGTACCATTAAGACATTAGAGGATATGCTCAAAGCTTGCGTGTTGGAGTTTAAGGGAAGCTAGGACACTCAACTCTCATTGGTTGAATTCGCTTATAATAATAGTTAGTAGGCTATTATTAGGATGGCACCATATGAAACTCTTTATGAGAGAAAATATAGAACACCGATATGTTGGAAAGAAATGGATGAAAGGAAAGGGCCCAGAGATTGTGCAGATTACTAGTGACAAGATCAAAATCATCACAGATAAGTTGAAAATCGCCAATGATAGACAAAAGAGTTATATTGATAAATGCAGACGAGATCTTGAATTCCAAGTTGGTGATTGGGTGTTTATGCGGATTTCACCATAGAAAGGAGTGTTTTAGTTTGGGAAACGTGAAAAGTTGAGTCCGCAATACATTGATCCATATGAAATCACTGAAATAGTAGGAATAGTGGCGTTCCGTTTGGCTTTACCTCTAGAGCTTTCTAGGATCCATGATGTATTTCATGTCTATATGCTTCGTAAATACGTGTCGAATTCTTCACATGTCCTAACAGAGCAATAGTGGAATTAAAGGAAAACTTAACGTACGAAGAAAAACCAGTTCAGATTTTAGATAGAAAAGAACATGTGTTACATATGAAAGTCATCCCCTTGATAAAAGTCTTGTGGAAGAATCATGCAATCGAAAAGGCCACATGGGAGCATGAAGATCAAATGCTGATTCAATATCCTCAATTGTTTCAACCAAGTACATAAATTTCGAGGACAAAATTTTTTAGAGAGGGGGGGGAGGGGGGGGGAGGGGGAGGGTGAATTGTAACACCCAGAATCCAAATCGGTTTAATGTGATATATATATCTCTCTCTCTCTCTTTTAAGTTTGGTGGAGTGCAAACAAAAATTTCAAGGGGTTTAATTAGGAATTTTTATTAAAAAGCCAAAAAAAGAAAATAATTGAGTGTGAGCCTAATTGGACTGGTAAGACCTAACTAGCTCTCTCAACAAACCCAATTAGCTTTCTAAATACACCCAACAAATAATAAATGAGTAAAAATGAGAAAATTAGAATGGTAGAATTGTCCATTCACAAAAGAGAATGAATTATAGGATTTGTGAAGGGTAATGGATGGAAAAAAAAGAGATTTCTAGAAAGGACAAGCATGGAAATGAAAAGTTATGAAGAGGGCAAAATTAAAAATGCAAGAAAACAATTGGTTAGATTTTTATGAAATGAGTGGTAGAGAAAGTGGTTAGGTGTTTTAAAATATAGCCATGCATAAGATCATATATATGTGGTTCTTTTGTGAATTAAAAAGCTATCTTCCACCATTTTTTTTACCTTGGCCCAACACCCTTTTCCAAATAGGAGAAAGGAAAACCTAAAGGAAGGAAGAAGAAAGAAAGAAGGAGAAAGAAGAAGAGAAAGAGATCAAGGAAGTTTGGACAAAGAATTTTAGTGTGAGATTAGTTTCAATTTAGATTCAATTTTCTTGGTTTAGTTCTTATAAACCCTAAACAAGTTTTGATGTTATTTTAGGTGAAAAATGGCACAAGGAAAAGACAAGCACAAGTGGGCTTTCATAAGGTTGGAAATAAACTAATGAGTGGATCCCTAACTTGATTTATGGAAACACTTTTACTATATTTCAACTTTTCTTAATTTTTGAAACTTAAATATGTGTTGTGATATGAAAATTTTGAAGTATATATTAGTATTTTTAAGTATGTTTTAAGATTTTGATATATGTTTTATGAATTGAGAAAGATGGATTATGATTAGTATGGATGTTGTATAAGAAATAAAATTTTAATGTGTTGTTTTGGAAACATTAAAGTATGTTTAGTATCTTCCAACCCTAGATTATATTTTCTAAATTCTAAGATATGATTTGCGGTTTATGAAATGTGAATTTTGTTGTAAAATCATAAAATAGATTTTGTAATTTATGAATTTAAGATTATGTTTGTGATTTTAAATGGTTGATGAAACTAGAAACCGTGCATTTTGGTTATTCTAAATTATGTTGGTTAACTTGTGAATTTATATTTTGTGTTGATTCTAGACTGGGTTTTATGATTTGATAAAGTAAACTACATCATATGTTTTGTGAAATTATTTTTGAATTATGAAAGTTTGTAATATGTTTTATAAATTGCACGAAAAAAAAAAAAAGAACCTATGATTTTTTTTTTGTGTATATAAATGTATATGTATGGATAAGATTTGGTTGGAAACAAAAAATATTTATTACGAAAAGTTTTGCAAAGGAACATTTAAAATTTTACTTGTAAAATATGTTTTAGAAAAGAATTGAAGAAAGAAAGAGAAATAGAAATGTTTTAGAATACCAAAGTGTACTTTTTCCTCTAACGGTTTAAGCAGATATCATGTGAGTAAGATCTAGAAAAGAATCGTCTAACACATGCTTGGCAGAATTTAGAATGGTCATTTGGAGTTAAGAGAAAGTCAGAGTCATTGAGTTGTCTAACATGTGGATGGCAGAATTCCCACCCTATGCGTGTGTATTGAGTATTTTCATCACGTATGACAGAAATCCCCCTACCTTAGAAGTTATCTCTGCCCTCTACATATGTGTTGAGTATTTCCACCACTTATGACAGAATTTCCAGATACTAGTTTGGTGTATAATTCAAATATAAATTTTATTTAAGACAATCCATGTAAATGCAATTTGGTTGTTATAATATGAAGTTTATAAGCTTTAGTAAAATGGTTTAATTATTCTAAAACATGAATTATATATATTTCACATTCTTATATGTTTTACATTACATTAACTTTTGTTATGAATGATTCATTGGTTTTTGAAAATTTTATCAACTTACTGGGCATTAGTGCTCACCCTTTTGAAATTTAAAACTATTTTTCGAGGATCTATCAGGTCACAAAGGAAGCATCCGAACGAGAAATGTGGGCCACTCGAGCAAGTGATACATGAGAACTCCATTTTGATATTTTCTATGTGCATCTTGAACATTCCATAATACATGTTGGTATATATGTTTTGCATATACATATATGCATTAGTATTATAAAGTATTGAAAACTTTTATTAGTTATGTAAACATTTATTTTTGATAGTCTGAACATTATAATTATATTAACTTACATTTTTTAGTTGTGACATTGTGTTGGAATAAGAAATTGGAAGTGGACCAAAGGTCTTAAGTAGTTGAGAATGAAAATGTAATTTTTGAAGTATATATTTTCTTTATCATAGAGTGGAATGGTTTAATAAATAGTCGTTATGTCGCTAAAATTTTGTTAAATCACCCTATTCTTTATCGATCTTTTTAAATGATTTTTTATGAAAAAGTTTAGAATTTGTAAAATTTTCTACTACCTTAGGATTTTCTCAAATTCATAATACGAATTTAGGAGGGTCTTGACATCTTGTTAATAAATTGTACCAAATTATGTATAAATAGTTCATTATATGAAATAAATCCAGAAGAAATCTACTCAATTTCAAAGATATACGTAGTAACAGATATCATATTGAAATTACAAATAAGAAGAATATTGAATATTTATGCATCACTAAAATTATTTCAAATCAGAAGCTTATTTTAAAAAGGCTTAAAGTTTTCTCATCTGAATTGTATAAATTATAAGATCAATTGAAACATATGTAGTTTTGAGTTAGAAGCTTTCAAAAACAATAATGTTTCAAATTTGGTATGACTTTCTTAGTCATCTAGGATCACAATGATATGTGAAATTATTGAAAATTTTCATGGACACTCATTAAAGAACATGAAGATTCTATCATCTAATGAGAGTATATGCACTATTTGTTTACAAGAAAATTTGGTGGTTAAACTATCCATTTCTAAGGTTGGTTTTGAGTCTCCATTTTTTTTACAAAGAATTCAAGGAGATATATGTGGACTTATTCATCCCCCAAGCAGACCATTTCGTTATTTCATGGTATTAATTGATGCATCCGTAAGATGATCATATGCATATACCACATGTATATACCCATAATGGTTTAGCAAAATCATTCATCAAGTGCACCCAGATAATTGCAAGAACTTCGTTATTGTAAACAAAACTACCAGTTTTTACCTGGGGACATGTCGTTTTACATACAGCAATATTAATTCGCCTTAAACTCACAGCCTATCACTAATACTCTCCATTACACCTTATACTTGGGCATTAACCTGATATTTTCCATTTACACATTTTTGGTTGTGTTGTACAAGTTTCTATTACTCCTCCTCAATGAACCAAAATGGGACCTCAACGTCATTTGGAGATATATGTTGGCTTTAATTCACCTTCGATTATTAGATATCTTAAGCCATTGATAGGTGATCTTTTTACTACTCATTTTGCATATTGTCATTTTAATGAGACAATTTTTCTATCATTAGAGGGAGGAAAAATTTCTCCTCAAGAAAAAGATGAGAAAAATGTCACTATTAGAGAGAAAAATAAACTCTCATGGAATGTGACAACAATATCTTATCTAGATCTCCATACCATCCAGTATAAAAATGAAGTACGAAGGATAGTTAATTTTCAAATGATTGTGAATCAATTGTCAGGTGTATTTATAAATTCAGCTAAAGTAACAAAATCATATATACTAGTTGTCAATGCACCAGCTAGAATAATTGTTTCTGTAGGACAATATAATCAAAATACAGCAAATAAATCATCTATTGCACACCAAAAATTTAATAATCCTACATGTCCATATGTGTTTATAAGGAAATCAAAATCTGAATTTGCAATTGTAGCAGTATATATTGATGACATGAATTTAATTGGAACTCCTGAAGAGCTCTTAAAAGCTGTTAAATATTTGAAAAAAGAATTTGAGATGAAAGATTTAGGGCAAACAAAATATTATCTCGGCTTATAGATCGAGCATTAATCACATTGAGTACTTATCCATCAAAAAGTATATATTGAAAAAATATTAAAACGTTTCAATATGGATAAAACTCATCCCTTGAGTACCCTTATAGTTGTTCAGGTCTCTTGATCCTAAAAGGATCCATTTTGACCTAAAGAAGATAATGAACAGATACTTGGTCCAAAAGTATCATATCTATGTACAATTGGTGCTTTATTATATTTAGCACAATGTATTAAGCCTGATATTGCTTTTTCTAGTAAATCTATTGATCAGGTTCAGCTCTGAACCAATACAATGTCAGTGGAATGGGATCAAACATGTTTTTCTTTATCTCCATGGCACAACAAATTTGGTGTTATTCTATTCAAAATCTACTAGTGGTGCAGGTTTGATTGGTTATGCTAATGTTGGATATCTTTCAAATCCCCACAAAGCTCGTTCATAAACTCGATATTTTTTTACTTATAATGATATAGCAATTTTGTGACGTTCCACAAAATAGACTTTTGTTGATATATCATCCAGTCATTTTGAAATTCTTGCACTTCATGAAGCAAGCCGAGAATGTATATGGTTGAGATCTGTCATTCATCATATCCAGAGCATATGTAAACTACTATTGCGTCAAATTCCCTACAATCATATATGAAGATAATACTGCATGCATTGCACTCAAATTAAAGGAGGATACATCAAGGGAGATAGAACCAAGTATACCTCACCAAAGTTCTTTTCTACTCATAAGCTCCAACAAAATCAACAAATTGATGTTAAACAAGTTCGCTCCATAGATAATCTCATAAACTTATTCACTAAAACATTGCCAACATTAACATTTGAAAAATTGATTTATGACATTGGAATGTGTCGATTATGTAAGCTACATATGATAGGACCCTAACCAGACCTTCTCTAGACTCTTGTCTGGAGGATCTCGCCGGGTACTTCAACGAACTTTTTGAACCCAACTCGTGGGGTTAAAGTAACCCGAGAAGCGAACCCCTATATTTTCTTAGCCGGTTTACTCGTTTAAACTTAAGAATTTGGTTTTCTTTAAAATAGTTGAGATTGATAAAATTTTTCGCAATTCCGTTTAAAACAATTTTAGAAAAATTTCGGCAGCATAACGGCTGCATTTTTTATAAATCCAAAACTTTACTTGCAAGGAAATTACACTTCGACTATAATTTCATTTCCTCCAACTTCTTTATCCACAAACATGCATTATTATCACTTTTTCCACAATAATATGCATGAACTCATGCTAAAATATGCATATATACATCATATGTGAAAATACATAAATATTTACAATAGCATTTACAATCATACAATTCAAAATATAAGTACTTTTCCACAATTTACGTATTCAATTCATACACATGATTTACACCAACACATTTTATGAATCGCCCACCTATAAGCAAAATGTCAATCTCTCGGCAACGGAGTCCCCTATAATAACACCTGACGGGGTAAGCAAGCTACACAATAAAAATAAAAAGTTAATTCGTCACATAATAATAACACATAATAATATTCCACTTGGATACTTTACTTATATAGATGTTGAAATTTTTCAATTTTTAAAACCTTTCTCATAAAAGGACATGTGTATACCCTAATGTACTCTAACCATCACGTGATGATTTTTCTACTGACGCCAACATAAAGCTACTATAGTATCTCGATCACTACGTACGGAATTTACTACGTCGCAACGTAGGGTGACACGATCTCAACTCTAGACAACTACAACGTAGAATTTTTACATCGCAATTGTAGCGCTAATGACTATACTCTGCGCAACCACATGCGAAATTTTCTACATCACATATTGTGGTGCAACTTCTCACTATCACTTGCAACTAGGTACGGAATTTTCTATATCGTAGCCTATTACAAGTGATTATAAATCTAGACAACTACAAGCGGAATTTTCTACGTCACCATGTAGTGCCAAATGCTCTGATACTATGATATACACATGGTTCTTAACTCAAGCTTTGCATCAAACTTTTGAAAACAACTTTTGCCTTCGAACCTCATTTCTTGATTCGAGATAATGATGTTTACATTGAAATCCCACTTATATTTGGAAAACCATTTTAAGAATTTATTGACTACTAACAAGTTACAATATAAATTGAGATTAAACTAACATAAGCGAAGTACACTTACCCCAATCCCAAATATGCTCTAGCGCCTCAATGGGCCCCTCATACCTCGCTTGCCTGCTCGTCACCTACATAACATTCATATTCATAAGAAGCAAGTTTAACTCTTAACTAGTTGATAACGTACATAGTCACATTGCTTTTACACTTAAACTAGTCCTACGGATTTATCTTTAATCCGATCTTTAAATTTTCAATTTCTTTGTAAAAGTTTCACTTTTAGACCCCTAAGATCATCCCCATATGGTCCATATAATTTTTTTAGGGCCCGAAACAAAAAATCAAAAATTTAAGCCTCTTTTGACACCCCAAAACAGAATGTGATGCACAGGTTTGCTCGGGGCTCCGTCTTCTTTTATTCTTTTTCCTACGATCCTCTTATCTCACATTATAGTCACCTGTAAAATTTCATCGAAAAATTCTATCGTTTGTTATGTCAAATCTAAGAAAAATGTCATTTTCAAGCACTTTTTTATGTATGTTTTCACATCGGATAAGCGACGATGATTTTTTTTTGTATCTAAAATTCTTTTACCTAATTATGATCGACTAAATTCATTCCATGCAATAAAAATTACATTTACATAGTTATTTCACTTAACGACTCTCCAACGGCACTATTTTTGGCATAACTTGCGTATTTTTTATCGGAATCGTTCCCTTCCAAAACCTATGGTTTTCTATGACTCCTATGTATGATTTGAGGTCTAGAACAACCCCAAATAAGTCAAACTTGTGCAAGTCATCTCTGTTATATTGTTTGAGCTCGGGATTTTCACTTAACTCTATGTCTCCCCTTTTGAACTTCTATCACTTCTACATATCTTATTAGACTCTAATATGCATTTAGACATACTCATTTCTATCAAAATTCAAGGGATTACACATCCCCCCTTAGTGACCAAACTCACCATACACACACACACACACACTACTTTTTCATTTTAACAATCACAACTCACTCACAACTTTTGTCAAATACTTAGAGTGTATAAAAAATCAACTTTGTTTCCACTTTTATCAAGTTTATGACAGCTCTTTATACAACCCTAACTTCATCTTTCTATCATATTTTGTTGGCTTTCAATCACTTAACAAATCAACATACAAAGCCAAGCAAAAACTTCACCAAAACTAGCTCAAATGTCAACTTAAATTCACATAAAAAACTAGCCAAAAACTCAACTTAAAATTTATTAAAACTTACTTGTTCTTGCTTGTTTCTCTCTCTAGACTTGTTTTTCTAGTCTTGGGTGACTTGATTTGGAGTAGGGAAGCTTGAAACACAAAAAATTTTGATTTGGTTCTTGCTAGCTGAACATACCCCTTGTTGTCGTCCACCACTTCTTAGTCTCTTCCTCTCTTCTTTTATTTTCTTTCACATCACCCTCTCACTCTATAATGTATCTCATGGCTACACTCTTTGTTTCATCCAATTTTTCTTCTAAGTGTTGTATATATATAACTACCATTTCCTAGAATGACTTTCATGTCCCTTTTTGACTTGTTGACTATCATTAACCTTTTTAACTTAATTCATTTCATTAGTAATCTACTACTAATTCTACAGAATAATTCTTCTAGTTTTTATTTTTGGATTTAAACATATTACCACTTATAATTTATTTCTTATTAGTAAGAGACACTTTTACCCTTCATTGACTTTTTCCTTATTAAATTAATTATTGTGTAATTCTAGAACGATTGTTCACTCTTCGATGATTCGATTTAGATTAACATTAACTAGATTTATTATTTAAACTTCATAATATAGTTTCTAATACTAGGAGGTTAACAATCAAGACTAAGGGTTTATAACATGATTGATTATGAAACATTCCTTCAGGGAGAGTATATTAAGTCAATATGGACATATGTATAATATACTCTTTTTCTCTTCGATCAGGCTCTGTCTTATTGAGTTTTCTTGACAAATTTTTTAATGAGAAAATCTCTTGAAAGCATATTCAGATACTATTGAATCCAGAAGATTATAGTATTTTTGATCCAGTAGATCATGAAATATTTTTTCCTTTGCTTTTATATGTCATTAGGTTTTTACTAACAAAATTTAAATGGTGTCATCTCAGAAGAATCATCAAGGGGAATATGTCATCTCTCTTTTAGAGTTTTGTATACTACACTTTTTTTTCCCTTCAACCAGGTTTTATTCTATTAGGTTTTACTAGTAAGGTTTTAAATGAAGTAGTCTATCTAAAATTGGTATACACCCAAAGAGAGCGTTATAAATAATTAATGGGTGGATCCCATCAATTTAAAATAAAAAATGTATTATTTAGTGGGATAGTTGGCAAAGTTGTTGGGAAATTATTAAGATTGTTGACAAAGTTTTTGCCCATGTATATGTTTTGCAGAGATGAGTAAATGCACAATAAAACCTTTAACTTTTCTCTCCCTCCCAAAAATTCTCTCTTTCTCTACATTTCCGTTTCTCTGCTTCAATCTATAATTTATGTCTTATATGTTCTCATGTTATGATTGATTCCCTTATTTTTTTATATTTTCATATTTTATGTTTCCTCTAATTTACAACATATATATATATATATATATATCAATACTTATTGAAATTAATTAAGTCAATATATTGTATATGGGATATTAATTATATACAAATAATTATTAAATCAGTTAGAACAAGTGAAAGTGTATAAATCTAATAACTCATAATTAAGACACTAAATTTATTATATCAGTATGCATCGAGAAAAAAAACTATAATATATATATATATTTATACATATATATAAGATAAAGAAAAATTGCCTTTCTATATTGGGAAAGAGAAAATATGTGACACTGGCAATATTAAATATTTTAATGTTACATAATATTTTTATTTTAAATGAGTTCCTTGTGGTTTCTTAAATGTAATGAGACTCTATTTTCTATTAAGTTGTGAAAAACAAGAAATTGATCTCAAGTGTGGCAAATTTACTATATCAATTTGATATGGTAATTATCAATAATCATTAATTTATTTCATTCATCACAGAAAGTCAGGTGAGATGAGCAATATCAAACATGAATGGCTCTAGTTTATCACACAGGTGACATAATTTGAGCGGATGAATGCACCATATATGTTTACACCCAATGATTTCTTATTAAGGATAAGTTTGGGTTGTAGCTTGTGAAATCATTGTTTATATCTTAACTTATAAAATAACTTTTTTAAAATATAAGTAGTTAGGTGTATGATAATTTAGGATACTTTGTCAAAAAAAAAAAAAAAAAACTTAGGGTCCACTGGTTACTGTTGTTGTTATACTTTTTTGTTTTAATTTGAGACCGAGAAATTGATTTTTATATTGTCTGGATTAACAAACGTCTTCTGGTAAATATTATTAAAATTGAAAACATATAAATGTGTGTTTAATAATAAATATGAAATGAAAAATTATAACAGAAGTATATTTAGTTAGTCAATTCAATTTTATAGTCAATCAACTATTTTGATATAGTATAGGCTTCGTTTAGTATAACTTTTCTAAATAGATCTTTTAGAAGTAGATCTTTTAGAAATAAATTTTTTAGAAGAAAATTATTAATTGTTTGATTGTCAATTAAAAAAATCCTTTTAAATTAGAAACTGTTTGATTAAATTATTTTTAAAGTATTTTTATATTATTAATTTATCAAAAAGGGTATGAGAGAGAGAAGTAGTATATTCATTCTAGGAATGTAATTGCTTCAACTTCAATCATAAAAAATTAATCAATCAAACAACCAATAATTATTTGATATAAATATATATATCATTGAATTAATAACAAAACCAATTGCATTATATATATTACTAACAAATATGATATATAATATTTGTGACAATAAAGATAAAAAAATTGCAATAAAAAAAAAAACACAAATATAGAAAACTTACTAGTTAAAGAAGAGTTCTAAAAAGTTTTTATGAAATAAAAAGGGAATGAAAGTGAGGACTATATATTTATATTTATTAAAAAAAAAAGTGTAATAGGGTTATAAAGGTATAAAAAAATTAATAAAAAATAATAGGGGTATAGTAGACGTTTTAATCTTTAAAAAAAAAATAAATAAATAAAACTCAAAAAGATCTACTTGCAGAAGCTTCAATTTTAAGCTTCTTCGAGTAGACCCTTTTCAACTTTTTTAATTCTTCAAAAGCTCTACTGGAATGTCAACCAAACGACATAAAAAATCAAGTAGAGCTTTTAGCATTGACAAAGTGTTTTTGGTCAATAAATAAGTTGTACCAAATATACACATAATTAAACCAAAAAAAAAAAAAAGTTTGACTCCATGGCCAACCTATCTTCAACCTCCACCTCTCTTCTCCATTAATGTTGATACCATGCTTGTGTTTCAACCTCCACCTTCTTCATTGTTGATATCATCAATATCAAGCCTAAGATTTTGGCATCCTTAACAATGGCCGCAGTTTCAACCTCTCTTCTGAGCTCTTCTTTTTCGTCCATCTCCTCCCATTGGGATGAGTTCGACAGATCTTCTCTATCAAAAATCTCCTCCCACTGGATCTTCATTTGAGGCCACAGGTGGAGGTGGCTCTGTTCTTCTTCTTCATTTTTTTTTTTTTTGGGCTTTTTGTGTCATTGTTTATTATAAACTGATATTAAGAAAAGAGATATTAATGAAAATGAAAAAGCTAGAAACATAAACTTGTTGTTTTCAACATTTTCTCTTCTTTCTAGCATAAAAATGGTGACTCATGTATTTTATATGTTCTCCATGTTCTCATTATTTAAGGAAGGGAGAATTGTAAATAACCCCAATTTTTGATGAAATACCAAGTCAAACCCTGTAATTTAAACAATTAGCAAAAAAAATCATGCAATTAGTTAGTTGATTTTAGTTAAAATTAATGCAATAAGTTGGTTTTAAGTTCTATTATATAGAAATTGACCTAAGCAATCTTATTCCATTTCATTTTAGCAAAAATTAACTAATGTTTAACTAATTGTATGCTTTTATTCCTTAATATTCAAATTATAGAGTTTGATTTAGTATTTAATAAAAAATTGGAGGGTCATTTATAATTGTCCCCTTAAGGAATGAAAACACTCACTGAACATATTTTTTTTAATCAATTTTATAAGTTAAAAACAAAAAAAAATAGGTTTTAAAAAGCATAACCAAACAATCCCTTACTTTTACAACTACTCTGCTTTTATAATGGAAAGAAAATATATTTGGTAAAATCACTAAAATAGATATCGATATTTTGTATAACTATTAGATAAAACATACAAGTATTAAAAATAAAAACAAGGCAAGTATTAAAAATAAAAGCAATTAAAGTATTCATAGATTAAAATTAAAAAAAATAAATTGAATTAATTTTTTAAAAAATGGATATTATAAAAAACCCTGAAAAGTAAACTAATTGTGATTAGTCCCCGTTTTTTTATTAAATGAACCGTCTATCGTTAATTTTTCATCCAAAAAGTAACATTTTTCATCCAAATCCGTGAAATGACTAAAATGCACTTATCAAGATTCTAGAAAATCTCTATTATTACATTTGAATTAAATAAGAGAAAGAATCTATTTTAGGAGAGAGAATGTAATAGATAAATTTGATTGGTTGGTCCTTACATTTTAAAATTAGGTATATGTGATTATAAAAGTTATATATATATATATATATATTATAATGCACACTCTAAACATCTTTGTTGAAATATATTTGATTTCCTTGAATTTTGTATAATTTTTTACATGAATAATAAAAGAAAATAAATAAATGAAATAGAGTGCAAGAGAATTGAAAATTTTTTGAGTTTAAAAGTAATTTTTTTTCAATTTTTCATAAGTAAAATATTAAATAGAAAAATATAAAAATATATATTGGAATTTAAAAAATTGCAATTTTTTTCAAATATCTATTTTAATTTCCTTATATTGCATACAAAAATGTCATAAAAAATTTAAAATTTTATAAAATACAATCAAAGGTACTCGATGTGTTAAAAGTAAGGGGGTTACACACACACACACTCTCTCTCTCTCTCTCTCTCTCTCTCTCTCTCTTATATATATATACACATGATATATATTAATATTGGTGCATTTAATTTAGAATTTATTAAATAATAAAAAATTTTAAAATTCCAAGTTTATTTAGACTCTTAAAGAATCCAAAATGTTTATGTGTTTTCAATTTAAATTGTATAGATTCCATTACTTTTAATGTGTCCAAAAGTTTAAGTATTTCCAATCCAAATTTGAATGGATTTCATTAAAATCAAGATATATTTAATTCAATTTTTTTATATAAATTTAGGTATATTCAAAAGTTATTGACTTTATAGATTTTACTTAATGACAGAATTTGATGGATTTTGATGAATTTTAAAATGAAATCCATGAATAAAAATGTTTGTAAAAAATCTTATCTAACTCGACCTATAGATTTCATTAGATTTTATGAAAAAAAAAATTCTAATAAAATCTTTATAAAACCTATAGAATTTGTGATTCCATCAAAATCTATTTAATAAAAAAATCAAACAAATTTTAACAAACTCTAGATTAAATACATCCTCTTAAATTTTTACTCATAATATAAAATTAATGTTAAGAAATCAGCAAACAATTTAAAGTTGAAAAACATAGTTTTATTATTTCTTATCATGAAAGGACGTCTAAATTTATTTAACTGTAAATTATTTGTGGATTTTTCCTTTACATTTCCATATTTTGTGTCTTTTTTCTTTTTTATTATGTGTTGAACTACAAATTTTCTAAATATTTTCAAAAGAATTCTTCTTTCAAGTAGCACCATAATTGGGTGAGTTTTGATCTTATTACCAAAATAATGGATATGGTGGTACTGATGAGATTTAGATGAGAGATTGAGATGATGGGATAAGATTTTTAGTTTCAATTTTTATTTTTAATTTAGTTGTAATTTTTTATTTTATTAGAATTTATTTTTATTTTTTCTTTTATTTTAATTTTTTAATATATTATATTATTTTTAATTATAATTATTTAAAATTGAGTGAGTTTACATATTTGCCCTTTCTACCACAAAAGTTAATGGCAAGGGGTTTTCAGGTAATAGAAAAAATTTGGTGTGGTTTTGTTCTTTTGATACATATTTGCCCTTGAAACTTTGTACCATGAATACTTCAGTTGTTAATTGTATTTTATTGTGATTCAACCACAACGATAATACTCAATTGCAGGGTTTGCTCGTGAGTGATGTACACAGCACACAAAGCAGTCTAATTTTGGACCAAACTCTTAGTCTTATGTACTTAACTCGAATGTTTAGTGTTTATGATTTTGATTTCAACATTATTTTTTAACAACTTCTAACAAAATGGAAATCATTAACACTTAAAATTGGGACTTCGCCATAAAAAATAAAGAAAGAGGTTATACAACAGCAAACAAAATAGGCCATAGCTACATTCGATGATTCTCCTCTCTTGGGTTTTGCTCCCTTTCTAGAATAAGAGTTTGTTTCCTGTGATGGAAGAGAGAATTGGATATATAGGTCGACCGGACGACATCGAGAAGGAGACGATATTGTTGCCAAAGGAACAAGAAGACAGGGATAGAGGCAAGTGCTGTTGCCAGAATAGCAAATTCTTGCGTGCCTTCATTGAAGTGGATGAACAACGTCGCACAAAACACCACCATCATTGCTGCTATAGAGATGAAAAGTGTCGAGATACCAAGAACCAATTTCGTGGGCAATGACCAGAGGAAATCTTCTTCCGCGTATCGAGCAGTGAGAATTGCTAAGAACGTTAGTATTGAGCAAGAAGAAGAGACCAGGGATATGGCATCCGATAAGGAAAATATTATGAAGGAGAGTTTTTTGAGGAAGTTTGGAGACCCTGTATCGTCTTTGACACCGCCTGGAACGGTGAAAGCTGCCGCAAAAACCACTGTGGCAATAAGCGTTGCAACTATCATGCATGATTCGGCAGTTTTCGTCATCCATTCCTCCCCCTTTTCCATTAAATCTCTGTGCTTTTCAGTGAATAAAGCTCTGGGTGTTTTCCCTTCTTTATTTTGTGCTTCAGCATATAATGGTTGCACTACTTTTTTCACTTCCTGTGATCAACGTTACGAATCAACCACAATCAGCATATTATGGACACAAGTTGAATGAATTCTTGGTGTACATCCGCTTATAACTTAAAGTAGATAATGTACTTCTCCATCACATCTATAATGAGGGTTCTAAGTCTCACCATCTGCATTATAAGTATTTGTGGGAAATTTTCATCATTTATTATGGTTTATGTGAGGTTGGCAGTACATCTCTAACATTATGGGAGTAGATCTCCTAGGATTTCTCTGGTTATAAGATTAGATATTTGAGGTAGACATAGTATTAAATTTTAGTAGATCTTGATGAACCTCTTATTATTAGTGTTAGTAGATTTTTAATTATATTTAATTAGATTAACAACTTATAATCCTTCAAATCAAAATTATTAATTAAAATCTTATACTTCCACAATTCTTATCCGTAAGAATAATTTTGTTAGGCGGATAATATATTTTATGTACAAATAAATCCATATATACAACCTAATCTACTCATAATTATATACACACTCATACCAAACATGCACAAGCATCTTTGCAACTAAATCTCTAAATTTCTTATAGACCCTACTCCTTCACTACAAGACATCTAATTAACTAAACTATGTTCTAATATATATATATATATATATATTTATATATATTTGTTCTAATATTGAATCATTATTTCCAATTAACTTGTGCTATTACTTTATATGTAAAAGGAGAAGTGTAAATATTCACCTGGAACCACAACAACTCTCGCTGCAACTGGAGAGCTGCTCCTGATACAATATTGAGCCGATTTGGAGGCGGCAACTTTGCAGCCAGATGCAAGATATTGTTTTCTTCTTCATCTACTTTCACAACTATCAAATTTTTTATAGAACCTGTCTCATAAATGAGATTGAAGATCCTTTCATGGCGATTCAGAACAGCAATGTGAAATATGCTATATCCATGGTCGTCAACTTTGAATATCAGATCAGGATATTGATCGATAAGCTTCGAAAGAAACTCAACGTTGCCATGTTCTGCGGCAGTAAATATTATCCTCCAAGGACTTCCAATCAGTTGTGAAATATGGGCGTCATCCTGCATTATGACTTTTTCCCAAAGCAGCCCGACTAGTTCAAGTGCTTTTGGGTGCATCCTTTTGTTCTGGACCATGTTGGTGCCTGAAACTGCAGCAATTGGTTCAGCTAACTTTAGTTTACAGGATAATTGAGGGTGGTAATCGTTATGAAAAATACACAATACGCATGTACTTTTTAAAGGTTATTTCTCGTGGTACATGTGTGAGCATTCTTGCCTGAAAATAAACATATGATTTTCAGTATATTAGTTTACTTGACTCTTCAAGTAAAGGATGTACTAAACGATACAATAAAGTATTGTGACATCGACCATAATTAAAATATATTCAATGGTTAAATTTTAGCATCAGCACAAAATAAAAGTACTAATATTACTAAAATGTACCCACATTTGAACTAAATAATAACATTATAACACAATACAAAAATAATTATGCCTAATAGCCAGAAAAGATTAGCACTTTAAAATATTTCAATTTCAATGTTTCAATTTCAAGGCTCCATCCTTGAAACGAGATTAGCATATATATAATATATGACTTGATTCTTTTATATATATATATATATATATATATTTCACTATACTATGTACCCTTATATATGTATATCGAATGTATATTTGACAATTTAATACATAATTGTCAATTAATTTGATAAAATGATAATAATACTTCATCAGTTAATTACTGGACTGTCATCGAGATGGACAAACGCCAAGAAACAAAATTAGCAAGTGTGACAGTACCGACTGAAACAAGTAGCTGTTTATTCTAGCATTCGTGACATATAATTGTCAAATGAAGATGCAAACGTTAAATAGTAAGTAAAACCGAGAAACAATAACAGAAGTAATCAAGGCATGCTACTATGCTAGAGAGGTTCAAAGATTAGTGGACTAACACAAATTGAAGACACTGTTCAAAATTCCTTGTTGATTTGGATTGGCAAACTCAGACGTTGTCAAAGGCTTCTGAGCCAAAGCATGCAAGGCCGTTTCTTCATTTCCAGCCCGTAAAGTTGCCAAATGTGGGTGATTATTTAGCAACAGCAGTGCAGCATCTGGAAACAACACAATAATCCTCGTAATCATGGTAAGATTGTTTGCCTATAATACGTACCCTTAATTAAGATCTAACGACATTTTATTTAAACGCAACCATCATATTACCATATGGTTTTAGGTTACACGATAGTATATGCACATATAACCTATTGGAATGGTATGTCCTTCTTAACATATGTCCTCGTGACACAACTAGCTTAATTCCAACCTTTTTAACTATTTTGAATGAAACAGGAGTTGCATTGTTTCAAAACAACAAATGAAAGTTTTATTTAATTTATTTAAGTTCTTAACCTAACATATTAGTTTTAACAAGTAATGCTAGGTCTTCCAAATTTTTGCCCAAATGATATATATATATATGAGTTATCAACATCATATTAATTATCATATCATAATTTATAATATGTTCACAACTCATATATCACATTATTTAAGCAAAAATTTGGGTAAAAAAAATTAGAAACCTAACATTACTCTAATTTTAACAAAAGTCTTTATTATTTTTTTTCTTTTTTTTTTTTATTTTTGGAGATAGATTGGACTTTAATAAATGCACATTCCAACAGAATCTTATACCAATATGTTTCTCTTTGAATACTTAAAGGTTAAGAATGATGACATGCTGCATGTCAGAGGTGAATAAGTTTGTCTCTTTTTTCCCTCAGAGGAAAGAAGAAAAGACCATCAAGTATAAAATGTACTTCTTACCATACAAATAATTGTTTATGAGTGTGACAAGCAAATTAATGAGATCGTCGTCCTCCAAAAGATCCTTGGTGGCTTTATAAAGGCTAAGTACCATCTTGTGTTGGCCTAACAAAGCTGCCATCTGAATTGGTAACATATTACTTTTACCACGGGTTTGTGCTAAGTCTCTATTCTTTTCCAACATCAAATCGACAAGTTCCACATTTCCAGACGCAGCAGCAAGACAAAAGGCTGTGTTTTGCTCATCGTTTGTCGTTGCTAAATAATCTACTTTCATGTGCTCGTAATTCACTAGCTCTCTCACAAAAAGAGTGCGATTTGCTGCTGCTGCAATATGGAGAGCAGTGTCCCTTACCTTTGAGATCTCAGCTTGAATATCTTCAGGATATTGCTCAAAGATACATTTTGCCATCTCCCAATCACCTTTCAATGCAGCTCGATATAACTTCAAGTGTCTTCTTCTCTTTACCTCTGTCAAGTCAATGTTGGAAAAGTCAATGCAACCGTGATACATAAATTTGTAAATTGATCATGTCATGTGGATACATAGATATACATATAAATTGAAGATGGAAACTTTTAAAATTGTGAAGACACATTATTAATGTAATATGACCAAAAATATATGTATTTCTAAGGCCATATATATCATTTATAAGTGTAGTAAGACACATCATCTAGCAAAGATTTTTGCCTTGTAAATTTTGAAGGAGCTCTGTAGTACCCTTTGAAGTGTGCATCTCGGTATCGACATTAAAAGTTCGACTACATTACTGGTTGAGTAATGTTATCCATCAATAACCATCTTTATAATTAATTTAAGGATTATTATTGATTGATAACTTTATACAATCAATAAGATAGTATTCTTTTATAATTTGACTGAATATTAATTAAATGATTTCGGATGAAAATTTTTGTCCAATCTTTTTATTTAAAATTAAAATAAGATTTTTATTGTTTTAGAAATTATTAATTCAGATGCATGACTTAAAATGTTTTTTTTTAACTGAAATAGAAAGCTATTATACCACATATATATTTTTATATATAAGATTTGAACCAATGCGATCCATTTAACCTTAAAATTTATTATTTTCATTCATATATAACTGATGCATTTTTATTGTTTTTGTCATTTTTTTATAATAGTACAAATTTTGGATCCCTTTATGATTTATCATATTGTAAATTATGAATCTAAGAAAGCTGCCAAAATATAAACAGAAAACTGTCATTTGTAAAATTACCACTATAGAATTGCAAAAATGTCACGTAAAATTATAAGAATGCCACCTCGAAGTCATTAAACTTTAATGATACCAAAATGCCCTTCAAAATGCCCTTACTAAAACAAAACTTGTTAGAAAACAGTAATGAAAAGAGACCATCGAATTGGAGTGAAACTTTAAGTATATGAACTTTTTGTATTCGAGGAAAAGGAAAAACAACAGGACTAATTTGATAGTTTTCCAAACTACAAGGTATTCTTTTCCTAATATTACCCCACCATTAGACCCGGACAATAGATAAATAGATACTAATGTCATAATTTTATCTCAATTTGAAGTTAATATATCTTATAGCCATTTCGAGAATAAGGAATACCTAAGATCTTTACTTGTACAAGTACAATTTTTCAAATTAAATATTACTAAGAGTACCTTCAAGGGAGCTCTCTAAATATATACTAAACTTTGGCTAAAATTATTATAAATTTATTTTAACTAGTAATTTTTTTAGTAAATCATTGTAATCATTCTCCTTATTTTAACTAAACAAATGAAAAAATTCATACAAATTTAAAAAAAAAAAAAAAAAAAAATTGTTTGTTCTATCTCAAATTAAATATTAAAATAGTAAGAGAGAGTTTACTTAGGATTGTTTTGCTTTCTAAAATTGGTCTGGATAATTCAACTTTTATAAAATAACTAATAATATAGAAAGTGATTTGGGTTAATAAAATGTCACATCATTACTCACTTTGACTTAGAATAATATATAGCTGGTATGATGGGAAATGCTCAAAAATGAGCAAAAATATAACAAAAATAAGTAGTATGTCCACATTTTAGTAAGATTAAATCTATTATACCAAAAACGTAAAACCTTTTTTTTAACCATAAAACTCATGCTCTATCTCACCCTAATCTCATTAGAAAGCTCTCCATATAATATATTCATCAAGAATCAAATCAAATTACTAAATTAAAAAAACTTATCGAATAATTATGTAGATTGAATTTCAAGTCATAATTAATTAAACTAAAAAAGGACTATGTAACCACATTTAAAAAAAAATAAAATTGAAATTGTTTAATTACCATCGACTTCAACACATGATGTATCATTTTGTTCTACTTCTTCCTCCTGGAAGGACTGCGAAGCTCTTTTCTGATCATTTGTAATCACTGAAAAGTTGTTTAGAGCATTCACGAGAGTCTCTGATCCAAACAAGAGGAAAATAAATTAATTAATTGAGAAGAATCGGTGTTCAATATAATACAAGAAAATGGCTGAAGTAAACGGGTAGCCAATTAGGCATTTATATGTTGCAAACTACTTGAAATATATTCAGGTCCTTTTGGTCATGATTCAAAAATAATTTTCCAAAATTTTGGCGCGAAGTTCAAAAATTATTTTCAAGTTTCTGTCTAAATCAAAATTGTATATCACTTTTCTAGTTATTTATATAAAATGCAACAAAAATTTATCGAATTCCAGCCAAATATAATTTTTAGTTTTTTTTTAACAAAATATTTTTTAATACTTAACAGAGAGTTCAATATATATTTTTAGGTTTTCCCTTTTTTAGAATTTTTTATTTATTAAAATCTAATGAATATTAATCTTCTGCAGAGTTACATTTATAAACACCTTATGTATGTCGAAACAGCTCCAATATGCAAAGAGCAATTCCTTATATTTTTCTTTTTATATATAAGCAACTCCATACTTTTAAATTGAGGAATTTTGCTACTATACATTTTTAATATAGTTCAATCAGTAAGGATTTTAAATATTGATTTTTATATTGTGTTTTCAACTGTTGATTTTTTTAATAGATTGGAATTTAATTGAATGAATATTAATTACGTAGTTATTATTACATTGAACAATATTCCCATATATATATATATATATATATAGAGAGAGAGAGAGAGAGAGAATGTGCACAATAGCATTGCCCTCAAAATATGAAATAAAGGGAAATCCAGAAATTTTGTTGGTTCGAAATTTTAATGAGCATGCATCAATATTTTGAGCTTGTGGTAGGAAAAATCATAATCACATTAACAAAAAATCATAATCAAACATTAGGTATTGCAAATAAAATAAAAATATGAACATAAAAAATATATATGAAAAACCACTCATAATCACATTAGCGATGATCATACCTTCAGGTAATGGTTGATGAGGCAATTGTTGAGTAATGACAACTTGAACTTCATATCTCTCATTTCGTTCTGCAGTGGCATCATCTCTTTCAGACGTCGTCGTCGACATTTGCGTGTATCAACAAACACGAACTGAGTACGGTGTCAGCCCATTTCTATTCCTTCATTAGAGAATATATATATAGACGTTGAAAAGAATTAATAATTCTAAAATAAAAATTTCTAGGTGTTTTGAGAATTATCATCATTATCTCTCTATCTATATGTGTGTTTGTTAATTTGTGTGTGCATATGCGCATATGTACTATGAAACTATATTAATTTAAACTTTGTAACTTAAAAATCTGTTCATATATATATATATATATATATATTTTCTTGCAATTCAAACATAAAGTATGTCATGAACTTATGGTATGAACTAAAACAAAACAAATGGATAAAATTATCTAGTATATGCATACCCCAAATATATCCAGGGGACCCCATATATATATATATATATATATATATAGTCCTTCTCTAGTAAGAATGTTTTGAAATTTTTATTTCAAAACCGTTTGTTACAATCATTTACTTTCAACAGGTCTCATCATTATGATGAGTTCCATTAAAAATGATTAGTTATAATTATTGATCCAAAAATAAATTGGACGTCCTTACCTATGAACTATTATTATTATTATTATTATTATTATTATTATTATTACTACACATACACACATGCACATATGAAAGTTCATGATATAATGACCTAAAATTTTGACCCATTATTAACGTTGTTTTACACCAATACACTAAACTAATTAATATGAAAATTTACGAACATGCCATTAAAAAAATTAAGAAAGAAAAGGCATTATTTTGGGCTTTAAGGCCATCTACGATTATATATCGCTTCTCAAAAATAGATAAAAAGTAATAAATAATAAAAATTTTGACATGGCATCAAAGTCATTTGACAAGTATCATAAACTAAGCCAAATTCTACTAAAAGCAGGAACTTAAAAAAAAGAAAAAAAAAAGTGGCTAATTAAAAACCCAACCTATGGATGGCTAATTAAATTCCTTTTATCTAATCAATTTTCTCATTTGAAAGTTTGTGTAATTGGACACATACGCAATTGGCAATCAAAGGTTGGTTTATTTATTTATTTTGGTAGGAAAAGGTGGATGAAATTGGTTGAAGATGGGTGTCGAACCCTACCACTCTAAAATGATATAAAAAATAGGGAAATTATACTAAACCCCCTAAGGTTTGGTCTTTGGCAACTGTACCCCTAGATGGGAAAATTTGTATATTCTACACAACTCAAGACTCCTAAAACCCAAGGGTGGTACATTTTCAAGACTCTTAAACCCTAAGGGTGATGTGCGTGCTATTGTCCTAAAATATAATTAAACCTCACTCCTCCCTCATTATATATATATATATATATATGTAATGTCAAGTTATAATAATATATAATAATAAAATATATAAAAATTTATTTGAATATCGTAAGTTTCGCTAAATCACGCAATTGTCACTACCTAACTTTTTTTTTGTCTTTTTTTTCTTTTCTTTTCTTTTTTTTCCGAAGCAGTAAGTACCTAACTATCTTGTTTCTTTGTCCATTCTGCGATCGAGTGATTGTGATTTTCCACTGTATTCCATGCCCCGTGACAGAGGTTGATTTTACTACCTTCAAAGATTCCAATCTCTTATCTTCTACTTTAGCTTTTAAAGCGAAAAAGCATGACAGGTGGTATGATTAAAAGAAAAGGTTTTATTGTCCATTTGTAATGGACCTATAATGTTTATACTACCTCCAATATTCTACATCAAATTTTACACCATTTTTATGTTAACACTAAATTCTCTTACACCAAATTTTTTTTTTTTTTTACTCCAATATATGTGACATCAAATTAGTATAAAGAGTATTTTTAAATAATATTCAATACATAATTCTTTAATCAATATTAATTAATTTTTTTGGTATAAAATTTTATTCTCAAATAATTACTCGTAATATATTAAAATATTATTAAATACTCACATAATTTTCTTTTTTAATTTTTTACAAAATATTATGTTCATTATATTTCCACCTAATTTTTAAGTTACTTAATAATTTTCAACTTATTTTTATCCAACTAATTGTTTATCCACCAAATTTTTTATCCATCTTATTTTTCCAACTAATTTTTTATCTAACTATTTTATTATCCACCTCATTATAAAATCTTATTCTCAAATAATTACGCATAATATATAAAAAAATTATTAATTTACATAATTTTTTTAATTTATTATAAAATATTATTATCATTAATTTTTCAACTAATTTTTTACTCATTTAATTTTGTCAACTAATTTTTATCCAACTAATTGTTTATCCACCTCATTTTTCTAAATGGTTATTTAGAAGTATTTATGTCAAGTATTTTATTTTTAAGTTATATTGTTGTTGTTGTTGTTTTTTATTTTTTAATTTTTTATCATGTATTTTTAATTTAAGGTAATGGTAATGTTAATATTATTTGTTTTTATTACATTATTGAGTTTTTACATTAAAAATATTACCAATTCTATCAAGTAATTATTAAAATAATGAATTTTATATACATTAAATAATTTAATTCATTTTATATTAATATGTTATTTATAATATATATTAAAAAATTTAAATATACTAAAACATATTCAATAATATACTCATTTTAAAGATCTCAATAAAATATTTCCAACGATATAAATTTTTTATAATAATTTAATTTCTATTTCTAATTATTAATCAAATTATACAAATATATTAAATATGGTAAATGACACAAATGGAATATAAATAGTTGTGGTTATTATAAGGGGAGTATTGTTAGAATTTTGAAAAAGAAAAAGAAGAGCACGTGGCTCAACAACTCATTTGGTGTTAGCTACAGTTTGACACAAAATTTGGTGTCATACTATAGCTAATGCATTAAATTTTGCCTCGAAAATGATAAAATTGTGCTATGTTGGAGTGTGTTTTGAGCACCGAATTGGTGTTTTATGTTAAAATGGTATCACATTGGAATTGCTCTTAGAAAATATACGAAGGATGTTGACAAAGGAGATGATTGCTTTATAGAAATCTATATTTTCTTCATTTTTTTTATTGATATCTGTATAATTTTGCATTCTTCATCAAAAAGTGTAATGTTGTTGTTATCATTATATTCAATGTTATTTTTACCTTTCATGTTTTCATCACCTATAGTTTCTGTTGGAATTGTTTGTCTATCTACTAAATTTTCATTCAAGTTTATATCTTTATTGTTATTAATGACAAATTTATCAAGAGATCCCTTTTGTGACTGAACTAGTTTTTAAATTTTTTTTTTTTTTACACGAGTTTTTCATATCCTGAGTTATATTTTTCATTAGATATGTCTACTGACAATTATTAAAACTAACGGATAAAATAAATAACACGTTAAAAAAATTAATAAAAATAAAATATAACAAATCATTAAAGTAATAGTCTTTAGAATAATAGAACCTGAAACTTTGATCAACAGGTATTATTTTGATAAAAACAAATAAGTCTTGAGGGAGTTTGATTGAATATAGAACTGTATATTGCTATAAAAAAGTATAGAGAGATGGCTTTTCTTTTTCCTTTTTTCTTTTTGTGCTTGAGAGTCATGATATATCCAACCATTGAATTGAATATAATATGACGATTATTTAGATATTCTAACATTTTTTTTCTATAAGGAAAAATTTGTTAATTCAGCATTAATTTGATAAATATTTATTTAAATAACAAATAACGATTGAGATTTTGTTTGAAAAGTTGTTTTGGAGTGGGAAAGCTTTTATTATGAAATCAATATATATATATATAGTGAAATAATTATGAAATCAATATTTAAGCATCATTAATGACAAAGAAAAATGATTTGAACGACACTTATAAGAAAAATAATATTTATTTAAGTAATAAAACAAAATCGAGATTTTATTTCTAAAAATTATTTTGGAATAGGAAACTAATTACTATGAAATCAATTATTTAAAAATCAATTACTATTTTTTTTAATGGCAGGGAAGAGACATTAAATTCATTGTGTTTTAGGACAAATGTAGAATTTGAACATTTGATTTCTTAGGATTTAGGAAAAATATTCAATTATTCCTACAAATGATGGTTCACTAAAAATAATCACTATGAAATAAGAATAAATTCTAAAAAAATAGGGTTGTGATACATGGAAGGAATTTTATAAAATTTTCAACTGATAAATGAAGATGTAGGGCCCATTGCTGTACTAGGCGACAAAGATTGGGTCGGTACAACAATTACTCACATGTAAATTTAAAAGTCGTTTTTTTTTTTAACAAATTTAAAAGTTGAGTTGCCTAGCCCCTCCCTATAATTAATTATTTAGGACTTTCACTTGTCGTGTACATTTACTTTGAAAACAAACCGAAAAATGTTTATTAATTTTAGTGGATACACTGATTGATGGTTAGTGCTAGTCATTTTCATTGGGTTTATACCAATAAAGGAGGGAAATTAACATATAGATATAGATTTAATAGGTCTACAGGAGTGCTATGGGGCAATTATTGGGTTGGGTTGGTACAACAACGACTCACATGGGAATGAGATCAAATAGATGAAAGATGACCCATAAATGGATTTTAATGTCCTTTTTAATGAACGAGCTGATGTTAGTTTTTTCTTTTTCTTTGGAAAAAAAAATGTAATTACAAGATTCGTATTATATTTTAATTATCTATATTAAAAAAAATGCTGTTATGAAATTAACATTCAAACATAAATTTAAAACATAGTCCCATTAAAAAAATAAAAAATCAAACATAGTTTACCATGAAAGGTTCTTTTCTTTTTAAGCAGTCATGAAAAAATCGTTAATTTTATGTAATTGTGAATTATTTGTGAATTTTTCATCTGCTTTTCGAAATTGTTATATTTTGCTTTTTAAACACAAAATTTGGTTGTTTTATATTTTCAAAAATAGTGTCTTTGAATCAATAATTGATCAAACTTTAGATAAAGATAGAACTTGACTTAAAGTTCTCTTTTTTCGCTTTCCGTAATATGACATTAGACAATCCAGCTGTATTCCGCTTCTTGCGGTCGAAAAATATCCTCTCTCTCTATATATATTTTTATAGAGTCTTTGTTTATACATTAATGGTGTTCAAGTAGATCATGCATATTCTAGTTCATCCTCAATCACTCCTGACAAACCAACATTATTAAACAAAAGTTTTCTCTTTGTTTAATAACAAGGTCTTTTTGTTTATTAATGTTGATAAGGTCTTTGTTTAATAATCTTTTGTGTGTATATATATATATATATATATATATAGTCTTTGTTTAGACATTAATGGTGTTCAAGTGGATCATGCCTATTCTAGTTCATGCTCAATCATTCCTCACAAACCAACATTATTAAACAAAGGTCTTTCTCTTTGTTTAATAACAAGATCTTTTTGTTTATTAATGTTGATAAGGTCTTTGTTTAATAATGTTGATTTGTCTTGATTATAGATTAGATATCCAACATTGGAGATCTTTGCTTGAGTCTTTGGAAAATATTTGATACATCCGAAATATATATATATATATATATATATATATATATATATATAGTCTTTGTTTATACATTAATGGTGTTCAAGTGGATCATGCATACTCTAGTTCATGCTCAATCACTTCTGCCAAACCAACATTATTAAACAAAGAGTTTTCTCTTTGTTTAATAACAAGGTCTTTTTGTTTATTAATGTTGATAAGGTCTTTGTTCAATAATGTTGTGTGTGTGTATATATATATATTCTTTGTTTATACATTAATAGTGTTAAAGTGGATCATGCATATTTTAGTTAATGCCCAATCACTCCTGGCAAACCGGCATTATTAAACAAAGACCTTTCTCTTTGTTTAATAACAAGGTCTTTTTGTTTATTAATGTTGATAAGGTCTTTGTTTAATAATGTTGATTCGTCTTGATTATAGGTTAGATATCCTACATTGGAGATCTTTCTTGAGTCTTTGGAAAATATTTGATACATTCGAAGGACAGAGTATGGTCCACTTGAACACCAACTCATGCATAACGACTTTCTTTTTCATAAAATTTCAATCCTTTAAGACTTCATCTTTTTTAATTTTATTTCTTCTGACTCGACTTCTTTGTCTTTTTGAGTTTAATGTATACGTGATAAGCAGCGGCAAGCCAAGAGTCATGAATATATCCAACTATTGAATTGAATATAACGTCACAATTATTTAATTAGATGTTTAACATTTTTTTTCTATGAGGAAAAATTTGTTGATTCAACATTAATTTAATAAATATTTATTTAAATAATAAATAAGGATTGAGATTTTGTTAGAAAAGTTGTTTTGGAGTGGGAAAGCTTTTATTAGGAAATCTATATTTAAAAATCATTAATCTATCAACTATATATAAAAATGAAAAGAGGACGGTGAACAATGGCAGATTTCAACACCTCCAAATTTGTTAGAAAGTAAAGTTACATTTTTATCCTCCTGTATTGCACCCCATGTTTGTTTGAAAAGTAAATTAAAAAGAAAAAGATGGGACAAAGACAATACCAGTCTCCAGTCACACTGCCCAAGAAAATTAAAAAATATTTCATTGATTGAATCATTACTAAGTTCTCTCTCATTCATGTTCACACCATCTTCTCTCTTTCCTTCGTCTAACTCCATTATTACATTTGCTTTTTTACTGTTAGATAATCTTTTTTATCACCCAACAGTTCAGCTCTCTATAATTTGTGTGATACGAATTACACCACCCAAAAAAAGTTAAGTCTCCGATCACACTTCTCAAGAAAATTAAAAAATATTTCATTGATGCAAAAGCACATTGCCTACTTCTCTCTTATTCCCATTCATGTTCACACCATTTTCTCTCTTTCTTTCATCCAACTCCATTATTGCATTTGCTTTCTTACCGTTGGATAATCTTTTTTATCATCCAGTAGTTCAGCTCTCTATAATTTGTATTACACTGTCCAAGACAAGTCTCCAATCATACTTTCCAAGAAAATTAAAAAATATTTCATTGATTTAGAACCACATTGCTAAGTTCTCTCTCATTCTCATTCATGTTCACACCATTTTCCCTCTTTCCTTCGTCTAACTTTGTTATTGTATTTATTTTCTTACCATTAAATAATCTTTTTCATCATCCACCGGTCAGCTCTCATATGAGTTACATTGCCCAAGACAATATAATTCTCCAATTACACTTCCCAAGGAAATTAAAAAAACATTTCATTAATTCAAAACCACATTGCCTAGTTCTCTCCCATTTCCATTCATGTTCACACCATTTTCTCTCTTTCCTTCATCCAACTCCATTATTGCATTTGCTTTCTTATTATTGGATAATTTTTTTCATCATCCAAAGTTTAACTCTCTTCTTTTTTCTAATTCATATGATTCAACATTAATTTAATAAATATTTATTTAAATAATAAATAAGGATTGAGATTTTATTTGAAAAGTTGTTATGGAGTGGGAAAGCTTTTATCAGGAAATCTATATTTAAAAATCATTAATCTATTATCGATACCCCAAATTTGTTAGAAAGTAAAGTTACATTTTTATCCTCCTCTATTGCACCCCGCGTTTGTTTGAAAAGTAAATTAAAAAGAAAAAGAAAAAATAAAAAGATGGGACAAAGACAATACCAATCTCCAATCACATTGCCCAAGAAAATTAAAAAACATTTCATTGATTTAGAATCATTACCAAGTTCTCTCTCATTCTCATTCATGTTCACACTATTTTCTCTCTTTCCTTCATCTAACTCCATTATTACATTTGCTTTTTTACCGTGGGATAATCTTTTTTATCACTCAATAGTAGCTCTCTATTAATTGTGTGATATGAATTACACTGCCCAAAAAAAGGATAAGTCTCCAATCACACTTCTCAAGAAAATTAAAAAACATTTCATTAATTCAAAAGCACATTGCCTAGTTCTCTCTTATTCCCATTCAAGTTCACACCATTTTCTCTCTTTCTTTCATCCAACTCCATTATTGCATTTGCTTTCTTACCGTTGGATAATCTTTTTCATCATCCAATGGTTCAGCTCTCTGTAATTCATATTACACTGCCCAAGACAAGTCTCTAATCCCAAGAAAATTAAAAAATATTTCATTGATTTAGAACCACATTGCCAAGTTCTCTCTCATTCCCATTCATGTTCACACCATTTTCTCTATTTCCTTCATCCAACTCCATTATTGTATTTGCTTTCTTACCGTTAGATAATCTTTTTTTATCATCCAACAATTCAACTCTCATATGAGTTACACTACCCAAGACAAGACAATTCTCCAATCACACTTCCCAAGAAAATTAAAAAAAAAACATTTCATTAATTTATAACCACATTGCCTAGTTCTCTCCCATTTCCATTCATGTTCACACCATTTTCTCTCTTTCCTTCATCCAACTCCATTATTGCATTTGCTTTCTTATCATTGGATAATCCTTTTCATCATCCAACGGTTCAACTCTCTTCTTTTCTCTAATTCACACAATACTAATGTTTTTTCATAGTCCGTGTCCCAACAAAAGTTGGTGAAAAAAAATTCAATATTTCAACATTTATTAATAGTCATTTCTATTACTAGAGATGTCGTATAACTATTTTGATTTTGTAATTTCTTTAATTCTTATGAGCATAGTCGTGTCATTTGACGGTGAAAAGCCACCTATAATAAAGAGAAAGACTTGAAAAACGTCATGAAAACTCATAAAACAAGTCCGTCAATCTCACATGGATATAAATTCATGATCTTTCTCTACCTAATCCCCTAATCCAATGTTAAAAGCGTACCAATTGGAAATATAAATGGCAGCCTTTCATAGCAAAAATTAAACTTCAAGTAATAATTTCCTAACCAAATCGTAAGTGCCAGCAAAATAGCCGGACAAAGTTTTTTCCTCCCTTCGATGACTATTTAAAAAAAAAAAAATCTCTTTTTCATTCTTTTAACAATTGAAATATGTGAAAATATTTTATTCCTTTAAGATAATTTAATATACCTTAATATTTTCGGACTTGATATAAACCAAACAAATGGAATTTCAACCCAATATAAAAGATCTTCAAATTGGATTATAGAACAAGGAAATTTTTTTTAAAAAAAAAAAAAGACACAAGGAGGCAAATTTTATGGATTGCCAAATATGAATTCTGCAAGTGGAAATAAAAATGATAAATTATAAGTAACATTTTAGAGAAATATATATATATATATATATATTTATATGTTGGATAGCCGTTTGTTCCTTTGGACCGTTACTATCAACTAGACGGCTGACAAAGACTGACACTACTTGTTTGACTTAAATTAATTGATTAATTTTAGTGAAGAGAATTCTCACAATCATCTATCCTCCAAACAAGGTCCAATTATACAGAAGGATTAAAATACCCATTGTTAATCAAATTAATGACAAAATTTAATGTTGACATCAGGGGTAAAATAGTAAACTCACCAGCAACATTGATAATCTCAACAATGTAAAGAACATTTTTTGCCGTAATCTCTCCCTTTGATGAGCATCCAAAATTTGTCAATCGCATATTTCTAGGTCTTTATTGTTCATACTCTTTGCGCTTTCAAGTTTTCTGTATCCCTAATTTAAAAAAAAAAAAATTGTAAGTCATAAAGAACATTTGTTTTTTAGGAATAAAGAACCGTTTAGTATCGTATTTCAATCCATCTTCAATTTAAGCCAACTTGGTTCCCATAAATACATAATAATTTTCTGTATAGTAAATTTAAAATACTTTTTGTGAATTGCACTATATTATTTGTAAAGTCAATTATGTTTTTTTATTAAAAAAATTAAATATTAAATAAATGTAAACTTTTGCATACTTTTGCAAAGTGTAATAAATTCATCTGTTTATCTTTTTTTTTTTTTTTTGATATAATCAATTTATGGGTTTCAAAAACGTCAAAGAAACAATGACCAAACACTAAGGCCATGTTTGTTATATGGGTTTGATTGGATTTGAACAAAATTCAATCCAAACCCATGTTTGGTAAGGATGTGGGATTGGAAAAACCAATCCCACCCATTTTTTTTATCCCACTCAAGTGGGTTAAATGAAACCCACTGAAAACGTTGGGATAAATTAAACCCATCGATCCATTTTCTTCCATGTCAACTTCGTCCCCAAATCGGCGAGGCAGTGCGGTGGAGGAGCAAGAGAAGGAGACAGTAAGGCACGACGGTGAAAAGGAGAGAGAGAGGAGAGAGAATGAGGTGGGTTCCAATCTTCCGACGTGAGTAATTAATCAGCGAGGCAGGCCAGTTGCTGGCGCTGTCAGCTCTAAACAAGATGGAGACGACGACAACGCCACTATCTTCTTCCCTTTGGCAGTACCATCGGGCTCCATCAATTGCTGTAGTGCTTCTTCCTCCACCTTCCTTTTCGTTCGACACTGCTTCTTCCACCTTTTTCATCGTCCAACGCTGCTTCCTCCACCTTCTTCGTTGTCCGGCGCTGCAATTTGGAGAAGACTTGGTCGGTGACAGGGTCGGTAACGAGTTTTGTCTTCCCAAGTTGCTGTTAAATTTTTTTTTTTTAATAATTTAATTTTTTAAAATATATTTTATCCAATCCCATATTACACTAAATATATTATAACACTAATTTATCTAATCTCATAATGTACAAAACACATCACAACACTAATTTATCCAATCCTATCATATCCTATCCCATCAAATTCCATGAAAATAATTCAATCTAATCTCATGCATCAAACGGGGTCTAAAGATAAAAAAATAATAATAAAATGATATGATGGTGACAAGCCGCGTATGAAGAAGAGGGAGAGCGTGAGTTAGCCGGCCAGCACTCCCCATTGGATGTTTCTTAGCAACAACATGCATTCCAAAAGTAACTATAAACGAATCAACTTCTTAATAAAATAAAGAAATAAATGAATCAGCTTTAATAAAACTTTCTTTTAGTTTTTTTTTTTTTTTATAAACCCTCTCTTTTATTTTAAACTTGGTTTAACAAAAAGAAGATTTTTATCTTTTATTTTTAAAAGACCCTCAAATTGGACTAATGACTTATGAGCGGATATTTTTTTACTAAACATTTCGACAAATGGTGAGATCATTTTGGTTAATAATGGATTAATGAGTAATGACCCATGAGCGAGTACATGGTCGGACGAAAGACCAAAGACCAATTCGTTAGGGGTATGGACCACTGGGTAGACAGTGGCACTGGTACTATATTGATAAAACGTGAGTGACTATTTGATACTGAAACAAGACCATTTGGTGCTATCTCGGTTGTTTATAAATTAATCTCTCCCTTTACTTGTAGATAGTCACGAGGTGTGCTGTGTACACATTCATTCGACTACGAACTTTGGTTAAAAGTTGAACAAAAGATAAAAAATAATAATAATAAAGTTACCTAGTATAATCAAAAGACAGAGTGACATCTAACCAACCAAAACCACCATGTTACCATGTCAGCCACTGAAGAGATAAAAATTTAATTTTCAGATACATGCAATCATTATCTTATGTAGCACGCCGCACGCGTGAAGAGTTGTGTCGTCTGCACGGGTCAGTTAGGGTGCTCCACTTAGATGTATAATATTAAAGTTTATATCATTTTGATATTAATATCAAATTTTTTTACATCAAATTTTTTTACACTGTAATATATTTTATATCAAATTAATATAAATAACATATTTAAAAAATATTTTTTATATAATTCTTTAATTAATATATATTAAATATTTAAAAAAATTATTTAAATATATTTAATATTATATTTATTTTAAAAATTTCAATAAAATATTTCAGATGATATATTTTTTTGATAATAATTTAATATATATTTTTAATTAAATTAATTTATAAATTAATATCAAATTTAATGTTGTCTTGTTCATTGTATCAAAATAATTTTTTGAGAAAAACAAATTAATACATATATTGAAGTGGAAAACTGCACCAAAATGGTGCACAGCACAGCACCGTTTTGGTGTATAGGTTGGAGTTGGTCTTACACGGCCACGAAACCACAACTCATTTTCCATTCTTGTTTTTAGTTTTTTTTTTTTTTTTTTGCCCGTGACCCCTAATGAATCCTTTTTTATGTTTCTTTTCAATTATTATAATATTGGCACAGTTATGATATGAAATTATTAATAATATTGATACGGTTATGACATGAGATGCGGCCCCCACTTTACAGAGAATACTGTGTTGTTTGCACACAGTAAACTGCCAACAGATTACAGAACCAAGTTTTGATCTCCACCACTCTGTCCTCAAAAGTTATTTAACTCTGCTGAGCTATCAATCAATCATGATATATATATATACATATATATATTGTTTTTTAGTTATATGCCTGTAGTCAGTCTGACTTAGGTGTTCTCTCTGGAATGTGTTGAAACCTGAAGGACATAAATTATAGTTTAATTGTTATAAAGATACTTGAAGAAATTCTAATTTGTGGGAATTTGATCATTTCTTTGCTTTAGAGTATTTTAGACATTATTTCTATTTGTCATCTTCACCATTGGTTCCTTAGTGATTCTTTTGAGTTATATGCATTTATTCCATGTAGTACTAATAGTCAATAGTTCATAATATAATAGTGACAGGATGATCTTTTTACTTGCATTAAACATATTAAGAGAGCTTGGTAAATGTTTTTAAGAGTACTCTATATTGGACATAGTGTTGTATAGATAATCAAACAATTTTTATGTATAAAGAAAATAATATTGATATCATGAGGAAACTTTATAGTGCAGGTTAGTTTGAATTGAATTGCTTGCAAAAAAAAAAAAAAAGGTTAGTTTGAATTGAATAATATTAAATAATATTACATAGCCTCTCACTGTGTTCGAATTGAATAACGTCACCTGCATCTAGTGACAAAGAAAAATGATTTGAACGTTACTTACAAGAAATTTAATGTTTATTTAACTAATAAAACAAAATTGAGATTTAATTTCTAAATATTATTTTGAAATAGGAAACTAATTACTATGAAATCAATTATTTAAAAATCAATTACTATCTTTTTTCTTTTTAATGGTAGGGGAGGGGACATTAAATTCACAAAACACTTACCCACATATTGTATTTTAAAATAAAAGTGAGATTTAAACTCTTGATTTCTTAGAATCATTAAAAATGTTTAATAACTCATAGTAAAAATAATTACTATGAAATAAGGATAAATTCTAAAAAACACAATTGTTATATATGTAAGGAATTTTATAATACTATTGTTTTTGGGGATTTTTAATAATTAAGTGACATATTAGTATAAAAGATAATAGATAGTCATGATTGTTTTATTTTTTTTCTCTTATGTATTATTCAAACTCCAATTTTTCTGATAAAAGGTCAAGATAAAAAACAAGCTTAGAAGAGAATTTCAACTCATCAAAATGATAATAATGGAGTTTTAATAGTACTATTATAATTTCAAAAAAAAAAAAAAAAAACTCTTACTTTCAAAAATAAAAATACAGCGCAGATTGAAGCTAAAAATTTTAATTATTATTCTCATCGAAACAATTCCAATAACATTATCATTAATCCAAATGCTACATCGTGTTTCTTTTCAATGTCTTCACGATAGTGTTCTATGTTAGTATAAAATTTATGATAAATATTAATAAAAAACAATAGATTATGAGAATAGATAATGAAATTAGATCATGAATAAAGAAAATAATTTTTGATAAAATAAAATGAATCAATATATTAAAAAAAAATGTTCACAATAAAACAAAATGGACAACATTATCGTCAGCATTTAGGCATGTTTTCAACTCCAAAAGTTAAAAAGAAATTTAGAGGAAAGCAAAGAAATTTAATGTACAAATCAATGACAAAGAGGTTTAGAGGCAAGATTTATCAGTATATCTCTTGAAATATATATCAGTGCACAAATCAATAAAGAGGTATAGAAGCATGATTTTTCACTAAAACTCTTGAAATATGAGTGTTTTCGCTCAAAAAAAGTAAGATGAGTGCAAATCTAAGCCTTCAACAATCAAATTATATTTCAAATTGAGTGTTGCTAAGCCTCCAACTTGAGTTATTGAAAGTGAATAATACAATTTGTAAAGCGACAAATTGCGAACAGAGAGAGGGAGAGGGGAGAGAGAAAACGAGGCCAAACTCAAAGTTTTTACCCAAGTTAATAAATTTGATAAGAAAAAATAAGTGCCATTGAAACCTAGTGTGTTAGTAACCACACAAGCTACCGTAGGTGTGCTAAATTTTCCAAACTTTAACAAATTCCTGACACGATTTTAGCTTCTCTGTTATTCAAGAAACATAATTTAATGAATAGAATAATTAATTTTTATATTTATTATAATGTTAATCAAACACCATCAAACATTTTCCACAAACGAAAGGGTTGAAAAAAATATCAATAGATATTCGATTTAAATTTTTCATCTAATATTACGTAGTAGGTGAATGATGATCGACCTCTAATTTAAATATTTAATGATATAACAGCATAAGTTGAATAGATAAATTATACAAAAAAGTTAGATTTTTTCTATATATTAGATGTATTTAAAAAATAAAAAATAAACAAATAAACAAATAGGCCCAATCGTGACTATTTATTTATTTGTTTATTTTACTTTTCAGCACCCAGCTCGTAGTGCATTTAAACTTGACATGGCTGTTGAGGTAATTGCACATCATTTCTCTTGGGACTGACAGTGAAGAGGATTTTCCTCTAATCAAACTCAGGTATGGTGTATACTTTACATATGTCAAAACTTTTTTTCTTCTTCCATCTTTTCTTGTTCTAAATGTCCTTATATAATTCTGTTTTAATATTTTCTATACTGGTTTAACTCTCGATTGTTTACCAGCTTGAACCTCTTAATTATGTTGGGACTGTAACCGAATATCGAACTTAATTAACAAATAAATAAAATTTATGTTTTCGAACATTTTATTGAGTATAGATTTTTTCAAGTTAGAATATGAGGAAAATCATCATGAGTCTATGAGGAAAATTCCCTATATATATTTCATGTTATTAATGAAGGATAATTTCGACTGTTTTATTGGTGGAAAAAAAAACTCTCAATTTATAAAAAGTAGTAAACCTTTCCAAAAGAATCACCACACTTCAGTGACATATGGTGAAAATTTTAATAAATTTATGTGTTTTTTAAGCAAAAGAGAAAATTACGTATCAACAAACAATTTCTATCGTTAAAATTTTGTTAGAATTATTATTGTTTTTAAACAGAAATTTAATATTTTTTAACTGAAAATATTTAATTTTGTAATAGTTGAAAAACAAAACTCTATAATACGTCATTTCTCAAACCTTGTGGTTACGAAGAAATTTATTAACAAAGAAAAAGTACAATGTCCAATGATTACTTACTAAAATGTTAATTCTTAACCAAGTAATCATGTAATCAGATCGGAGTCCTAGATACTATAAGTTTCAAAATTTTATGCAATATGATGAGATAATTTATAACAATCATATTAAGTATAAGATAATATATTGAAAATCTGGTAACAATATATAAGCTTATCTCAACATTTGAATAGTGAATTTGATAAAATTTTGGATAATATGATATCACCTTTATAAGAAAAAGAATGTGCCATTGAAACCTAGTGTGTTAGTAACCATACAAGCTACTGTAGGTGTGCTAAATTTCCAAACTTTGACAAATTCCTGACATCATTTTAGCTTCTCTGTTATTCAAGAAACATAATTTAATGAATAGAATAATTAATTTTTATATTTATTGTAATGTTAATCAAACACCATACAACTGTTTCTACAAACAAAAGGGTTGAAAAGAAAATATCGGTAGATATCCAATTCAACTTTTTCATTTAATATTATGTAGCAGTTGATATGTAAATTACATATCAACTGAAGATCAACCTCGAATTTAAATATTGAATTATATAACAGTTGTTATCAATCTCTAATTCAAATATTTAATGATATAACAGTTGTCTACATAGAGAAATTGGGATTATCCCATATTTTTTTCTATACAAGAGAGTTAGATATCTATAATTTTTTTTTTTAAAATAAATAAACTTTGACAAATTTGTCGGTGGATGTGTAATTCAACTTTTTCATCTACTATTACGTAATAGTCAATATATAAATTACACATCAACTTATGGTCAACCTCTAATTTACATATTTAATGATATAACAGTTGTCATCAACCTTTAATTTAAATATTTAATGATATATAAGTTGGATAGAAATTTGTATAAGAGAGCTAGATATTTTCTATACAAGAGAGTTAGATATTTTTTTTAAAAAAATAAATATATCGTGACTATTTATTTATTTATTTTTTTGCTTTTCAGCATCCAGCTCATAGTGCTTTTAAACTTGACATAACTGTTGATGTAATAGCACATCATTTTTTTGGGACTGACAGTGAACAGCATTTTCTTCTAATCAAACTCAGGTATGGTCTATACTTCACACATGTGCCAAATTTTCCAAACTTGGACAAATTCCTGACACGATTTTAGCTTATTTGTTGTTCAAGAAACATAATTTAATGAATAGAATAATTAATTTTTGTATTTATTACAACCTTCATGAAACATCATAGAACTTTTTTAATAAATGGTTAAATATGATAATGATAGACACTTAATACTTTTATTTAATTTTTCATTCAACCTTTATATGATGGTTAATATATTATCTTTAGGTTAATAGATAATCAATCTTAAATTTAAATATTTAATAATATATCAGTTATCGAATAACAGTCAATAGAAAAGTTTTATGAGACTGTTAGATATTTTTTATTATTAGAAAAAAAAATAAAAAAAACAGACAAACAAACCGACCCAATCGTTATTTATTTATTTCTTTTTTGTTTTGACTTTTCAGCACCACGTTTCTCTTGAGACTGAGAGTGAAGAGGATTTTCTAGTAATCAAACTCAGGTATGGTGTACACATTACGTATTCTTTTCCTTTCATCTTTTCTTGATCTAAATGCCCTTATATACTTGTATTTGCACCTTTTAATCTTTTTTTTTTTACTGGTTTGAATCTCGATTGTTTACCAGCATGAACCTGCTAAATATGTTGGGATTATAACAAATACAATTTATGTGTTCGAACATTTTAGTGAGTATAGATTTTTTCCCTGCAGTTAGAATATTAAGTAGTCCCAAAATCATCATGAGTCTATAAGGAAAATTCCCTATGTATATTTCATGTTATTTTAGTTGTTTTCATTGTTTTCCGACACTATTTTCACTATTATTATTTTATCGGACTAATTAGATCCTCTTGATGACGTTTAATAGTCTTGATTACGCTATCAATCAAATCGTATCTCTCCTTTTTTCTTTTTTTCTTTTTAGTAACTATTAAAAGTCTTTTGCTCAAAAGTTTGGATCGGTGCACATATAATTATTAGTTCAAACCGTAAGTTTACGTATTATTTTTGTCACTTACGTACAATCCAATTCACATCTATTACATCTAGCTCTGATATTAAAGTCTTCTGAAGATTAGTTGCGAAAAGTATGTTATTGGAGGTTTTAGTTAAATTTTTTCTTAGATAAGTTTTTGTGTTCTTCATCTATTCTTTTCCATTTTTTTCATTATTATTATTTTTTAATTTGAACGTTTATCTAAATAAAATTGGGAAAACAAAATGAGAGATCTCAAAAATGAATCAAAGTAATACTCACAAACAAATTTATATAATCAACACCAAAGGATTCAGTTCTCAGGTCGAAACATCTCCTTTACTCTCTATGCTTATACTAGCATATGGTGTTTTTTGCAGAGATAACCTGTAGTTCTAGAGGAGAAAGGGAAGTATCAAAGACACAAAAGTCGAAGTATCAGCAACAGCAGCGTCAGATTCAGCGGCAAAAACCCAAACTAAAAAGCTTATCTAGTGATGATTCAACAAGTCATAGCGATCAGAGTAGTGAGTCTATTGATTTAAAGAATAAAAAACCATCCAAAAATGATATCACAAGAGCTGGCATAATGAGTGATCGGAAAGGTAGTGAGGCTGTTGATTCAAAGAATAAAAAACCATCCAAAAATGATATCACAAGAGCTGACATAATGAGTGATCGGAAAGGTAGTGAGGCTGTTGAATCAAAGAATAAAAAACCATCCAAAAATGATATCACAAGAGCTGACATAATGAGTGATCGGAAAGGTAGTGTGGCTGTTGAATCAAAGAATAAAAAACCATCCAAAAATGATATCACAAGAGCTGACATAATGAGTGATCGGAAAGGTAGTGTGGCTGTTGAATCAAAGAATAAAACATCATTCAAAAATGATATCACAAGAGCTGGCATAATGAGTGATCGGAAAGGTAGTGAGGCTGTTGAATCAAAGAATAAAACATCATTCAAAAATGATATCACAAGAGCTGACATAATGAGTGATCAGAAAGGTAGTGTGGCTGTTGAATCAAAGAATAAAACATCATTAAAAAATGATATCACAAGAGCTGGCATAATGAGTGATCGGAAAGGTAGTGAGGCTGTTGAATCAAAGAATAAAACATCATTAAAAAATGATATCACAAGAGCTGACATAATGAGTGATCGGAAAGGTAGTGTGGCTATTGAATCAAAGAATAAAACATCATTCAAAAATGATATCACAAGAGCTGGCATAATGAGTGATCGGAAAGGTAGTGAGGCTGTTGAATCAAAGAATAAAAAACCATCCAAAAATGATATCACAAGAGCTGGCATAATGAGTGATCGGAAAGGTCGTGAGGCTGCTGATTCAAAGAATAAAAAACCATCCAAAAATGATATCACAAGAGCTGGCATAATGAGTGATCGGAAAGGTCGTGAGGCTGCTGATTCAAAGAATAAAAAACCATCCAAAAATGATATCACAAGAGCTGGCATAATGAGTGATCGGAAAGGTCGTGAGGCTGCTGATTCAAAGAATAAAAAACCATCCAAAAATGATATCACAAGAGCTGGCATAATGAGTGATCGGAAAGGTCGTGAGGCTGCTGATTCAAAGAATAAAAAACCATCCAAAAATGATATCACAAGAGCTGACATAATGAATGATCGGAAAGGTAGTGAGTCTGTTGATTCAAAGAATAAAAAACCATCCAAAAATGATACAAGCAGCTCAATAAATCACCGGAAAAATATGACTAAGGTTGTTCAGGGCAACAAGCCTCCGGCTCATCAGGCTCCTCAGGTTCAGGCTAGCTCTTGTTGTTTCTTATGAAAGCAAATCCTGGTGTTTGAACTTAAATTTAGTAATTGAAGACTTTTTGCATCTGTTTTTGTATCTATTTTGTTATGTCATCGTGACGTTTTGCGTCAGCTTTTGTTGTGTCATCGTAATATATATATATCAGTGTCCATGGGAATTAATTAAATCAGTATATTGTATGTGAATTAAAAATGTATAAATGATTGTTAAGTTAAAACAAGTGAGAGTATGCAAAGGTAATGTCTCATAATTGAAACAATGAATTCTTTATATTAGCGCCCACTGAGAAAAAAATAACAAACTATATATATAGAGAGAGAGCTTCTACAGTCTCTCCTATTCAATTAAGATGAAATTCAATAGGAGAGACTGTGGAAGCTTTCTCTCTCTCTCTATATATATAAAATTGCCTTTTTTTATTAGGAAAGCGCATAAAATTGTTTTTGAGAAAATATGTGATAATATTAAATATTTTAATGTCACATAATAATTTTATTTTAAACGGTTTTGCTTTCTTAAATGTATTGACACTCTATTTTCATTTAAGCTGTGAAAAACAAGAAATTGATCTGAGGTGTGGCAAATTTACCATATCAATTTGTACGGTAATTATCAATAAATATTTATTTTTCATTCACCACATAATATATATATATACATATAAAGATGAGAACCTTCAAATTAGTTTTTTTTTATTTAATTTTAAATTAGGACTAGTTATTTCATTTAATTTAAGATTTTTATTTTAGGATTATATTAAATTAGATTTACTAGAATTATCAATAAATTGAAACGGTAATTATCAATAAATATTTATTTTTCATTCATCACATAATATATCTATATATATATATATATATATAAAGATGAGAACCTTCAAATTAGTTTTTTTTTATTTAATTTTAAATTAGGACTAGTTATTTCATTTAATTTAAGATTTTTATTTTAGGATTATATTAAATTAGATTTACTATCTCATTTAGGATTAGTTATATTATTTTAATTAATCTTTCTCTTTTTGTTAATTTAAAATTTGTTTTGTTTTAGAATTTATTTCCTAAGGAAGTTATGTTTTATGAGAAAATTAAAATTAGTTGTTATAAATATGAGATTAGTTTAAAATTGTTATTATTTATTTTGATTTGAGAATTAGTGAAATCCTACAGGTTTGCACGGTAATTATCATGTCTTGGCTTTTCTTAGTGGAATCCTAGGATTGCTTGGGCTAGACTCTAGCTATTTCGATTATTTAAGCTTATATATTTCAGCTTGTTCGAGCTTTCTTGCTTGGATTTACTTAGCATAGGGTTTGGTAAATTTGTTGGCTTAATGTTAGAAGATCAATTTATTCATTCCGGTGGAACAGTTGATTTGAATTCTATCTTATCGTGTGGTGTGAGTTAGGCGATTAAAGCTTGATGTTGGATCTCAAGATAAGTCCTCGGCATACAGACACATGAAACACAAATTATTACAAGAGAAGAGAAAATATGATTAGTCTATTTTTAGGAAATGTTAACAAAAAAAAAGGGATATTATGAAACCACCATTGATTTTATAAATATTACCCAAAAAAAACCCCCCCAAACGTTAGTGTGATGGTAATTTCCATCTAGAAATTGACTGCTCCATTAGGGTATGTAGGTATTAGCACCATTTTGCTTTAATTAAGTGAACTGGGGACAACTGGTTACAATTTAATAATAATTTAAACCATTAAATAAATTTTTAATTTTTAAATTTTTTAATTCTCTCTTTCATGACTCATTATCTCTCTCGCCATCTCTTTAATTTTTGGCACTAAATTAACATGATATATTGATATTAATTTGACCTTTTAATATCAATATGATGTGTGATATGATTTTTTAAATAAAAATTAAAATGCTACCATTACCTTTTGTCCTCTCTTTCTCTTCTCTACACTTTCATCTTTTCACTTTCTCACACACGCTAGTTTTTAAGAACCAGAAAGTTCATATTCAGTTGCTTGTTTTCCGTCACCGCCACCCCTGTTGCCACCGTGCCATATGTGAGCCTTGGGTTTCGGCTAGACTAGAGCAACCTAGGTTTGAGAGCCGCGAGGTGCCATACGACAATGACATACTGACAATGTCAGACACCATCGACGATAAGAAGGCAGAGCGTCTCTGGCGAATCTACGGCGACGAGCAACCGAAGGTGAATATGATTCCGATGAGGTTGTTCAACTTCCACGATGGTGATGCCCTCTAGTTCCTATCAAGCATGAGGACAACGTGGTTGTGATGAAGAAGGAAGAAGAGGACTTCAAGAGGCCATGTCATGACTACCACGACCACCACCATCATCACCACGACCACCACCACAATGGAAAAGAACAGGAGGGAGAAGGGCAAGAACATGAAGGTGAAGAAGGGGAAGAGAGTTTACACAGGAGAGAGAGGACACAAAGGGCAGTAGTTAGATTTTAATTTCTGTTTAAAAAAAAAAAATGCTAGTAGTCATACGGATATTGGAACGTCACATTAATATCAGCATGTCGCACTAACTTAATGCGAAGAATTTCTCATCTCTTTCAACTGTGATTCTCTCTCTCTCTCTCTAACTATCTCACTATTACGAAGGCAGAGAATGAAAAGAAAAATCCTCTTTCATTACTTAGCAAAATAATAAAACAAAGTTTATATATCTGAACCTATTGTGCAGCTCAGCAAAAAAAAAACAAAATAACAACAATAACAAACAGTACAGTTGGCTAACCTACAGCTGGCTAACCTACTGGAATACTTTATACACAACAAAATAACTAATTAAAATAGTAACTAATTATTTCTAATAGCCCCCCTCAAGATGGAGAGTAAATATTGTGAACTCCCATCTTGCTAAGAAGAAGAAGAAACTGAGAAGGATTAAGCGCCTTCGTGAAGAGGTCAGCAAGCTGATTTTGAGTTGAAACATGCAAAGTTTTCAGAAGCCCAGCTTGAATCTTTTCACGAACAAGATGACAGTCAATCTCAATAAATTTAGTGCGCTCATGATAAACCGGATTTGCCGCAATGTGAAGGGCAGCCTGATTATCGCAAAATAAGAGAGCTGGACCATGATGAGGTACCTGCAAGTCAGATAATAAAGAAAGTAACTAGACGAACTCACAAGTAGCATTGGCCATAGAACGATATTCGGCTTTAGCAGATGATCGCGAAACAATATGCTGTTTCTTTGACTTCCAAGAGATTAAGGAAGTTCCAAGGAAAACACAAAAACCAGTAATAAAGCGACGAGTGTCAGGACAAGTAGCCCAATCAGAGTCTGCAAATGCTTTAAGCTGCACTGTGGAACTAGCAGAGAAAAACAAGCCTTGACCTAGAGTTCGTTTAATATACTGTAAAATTCGATAGGCAGCTTTGAGATGTGGAACCCTTGGAGCAGCCAAGAATTGGCTAAGTCGATTCACAGCATAACAAATATCAAGACGAGTGATAGTGAGATATAGTAAACAACTAATTAAACGTCGATAACTAGTGGGATCAGAAATTAATTCACCATCATCTTGAGAAAGCTTAAGATTGGGTTCCATAGGAGTAGATGTAGGCTTACAAGCCAAGTAACCAGAATCTGAAAGCAATTCCAAGGCATATTTACGTTGACAAACTGAAATTCCAATTGCTGAACAAGCAACTTCTAAACCAAAGGATATTTAAGGACCCCCCAAATCCTTCATCTTAAAGCGGGTATTAAGAACAGATTTTAAGTTGTCAACAGTAACTTGATCATTACTCGCAATGATAATATCATCAACGTAAATTAAAAGAGCCAAAAAAGAATTACCATAATGTCTAATGAAGAGAGAATGATCACTAGCGGACTGAGTAAACCCCTCAGCAATTAAAACACTCGAAAACTTGGAAAACCATTGACGAGATGCTTGTTTCAACCCATAAATGGACTTATGTAATCTGCAAACAACATTAGCAGGTAAAATCATACCTTTTTTGCAATTATAACCAGGAGATATTGCCATGTAAACCTCTTCCAAAAGGTCACCATGCAGAAAAGCATTAGTAACATCAAGTTGAGTCAAAGACCAACCAAATACAGCAGCCAAATTGAGCAAAACTTTAACAGTAACAAGCTTTGCAACAGGGGAAAAAGTGTCCAAGAAATCAATACCTTCCTGCTGGGTGTACCCCTTGGTAACTAGGCGTGCTTTGTGTCTTTCAATACTACCATCAGCTCGAAATTTAGTCTTGTACACCCATTTACAACCAACTGGGTGTTTTCCTGGCGGAAGAGACACAATGGACCAAGTACCATTGCTTTCCAAAGCACTCAACTCGACATTCATAGCATCTCGCCATTCTTGAAACTCAGTTGCTTGGGAAAATGTTTGAGGTTCAAGTTGAGAGGTAATGGCTAATGAAAAAGCTCAGCGAGGCTTAAAAAGTTTCTGGTAACTCAAAAAAGAAGAAATAGGATGAGTGGTTGAAGAAATCGAAAGAGAAGAGGATGTTTGAGCTGCTAAGAAAAGATGGTAATCCGAAAGGTAAGATGGCTGTCTAGTAACTCTTTGTGGACGTGTAGAGTTGTGAGATGATGAAGGTGTAAAGGAAGGATTGGACTGAGTGTTATGTGACTCTGGAAAGTCATGCACGGGTCTAGGAAGAACTCTGTGATAAAAAAAATCAAGTGGCAAGGATGTAGATTTTGGATCAGCGAAAGGGAAGATAGATTCATGAAAGATGACATTTCTGGAGATGTAAGTGGTGTTACTAGCTAGATCAAGTAGCTTGTATCCTTTATAACCAAAAGGATAGCCAAGAAAAACAGAGGCTCTAGCTCGTGGAGTAAACTTTGAACGACAAGTAACAAGAGTAGACCCATAACAAAAACACCCAAAAGTCCTAAGATGACTATAAGAGGGACGTTTGTTGGTTAACAATTCATAAGGTGTTTTATTGGACAATAAAGGTGAGGGAGTACAATTAATTAAGTAAACAGCAGTGAGAACACAATCATCTGAATAGCAAAGAGGTACATGAGATTGAAAGAGTAGAGCATGAGCCACATTAAGTATGTGTTGGTGCTTTCTTTCAACGACAGAATTTTGCTTGGGTGTCTCCACACACGAGTGGTAATGCACAATTCCCTTAGAATGAAAAAAATCAATAAAAGCCAATTCAGGTGCATTATCAGAACGAACAGACTTAATTGTTGTGTTGTATTGGTTTAAAATCAAATTGAAAAATGTAGGAAAAATTGATTTAACTTCTGACTTAGAACACAACAAATAAACCCAAGTTGCACGTGTGCAATCATCAACAATAGTGAGGAAAAATTTGTGACCTTTAGTTGTGGGAACATGAAACGGTCCCCAAATATCAATATGCACTAAATCAAATGGTTTGGCAGACATATTACTATGAGAAGCAAATGGAAGTCGTTTTTGTTTGGCAAAATGACAAATAGCACAATGTGAAGACGATTTTGTAGAAATAGGAATTTGCAATTCATTATGCAAAATTTGAAGTTTAACAAAAGACGGATGTCCAAGGCGAAAATGCCATACATCAGATTTGGTCATTACAACATCATTACAAGAAGAAACAACTGAATTACAAGAGATAGTTCCTAAATCTAGAAGATAAAGATTGCCTTCTCTCCTACCTTTCCCAATCGTCAATCCCCGAGAAAGGTCCTGAATCAGACATGAGTATGGAAGAATGTTAACTGAACAATGATGTGAAAGAGTTAAGGAGCTAGTGCTTAGCAAATTAAAATGAAATAAAGGAATATATAAAACATCATGCAAAACCAAAAAATCTGTCAATCTCACTGAACCTATTCGGGTGATATGCACTGTGCGACCATCAGGTAGTGTTACTTGTGTAGTGGGTATCTCAGTAAAGGAGGAAAATAAGGTAGAATCACAACAGACATGGTGCGTAGCACCTGAATCAATAACCCAAGTACGAGAATTAAGGTAAGGACGATTTGAAAAAGGAAAGGAAAAAAGATTACTAGAACAACTCGAAATCGAAGGACCCATGGCAGACGAAGTTTCAGGAGAGGCGAGAGAGCTCTGATGAAGTTGAGTACTAAGATAAGCAATGAGTTGCTGACATTGGTCCATCGTGAGTGAGGAAGGAGCAGTAGTGTTTGTCATTGCAAATGAAGAAGGAGCCCTAGTCGAAGAAGACACAGATGGGTTACTGATGGATTGAAGTGAGCTCTGTTGTTGGGCCTTTCCTTTGGGCTTGTAGCCAGGAGGATAACCATGGAGCTTATAACATCGGTCTATAATGTGGCCCATTATACCACAATGAGAACAAATGGGTCTGTCTTTTCTCTTCATGGATTGAGAAGAGATTGCAGCAACAGATGAAGTAGAAGAAATGGTAGAAAACGCTATTGACTCTGAGGAAGAAGAACCAGATGAGGGATTCAACCCGAGAGCACGTTGTTGTTCTTCTTGAATAACAAGATTGAGCACTTTTGAGACAGTGGGCAAAGGATCAAGCATAAGAATCTGGGCTCTAATGGCAGAATAAGATTCATTTAATCCAACCAAAAACTGCATTACATACTCCTGTTGCTGATAATCAACCAAATTTTTCATACCTCCACAGTTACACACAGGCACCGGTTGGAAATCTTTAAGCTCATCCCAAAGAATTTTTAGACGAGTAAAATAAGTGTTAATATCCAGAGATCCCTGTGAAAGACCAAGTAATTGTTGCTTGATCTGAAAAACACGAGGTGCATGTAAGACCCGGAATTTCATTTCCCTGAAAGAAATAGTGTTTCCCGGATAAATAATATTTTCGGACGGAATAGTATTTCCAGATGAATAGTAATTTTCGAGTGAATAGTATTTTCGAGTGTAAAGTGATTTTCGGGAAAAGGAAAATTTCCTCAAGTTTCGTGAAATAAGAATTTTTCGATGAATAGTGTTTTCGGGTGAATAGTATCCGCGTGAATAGTGATTTTCGAAAAAGGGACCCCGATCATCAAAAGCCCCAGAATATGAATGTGAGTTATTAGAAACTGAATTGGAGTAAAAATGAGTTCGTTTGAATGGATTTTAAAGATTCCGATTATTTATTGATAAAAATGCCCTCGTTGAGAACGTTGTAGATTTTAATAAGTTTATAGCCGATTAAATTTTTTAAAGCATGGAATTGGAAGTTAAGGCGCCCAATTAGAGGATTGCATGATCAATTTCATAATAGGATGATCGTGGAATATTTTTGGAATTTATTGGTGTTAAGTGAGGATTAAAATTTAAGTTAATTATATCATCAAATGTGTATGAAAGGATATGTATTAAAGAAGCACAATCCATGTGCTTGGATGAAGGCCAATGAGGTTAAGACATCTTTAAGTCAAAAAGTGAGTGATTAGTTGAAAGTTAATTAAAAGATAGGATGAGTTGTTAGTAATGAATTGGATGAAAGAATTAACCAATCAAAAGTGCTCATGATTAACTAATGGCATTTGAGTGATTATAAGGATAATTTAAGGGCAATTTTGGCATTGAAAGAGTGTTAAGTCGGTTGAGAGAGAGAGATAAGTCGGTGGAGAGGAGATGAAATCGTGAAGAGTGAGCTGAAACCGTGAGATAGAGCAGAAACCGAAAAGGGAGAGAGAGACGTGAGCTGAAGCAGAACCGAAGGAAGAAGCAGAAATTCTGCAGCCGTGAAGAGGAGGAGAAGAAGAAGAAGAAGAAGAGAGAACCCACCCTTTGTAACCTCTCAATCCCCTCTATCTTCATCAAGAAAGAGTGAGAGTAAGTGAAGTTGTTTTGTGTTTGGTTGCTGGAAATTTTTAGTTATTGATTTATATGAGATTTTGAAGAATTATTTGGGTTAAATCAAGGTTAATCATCATCAATATAAGATTGGAAGTGAAGGAAGAGAATCAAGAGGCTTGGATCAAGGTTGTTGAGAGGTAAGGGTTTGGGGTTTGATGAATTAAAGTTGATAAGATTAATTGATTTAGTTTAAGGTTGTAATGATTTAATGAATGAATTGTTGAAGTTTATGTGTGATTCTTTGGGTTGAGATGAAAAGGATAGATGCAGTTTATTGTATATTAGTATGTGATTAAATGATAAAAGTAGAAGTAATGGGATTATTTGGATGGTTAAATGTAATTATATGTGAGATTGTATGATGATTTAATGGAAGCTTTGAAAAGAAACATCAAATGATTGTGTTGTTGGAGATATATATATATATATATATATATATTAGTGTATGGTTTATGGTGTTTTTGCATGTATTTAAGTGATTCTAATATGTGAAGAAGTGGTATGAGGTTTGGATATGAGTTTATAGTGATTAGAACTAAAAAGATGCAAGAAAGTGGGAAACTTGAATGTTGAATAATTATATTAGAGCTTGATCAATTGTGGTTTTTATACATGTTGAGCTTATTTTAAAAGATTAAATGAGTTGTAGAAGGTTATGGGATGTAAGTGAGTGGGTTGGTATTAAAAGATCCAAGAGAGATGAAAATTGGAAAGATAAATAGTTAAGTTGGTTAAAGTTAAGTGTGGAGGTGAATTTGTCATCAAATAGATTGCATGTATTTTGATGATGGTTATAAAGTGTTTGAATACTTTGATGTCAAAGAAATAAATAGAAATGGATGTGAGAATATTAATTGGATAGTTGATGGAGTTGTGAATCTCTTGAGAATATATGTTGATAGATAAAATAATTGACTAGTTAATATATTTTTATTAGAAATCTATGTGAATGAATGGTGAAGTTCTTGAATGAATTTGATATGTTGGATTTAAAGTGAATAAGTTGTCGATATTGGAATAAGTTAGATGCAAAAAGTTGGGTTAGAAAGTAATTGAAAGACTAATCAAGAATATGGTGATATTATTCCTTAATGCATGGAATTTTAATAAAGTTGAAAGTGTGGTGCATTTATGAATCCTAAGCAAAGATGTTGGTTGAATCTAATTGTAGGAAAATCTTAAGAAGCAAAAGGAGTATTGGAGTGGTGGTGAAGAGATTGGAAGAGAATAGTGAGTGGTTTTATTTTATAAAGCATTTATGAATTTATTATATGAGAATTGAGTTAATTAATTGTTGTTTAGTAAAAGAGTTTATTATGCAATTTTATATTTACCTTAGCATATGATATATTTTATATGAATCGCATAAATATTTTATTAAATTGCAATTATGATCATTTGAGCATTGAAGTAATTTAGTATATTGAGTAATTATACTTGAGAATTATAAATGCTAAAGTTATTTATAAATAATAGGCTTCGGCCTTAGAAAAGTAAAGTTTTATTTCAAGAAATCAAAGAAAAGAAAAGTAAAATTTTTATTATGAAAATATTTTAGATGCCTATGGTTTACCCTATCCCCAGTTTAGTACCCGGCCGAATGCCCTATGCGTGATACGGTAGATGAGAGGAAGTCAATCAGTGAGATTTGAGTCTAGTCGACTCCTTGTGTGAGCGAGGCATGAGTGATCCGTATACACGTATAGGGTAGTGTAGTCGGTCCGCAGCGTGGGCCCGCTTTCGGAGACTACACATGGTAGATCCCCACTCCTAGTGGTTAGCTAGATTTTATATGCTACCACACCAGGAGGAGATATTCCCTGGGTTGCCTTTGGCGAGATAAAAGAGAAAAATAGAAAGGTTTATAAAAATTACTCAGTTTTGATAAAAGAGAAAAACACGTCAATAGGCGTGAAGTTTATTAAATTAGAACCGATTTCCAGTTTTGAGAAATAAAGAAAGATTTATAAGAATTACTCAGTTTTGTAATTTTAGTAAAATTTTAAAAAGATTATTAGTTTCTATTTTTGAAAAAGTTTCCCCACTTAATGTTTATAAATTATTAGAAAGATTATTAGTTTGCAAAGTATTTTGGGAGGAAGTATACACTTTAGAAAAAGAACATATTAATGAAAAGCTATTCACTCACTGAGTTTTATACTCACCACCCTATTTTCGTATTTTATAAAAATCCTCCCCAGGTACAGAAACGAGCCGTCAACCGGAAGAGACTCCATCAGACGCGTAAGTGGCCTGACGCAACAGCATCACTGCATAAGTTAGATTAAAAGTATAGTTCATGCATTCCATTCAATGTTTGATGATTAAGTTGTAAATAATATTTTGACGTTTATATAATATTTTGTATATATGAAATGCAGTATTTGATAAATTAATTTATCTATTTGCCTAAAATGAAAATGAAGTATATTTATGGATTTTAAATTGAAAATGTTTGTGATTGGATTGTGAAAATGATTTGAGGGCCTGAGGCCCAGTAGTGAAGAAATGTTTGTTATAGAAGTGTTAAATTTTGAAATTTACAGGGTGGCATGTTTGAAAAACAGTTGTTATGATGTCCAACTTTTTATAAATCTGTTTTATAAATGTTCAAATAAAAAGAAAATTTTTACCGCGTTTCAGCATTAACAGAAAGTATTTTAAAAAGTAAACGGCGTAGCTTTACGGGAACTTTCCAGTTGGATCAGATATCCTCTGGAGGGCTACCGTAAGGCGGCCGGCAGGCCTAGTAAGGAGAGGGGCCTGTCAGTGCATTACTCTGATGAAATCGATCGTATAGATCAGTCCAGACAGCATGAGCACTATCCATGTACAGAAGACTATCACCAATTTCCTTATCCACTGAATTCAGTAGCCATGAAATAACCAAACTATTACATCGTGACCAAACACCAAACAATAGATCTGTAGCAGGAGGTTGAGGAAGAGAACCATCAACAAAACCAAGTTTGTTCTTGACATTAAGAGCAATAAGCATGGATCGACGCCATGTATTGTAATTAGATCCATTGAGAAGATGGGAAACAAGAATCAAACCAGGATTGTCTCCATTGCGAAGAAAATATTGACTATTGGTATCATCCATGGTAGTTTGAACACGAGGAAGAGGATCGGGATCGTGCGGAGGTGTAATCGGACCAAAACGATTGGTGTTATTATTGTGTTGGCCACCCCCACGAGCCATGAATGAAAATCAGAGAAAGAGCAACGAAAGGAAGTGCTCTGATACCATATTACGAAGGCAGAGAATGAAAAGAAAAATCTTGTTTCATTACTTAGCACAATAACAAAACAAAGTTTATATATCTGAACCTATTGTGCAGCACAGCAAAAAAAACAAAATAACAACAATAACAAACAGTACAGCTGGCTAACCTACTGGAATACTTTATACACAACAAAATAACTAATTAAAATAGTAACTAATTTTTCTAATACTCACCATCTATCAAAACTCACCGTCTCTCTCATAGCCATCGTCTGACCCGGTCTACTCCCAAATTTACCCACACCCAAATCCTTTACTATCAACCCTTCAGCTGCATGGAACGAGATACAGCAGCCGATGCCAACGAAGGAGAAGATACGCAGGTGATCAAGGGCCTCCCTAGTGGTGCCGCTGTAGAGGGAGAAGATGGAGGGTGATCGATGTTCTGCTATTATTGGTGGTAGTGCTGGTTTAGAAATTTAAGTGTTTTGATACAAGTTGGGAAGCTAGTTTGGGAACCCAATGTTAGGCGAAATCGAGGAAGACAAATTGTTGAGTTGAGATAAAAGGGTGTTGATTTGCAGTTTCATTAGGTCCAAGGCTTGCTTGAGGAGTTCTGCCATAGCAGGAGTCATGTTAGAGGTGCTGTCAAGGCCAGAGGGAGGCCTTCAATGGGCAGGGTTTGCAAAATTAGCTTCAACGTGGTTTTGATGCGTGAAATGTTTCCATGAGCTGAGAAGAAATAGACTTTGACCCCATGAATACGCACTTTATTGGAAAGTTGAACAAATGGGCTCATGCGACCAAGAGCAAACCATCGAAGCATCACAACATGAAGTTCATCACTTGATCTACTCTCCATTTTCATTTTCTCTGGATTGTTCTTGATTTGACTATATTGCTCCGCAAATTCATATATAAAATCGGTGGTTGATACGATGATGTTCTCTATATTGTTCTTGATATGACTGGCTGGTGATTGATGGTAATAAAGACTGGACTGTTCTCCATTTTTTTAAAAAAAAAACTCAATTTTTAATTTTTGTTTTAAATTTATTCACCATTTTTGTAAATGCAATCTCCAATGTTTATCCAGACTGATGGTTTTGGTCGCTAGTTCTAAGGCCAACTCTAATGCACCAAATTGGTGCCAAAATGGTCTCCAATGGGAACATTAATATGCAAGTTCTAAGACAAATATTTGGTGTTGATGAATAGTACAATATCAAATTTGATGTTATACTATTCATCAACATCAAATATTTTCATTCACAATAAATTAATTTATTTAAAATATATAATAAATTATTATAAAAAAATATATATCATTTGAAATGTTTTATTGAGATCTTTAAAATGAGTATAATATTGAATATATTTTAATGTATTTTTAAATTTTTAATAATATTAATTAAAAGATTATGTATAAAATATTTTTTAAAGATGTCATTTACATCAATTTGGTGTTAAATACATTGAAGTGTAAAAGAATTTGATATAAAAAAATTTGATGTTAACACCAAAATGATATAAATTTTGATGTTATACATGACTTAGGCCAACTCCAATGGAGCACCAAATTGGTGTAAAACATCAATTTGGTGTAATTTTGGTCTCCAATGTAGACACTAAAATGTAAGTTTCAAGGTAAAAATTTGGTGTTGATGAATAGTACAACACTAAATTTGGTGTTATACTATTCATCAACACCAAATATTTTCATTCACAATAAATTAATTTATTTAAAATATATAATAAATTATTATAAAAAAAATATATCACCTGAAATGTTTTATTGAGATCTTTAAAATGAGTATAATATTAAATATGTTTTAATGTATTTTTAAATTTTTAATAATATTAATTAAAAAATTATGTATAGAATATTATTTGAAGATGTCATTTATATCAATTTGATGTCAAATACATTGTAGTGTCAAAGAATTTGATGTAAAAAAATTTGATATTAACATCAAAATGATATAAATTTTGGTACATCACATTGAAGGTGGCCTTAAAGCTGCGACTCATTAATTTCAGGGAATCTTCGCTTTGATTGCATAAGCGGAAATTTCGCATGGCACCCTAGGAAAATCTATAGAAAGCCCAACTTAACACCTGTAAATAAGCGTGAATTCTTAGTGTTTTGGCATCAAGTAGAAGAAGCAGATAAAAGCAGTCAGAGTTCAAAGAGTGAGGCAGAGGCATGTTAGACTAGAGCAAGATTCCAGGGAGCTTCAATTATGGAATTATCGAATTTTCTTTCCTTCTTTATTAATTTAATTATGGAATTTTCTCTTGTAATATTTGTTCCTCTTGTCTTTATCATGTTGAACTAAATTTTTATATCTAGGCTACAATATAACTTAATCATGATTTTAATTTATTCAATGATACAATAATATTTTATAATTGATTTTTACTCTTGTATTCTATTTTATTAGTTTTTAATGCTAGTCGATTAATTTAGGTCTATTAATTGATTAGATCATAGAACTCTGATGTTATTGAAAGAAGTGTTATGAGACCAAAAATCAATGAATTAGTATAATTCTTATGGAATAGACATATATTCATATGATTGTGTAATTGTGTATGGATAATTTGAATTTAGTGAACTCAAGTTAGATGATCTATATAGAAATACAGTCAGGTTTGTTAATTTGGGTAAGTGCTTGACCATTGATAGAGACTTGCTACTAATTTAAAATTATCCGATTAAATACAAGATAAAAACTATCTTTTGAATGGTGGGAATAAATTAAATGAAATAGTCAAGTGAAGTTGTATGCCTAAAATAATATTAAACTTTTGATTTTACGTTACCAATTAATTGTTAGTTTAATTATGTAGCTTTTACTTTCTTAATTCAAATCTAATTTCGATATTCTAGATAAAGTTGTCTTTAATCAATTTTGATATTTAATGCAAAATTTGCAGCTATCCCTGTAGGTCGACCTTGACTTTCTACTACATTACAAAGCAGACCATGTATACTTACACGTATGTATTTAGAGCATTAATAAAATAGTCAGTCAAGTTGTTGGCACCATTGTGGGGAACAATGTGTCAAATTTTAGTATAAATGTCAATATCAGTTGGAACAATTTTACTTCATTATTTATTTATTTTTTCTTTTAAAGTTGATATCGAATAGTGATAATAGATATAGCTTTATTCAAAGCAATAAGCACGACCACCACCAATAATATTCAAAAGTGGCTTTTGATAAATAATGAGATTATCCTAATTAAGTACTTTTGTTCACAACTAACACAAGTAATATTAATTTTTTTTTGAGGTTGATATCAATAACACATTATTTATAGGGGAATTTATTGGTTTTACCCAAATCAATTTTTTTTTTTTTTGTTTTTACTCAGCTATTTAAAAAAATTTGATTTTAACCTCCCAAACAAATTATTTCCATTGTATACCCAAGATGACCAAAATACCCTTAAGTTAAAATCACTAAAATACTCAAATATGAAATTACCAAAATACCCTTAAGTTAAAATGACTAAAATGCCCAAATATGAAATTACGAAAATAACCTTCTTCCTCCTCCTACCAATATTCTCCATTTTCCATCTTTTCCATTGCAGCTGAAAATTACGAAAATTTGGACTAGAAGGGATTTTTTAGATCCATTGCAGCTGAAAAACAATTTATTGAGGGGATTAGTCATTTGAGCTTCTTCAACCATTGAAGTTTTTGGATCCATTGAAGGTTTACACCATTGAAGGTTTTGAAGATTCTTTTTCCATTTGAGTTTGAAAGGTAATGTATGAGTTTTTTTGGTTGGTTTTTAGGTTGTTTTGTTCATATTGCTAGCTAAAAGACTATAAGAATGATTTGGTTGTGAGATCTAAATGTTTATGAAATCTGCGACGAAATCTGAAAAATCTGAAACGAAATCGGTTTTTCGTGACCGATAATCGATTTTCCACTCTGTGGGATCGGTTTTTCAGAGCCCCGGTTACTGAAAAACCGATCCCAATTTTCCCCGGTTTTCGATTTTTCAGTGGATGAAAAATCGAGATCGGTTTTTCATTTGAAAAACTGGGCTGAAAAACCACGATTTTTCAGTCACTGAAAAACCAATCCCGGTTTTCTAGTGGCTGAAAAACCGAAACCTAATTAAGGTTTTTGAGAGAATGAAAAACCGATAACTTCATTGGAAAACTGAATTTAACACATTTTTCATGGTTTTTTATATGTTTGTGTTGCTATGTATTAAATATGATTCGATATGATTATATTTTGTAATATTACCCTATTGAAATGAGATTTAATTATCATTTGATTTGAATGTTGCAGGAATGGCTCAAGAGACCGTTGTAATCAACTTTGACGGAGAGTGGAATGGATGTAATTACATTGGAGGGGAGTCGATCATGTGTGGGGTCCACAAAAATAGTAGTTTTTCATCATTGGTGGATGTTGTATACAGAGAGGCTGCTATTGATAGAAGAAGGTGGGAAATCCGTATATATTATTTACTACAAAGTACAACAAATTGTCAGGTTAAAAAGATACGTATCATGTCCGATCTTGGTGTTGTTGGTTTGATGGCGATAAAAAATATTGATGTTAAAGAGATTTATATCGATAAGATTGCCAGAGATTTTGGAGTTAGGGTTAGTAGGCGTACCGTTCGTCCATTTGTCACTGATTCAATTCCAGACATAAGACATAACGAGGCAAATATGGATAGACCAGTAAATCCACATATGGTTGAAAGTCATTTTTATCTCACTTCAGGTATTGGGAGCAATCAAGTTGATACTTCTGTCACCCCATTTACATCGGTTGAAAGTCCCATTCGTGACGTTAATGATGACTATACGAATTATGGTATTGATGATGAAGATGAAGACATAGATGATAATGGTGATGGAATACAAGATAGTGATGAAGAGCAAACCGGAGATAGTGATGAAGAGGAAACTCGATTTGATGATGTCGCAGAAGAAGAAGAGTTTTCAGAAATAAGATTTTCAGGTTTACAATTTCAGAACAATCCTTCACAATTATATTGGATTGTTCCTGGTGTAGAATTGGGGGACATTGAAGCTACTTCAAGCGCTACGTCAACCGTCTACCAACGTGGTACGTTGTATAAAGGAGCATTCTTTACTAGTAAAGAAGAAATGACTATAGCTATTCGCGAATATGCTCTTAAAGCTAAGTTTGAATATCGGGTTAGACGTTCGGACACGGAGCGATTTGAAGCCGGTTGTAAAGATAAAACTTGTAGCTTTAGTGTTCGTGCAAGATGCAGAAAGGGTTGTTCAATGTGGTTTGTGTTGAATTATGTAGCGGAACACACGTGTCGTCAAACAGCCATGGAATCACATATGAAGAGTGTGAAGGCTATTGTGATCGGAAAATTGTATGCAGGAAAGGTGGGAAGAGATCTTTATACACCTAATCGTTTGGTTGGAGAAATGCTAGAGCAATATGGAGTGCAAATCTTATATAGTAAAACTTGGAAGGCTTTACAATATGCAAAGAAACTAGCATATGGGCAAGCGGATGAATCATATCAACAGCTTCCGTCCTACTTCGAGATGTTAAAACTTTCAAACCCCGGCACAATGACATCAATTAAGACAGATGAAAACAACCGGTTCTTGTATTCCTTCGTTGTACTTGGAGCTTCTATTGAGGGTTTTCGGTCTTACATGAGACCGGTTGTTGCTATTGATGCCACTCATTTGAAAGGTGAATATAAAGGGGTGATTTTTTTTGCTGAGTGCAAAGATGGGTCGGAGATGATTTATCCCATCACCTTTGGATTTGCTGACGGAGAGTCAGACAATTCGTGGACTTGGTTCCTAAAAAGGTTGAAAAGAGCAATCGGGGTGTCAGACGAGTTGGTGATCATATCGGATCGTCATAAGAGCATATCGAATGGGATGAAAGCAGCTTTTCCTGAAGTCCCACATGTGTTATGTTTTTTCCACTTGTGGCAAAACCTTAAGCAACAGTGTAAAAAGCGTTCGGATGTGGAAAATGCATTTTACAATGCAGCATACTGTTATGTGCCCGACGAATGCAACAGAATATTGGAAGAAATGCGTGCATTGCATCCGACCACACATACAACTTTGGTTAAGGCTGGAGTGAGCAGGTGGTCACGAGCACATTGTCCAAGAAAAAGATATGAAATGATGACTACCAACATTGCAGAGTCGCTTAACAATTGCATGATGCAAGCACGTCGTTTGCCAATAACAACTGCACATGAATATGTAAGAAATGTATTGCAGAGATGGTTTAATAATAGACGTGTTGCTGCTGAGAAGCTCACAACGTATGTTACTACCGCAGCATACGATCGTATCATGTTGGCAAAAGATTTATCCACGGAAGGTAGCGTATATCCCATTGCAGAACCGTATCATTACAATGTCATACATTATAGCAAAGGAGATGCGATGATTGACATTCAACAGCACACATGTACGTGTAAGCAGTGGAACCTTGATCAGTTGCCATGTGTTCATGCATGTGCTGTGGCCAGGTATGGTAATTATACATTGTTTTTTTTAGTATTTCATGTCATAGCATAACACTTAAATTGTTGATACATGTCAGGTTCAAGGGCGTCAGTTGTGATACACTTTGCAGTCAGTACTATAGCGTGGAGTGGCTAAAAGCTGCATATGCACGTCCGATTAATCCCATCCCTAAATTGGCCAGTTGGAATGTTTCAGCGGAAGTTAGAAGTATGGTTGTATTACCACCGAAAGGTAAAAGACAAGCAGGTAGGCCGAAGGAGGTTCGGATTCCTTCAGCTGGGGAAGATCCTCGTCGAAAAAAGTGTGGAAGATGTGGTCAAAGGGGACACAACCGTCTTCGTTGCCCTAACCCCCCAACTTCTATCAGTGAAGGGACAAGCGCAGAAGTGGATGTGGATGTTGGAACGAGTTCAAATGCTACTGAAAATGAGTCACGCTCTCGAAGATGTTGCTTGTGTCATGAGACTGGACACAACCAACGTCGATGTGTATTACGGTTTCCTACTCCCGATCCAGAAATAGCTACTGACGGAAATGATGATTAGCAATTGATTGACATTTTGTTTATGCATGTTTTATGTAAACGTTTTTATATTAATTACTCAATTATGTATTAATACAGCTGTATAAATTATTCCATGTGTATTGTTTTTGGCTCATTTCATATCATCTCGGAACCATTAAAATCGGTTTTTCACGAAGCCTGGAAAACCGGTATCGGTTTTCCAGATATGGTGAAAAACCGATCAAGTTGCCTTTCATTTCCCCAACGTAGAGGTATGTCGATCGGTTTTTGAGTAACTCTGAAAAACCGGTATCGGTTTTCCATGCCTCCTCGAAAACCGATCCACTGCCACCACTTGTTTCAACACGCCAAGTGTGGATCGGTTTTTAAGGGGTCTTCAAAAACCGGTATCGATTTTTCATGTACTCCTAAAAACCGGTTTTTACTTGGGTTGATTTTATTTCTATTTGTATGTTCATTTTATTTCCCTTTACATGAATTATTTATATAAATCGTTATATTTAAATATATTATATAGATTAGGGAGCGTATTATTTTATTACAAACTATATCATTATTTTAAAATCATTATATATTAATTTTATCATTTATTAATATTCATATAATATTGGTAATAATTAATAAATATACCTTTACTATAATATGTGTTATCTTGATATATCATATTAATATGGTTAATATTTTTCATATCATTTTACAATTATTATAACTATAATCCTAATATGGCTTATAACTTATATGGATGTAATATTAATATTTAATAATATATATATATAAATGTTATTATTATATTAATATATGTTAACATTATATTAATATATTCATTAATATAACATTATATTCACATTAACCTTAATATAACATATTACATTAACCTTATATAATATATTAATAATTATTAAATATGTTAATATAATGTTTAATATAATGTTAATATAATGTTAATATAATATTATGTTAATCTAATGTTAATATAATAATATAATGTTAATCTAACGTTAATATATTAATATAATGTTAATAATATAATGTTAATATAATGTTCATATATTAATATAATGTTAATATAATATTAATTTAATGTTAATATAATGTTAATCTAATGTTAATATAATAATATAATGTTAATCTAATGTTAGTATAATGTTAATATAATGTTAATATAATGTTAATATAATGTTAATATAATATAATAATCTAATGTTAATATAATAATATAATGTTAATCTAACGTTAATATAATTAATAATAATGTTAATATAATGTTAATAATATAATGTTAATATAATGTTCATATATTAATATAATGTTAATATAATATTAATTTAATGTTAATATAATGTTAATATAATAATATAATGTTAATCTAATGTTAACATTATATTAACCTTAATATAACATTATATTAACATTATATTATATATGAACATTATATTAACATTATATTATATTAACATTAGATTAACATTAGATTAACATTAGATTAATATTATATTAACATTATATTATTAACATTATACCAATATATTGACATTATATTAACACTAACATTATACTAATATATTAACATTAGATAATATTATATAACATTATATTATTAACATTATACCAATATATTGACATTATATTAACATTATATTAACACTAACATTATACTAATATATTAACATTAACAGGAAGATTAACATTAGATTAACATTATACTAACATTAATATATTAACATTATATTAACACTAACATTAATATTAACATTATATTAACATTATACTAACATTAATATATTAACATTATATTAACAAACATTAATATAACATTATATTATTTATTTATATATTATATTAACATTATATTATTAACTATAATGTTTAATTAAAATGATTTGTTGGCAAATAGTTTATATAGAATGTAATACCATCAAATAAATATTTAAATTTATTTATATACAATTTCTCCATCATCATCCTCAAACCATTTTCCAAAATTATTAACTTGATACATCGACTTTGAGTGGTCATATATAGCTCTGGCAAGCTCTACCCTAAGTGCAATAGCATCTGCAACGATCTCGCGTTTTTTTTATTTCTATGTACTCGTTCTTGACTGCAAAAGGTCGCGTACGTACATGCAAACATATGCTCCGCAACTCGTCCTGTATATATCATAATATATAAACTATATACATTAAGATAATTAACATTAACATATTTAAATATCATAATATATAAACTATAATGTTAATCATAACATATATTAATATAATTATCTTAATGTTAATATATTAACATTAATATAATTATATTAACGTAATCAAATATCATAATATATAAACTACATATATTAATTAAGCTATAATTATATATTAATGTTAATCATAACATATATTAATATAATTATATTATTTTAATATATATTAACATTATTATATTAACATTAACATATATTAACATCAAGATAATTAAATATCATAATATAAATTATATATATTAATTAAGTTATAAACTTACTCACCCATCAAGTTGCTGGGGCACAACTGTTCGTTGAAGACGCTGAACTTTCCACCGCTGATCCACGGGTGGCATATCTACCCGTGTCTGCTCATAAAATCCCAAGAACCGCAACAAAACAGGCATAAAACATACTAGCGGCTCAAGTGGCTGTCGTCGATGGGCTATGTCAACATTCGCCAAGGGATCATATATTATGATTCTTTGCTCTCTAAGGTGCACCTCACATAGGACCCGGTGTGATTGCTCCAAGCTACACAGTAGTAACACCTGCATTTCAGAATGTTACTATTGTAAGGACTAGTTCAGATAATCATGTAATAAATATTAACGTTCAAACTACACTTACACTATCAACCCGCCACCACGGGACTGATGCGTTTATAAGTCCACGACTGAACGCAAGCCACTCTTCGGGTACATCAGCTGTAACTGGATCAAACGTTCTTTGTTTGTCGACGTAATGCTGCTTGTAATACGCTGTCATCAAACCCTACATGATAAAAATTAAACATGTTACTACTAATCAACCGAATGTAACATGAAATTGTAAATGCATAACTAACTTAAATGTAAATACTTACAAACAAAGAACTGCTATGGACAGCGTATCTATAGTCTCTCATTCTTAGGCACATCAAATAAGAATCGATGTGCTCATTCATCAACCACATGTCCACATTCTCGAGGGTGACCAATGTGGTTGGTATCACAGCATATGGCAAACGATCAATCCTACGCCTACAATTCAAAAAAAAAGTATTAAACATTATTATATATTTTCTTACATTAACAATAATGATACAAAAATTAGAAACGTTAACGTTTTTTTTTTTTTTTTAAATATACCTAAGATCCAATGTGGTTGCAGCTTTATATTTATTATAGACCACTTCTACGGGGTCTGTAGACTCTGCCACCTCCTCCGCCTGCTGTTGGGCCACTTTCTTTTTCTTTTTCGCTGGCCCCGGATCAGTGTACGATGTCCGTAGAGGTGTTGCTGGCTTTGTCTTTCATTTGCCCCGTTCATCCTGCAGTTGTAAGTAAATTAAAAACATGTATAATATTAATATTAACAATTATCTTTCAGAATGCAACATAATAGGGATACAAAGTCTACCTGGTCATGCTCACGCTCAGTGTCTGCAGCAGATACACCTCCTAAGTCCGTATGGGAGTGGTCACCCTGCTCCTCCTCTTGCTGGGGTGACTGCTGAGGTGGCTGCTGGTCACCCTGCTCCTCCTCCTGCTGGGGTGACCGATAAGGTGGCTGATGATCACCCTGCTGCTCCTCCTGCTGGGGTGACTGCTGAGATGGCTGCTGGTCACCCTGTTTCTCCTCCTGATGGGGTGACCGATGAGGTGGCTGCTAGTCACCCTGCTCTTCCTTCTGATGGGGTGATCGATGAGGTGGCTGCTGGTCACCCTACTCCTCCTCTTGATGGGGTGACTGATGAGGTGGCTGCTGGTCACCTTGCTCCTCTCCTCCTGCTGGGGTGACCGATGAGGTGGCTGCTGCTCACCCTGCTCCTCCTCCTGATGGGGTGACTGCTGAGGTGGTTGATGATCACCCTCCTTCTCCTGCTGGGGTGATCGATGAGGTGGCTGCTGGTCACCCTACTCCTCCTCCTGATGGGGTGACTGCTGAGGTGGCTGATGATCACCCTCCTCCTCCTCATGGATGGCTGACTAGCCTACATCAATAGGCGACCAACGGACACCCTCGTCCTGATGTGGTGGTGGTGGTGGTGATGGGTAATACATGTCAAAGCTCCCACCATCATCATCATCGTCGTCGTCTGGATCATGCCCACCAACCGGATGCCTGGGAATATGTAAATGCTTTTCCACCCATCTCAGCCTATTATCTATCTCCCTTACCATCTGAAAGGTTGCCTTTTGCCTCCTATCCATTTTACTTAACTTCTTATGGGTTGTCTTCTATAAATCCACAATAAACTCAAACAACCGCTTCACCTGTTTCATAGAATCATAAATATATATCATTTTACATATTACCCTATATTTTAAAAAAATTTGACAGAGTCTCCCCTGTTTTTTGAGTATCCAAGAAAATACAACCTGCATATTTAAACAAATTACACTTCGTCTATCATATTTAGAGACTCCGTCTCTTTTTCACACTCCGTACTACTACATAACATGTCCACATCTTTTGCATTTACTACAATTGAAATTTATTGAATAATTTTATTATATAAATAGAATATTTGTACCTCATAATCTACGTGCTGTACATAATGTGCCTTCTTTGTCCGAAATTCTGATAAGGTATCATTTGATTCGGATTGCATGCTTCAGACGTCTTTAAGTGGCTGATCGTCACCCTCCACCTCATCATCATCCTCTATCTCAGCCTCATCCCCTACACCATCATCATGGTCATCATCATCGTTATCATCATAATCATCATCACTCCCCCCGCTGCCATATTTATGTACTTCATCATGAACTATATGATTCGGATTAAACGATTTCCAATAATCCATCTCTCTCTCGGCGTCAGTAGGCTCCAAGGTTTGCCTAATGCCAACTATCTGCATTATATCAATATATTTAGTTATACTACAATTATATACTTAATATAAATAACGATAGTTATAACAAACAAATAATTGACACAAATTTAGGTTGTTTGCCACTTACGGGGGGAAATCATTTAGGCTGTGTATATTTGTCGGTGTTCTCTTCAGTGATCGTCTCATATATCTTGGTAGATCGCTTTCCAGGTTCTGGGTCTTTTTTGATATCTTCTCCCGTAACACTGGGAACAACTCCACTAACCACCACTATAATGTAACAATGATTAAACAAAAAACATACATATAGTTAGTAATGGTAAGATAATATATAATGCAAAATTGATTAAAACATACATATAACCATATATAGTTAATGTAATAGAAGGAAGCAATAAATATTGAAAGTATTAGTTATACCTGAAATGCTAACACATAGCCATAAATATTAATGGTCTTTGGTGGATTTCTGACCCGCTCTTCATTAAGTGCCTTGCCGAGACAGTGTAACAAGACACTATAGCATAATGTGCCCCAAGGGAATGTCTTCCATCTCTCTGTACTCTCAATGAGGACCCACATAAACGGATAAATGCTAGCTCTATCATCTAGTCCCATAAGAGATGGAAAGCAATCCCTACATTCGTCAACTTTAAAAGATCTTCATCATCTATCGGATCCTGCCCTGCACAGTCTCCCTCCCCTCTATGACTTCTTGCCTCAAAAAATGTGATCAACTTCCTCACCTCCGGCGACACTCCATTAAACATTCGCCCTAGGAGACCGTTTGGATCATTTGGAGCTATTTAGAAGATTTTACGGTCGATGCCCCAAAAGGAAGTCCAGTCACCAACAGAAACTCTTGTTTCCCAAACCTATAGCTTCTCTCCTCAATTTCAAACCACCTCTCATCACGGCGTGCATCCGCGACCTTTATCTCTCTAGCAAGCACCCACAAAATCACAGAACCAGCAGCCGTATGATTAGTTATCCTCAAAATATGTCCGAACAGACATTTTGCTTTGAACCGGTCGTATAGGTTTCTTCTATTTATAACTGCAATTATCTTATTAACCAATCTTTGACCAATATGTGTGTTCCCGCTCGTATGTTTGTCAATTGTTTGTGAACTATATTTATAGTTGAAATTCATCTGTAGGAAAGAAAAACAGGAAAGAAATCATCAGTAGGGATATAAACTGAATCGGTTTTTGAACTGAATCGGTTTTTGAAGGCATCTGAAAAACCGGTTAATGAAATCGATCGGTTTTTGAAGGTATCTGAAAAACCGGTTAATGAAATCCATCAGTTTTTCACTAAGGTTTTCCACGATCGGTTATTCATTTCGGTTTTCCACGATCGGTTATCCATAATCGGTTTTCCACGATCGGTTTTTCATTTCGGTAACAAATGAAAAACCGATAATAAAAAACTGATCGTGAAAAACCGAAATGAATAACCGATGGTGGAAAACCGATTGTGGAAAATCGATCATCCCGACGACTCTTCTCTCGTCAAAATCGGCAATTTTCAACAGAAAAACGTCCAAACACACTCAAATCCAACCTATTCTAAACCTAATAATCCTAAACTAACATCCATAACACAACAAATATCTCAAAATCCCAAATCTCAATCAAAACATACAACAAACATATCAAAATCTAACCTTCACACTTTCTGCAGGTTCGCCGGCAGTAGGAGCTGCTCGGGGAAGGTCGGCAACGTCGCGGGAATGGCCGGAAACATCGTGGGGAAGCTGGGGTCGCGATCGATATATTAATGTTAGTGTTAATATAATGTTAATTTATTAATGTTAGTATAATGTTAATATAATGTTAATATTAATGTTAGTGTTAATATAATGTTAATATATAATGTTAGTATAATGTTAATATAATGTTAATATTAATGTTAATGTTAATATCTTAGTATAATGTTAGTGTTAATATAATGTTAATATAATGTCAATATATTGTTATACTGTTAATAATTAATGTTAATATAATATCCTATTATAATATTAATCTAATGTTAGTGTTAATATAACGTTAATATAATGTCAATATATTGGTATAATGTTAATAATATAATGTTAATATAATATTAATCTAATGTTAATCTAATGTTAATATAATATAAATGTTAATATAATGTTCATATATTAATATAATGTTAATATAATGTTCATATATTAATATAATGTTAATATAATGTTATATTAAGGTTAATATAATGTTAATCTAATATTAATATATTAACATTATATTATTAACATTATATTAACATTATATTATTAATATTAGATTAACATTATATTAACATTATACTAACATTAGATTAACATTAGATTAACATTATATTATTATATTAACATTAGATTAACATTATATTAACATTAGATTAATATTATATTAACATTATATTAATATATGAACATTATATTAACATTATATTATTAACATTATATTAATATATTAACATTAGATTAACATTATATTATTATATTAACATTAGATTAATATTATATTAACATTATATTAACATTAGATTAACATTATATTAACATTAACCTTAATAATATATTAACATTATATTATATAATCTAATGTTAATATAATGTTATATTAAGGTTAATGTGAATATAATGTTATATTAATGAATATATTAATATAATGTTAACATATATTAATATAATAATATCTACATTTGTATTATATATATTATTAAATATAATGTTAACATATATTATTCACGGTTATTAATGTAACTCATTTTTCTTTTATATAAACTATTTTATATGATAAAATTTATAAATAAAAATATTCATATGAATTATAATTATTTTTATCTTTTATTTTTATTTTACTTTACTTTATTATAAATTACATACATTTATTAGATAAAATACTATAAATGTAGTTTGATTAGTAACTTTAATAATAAATATATGCATTTTGATTACATACATTTATTTGTAATCTTAATAGCAACTATCATCATAAATAAGACATATCTTTAAATTAAGTTTTTATTTATTCTTTCAAGTATATTAAATTTGAACTTCTCTCATTAAAAAAAAAAAAAAAATTAAAGTTAGCGCACAATCAACTCACAATTAATATGTTTTTATTTTTATACTTGTATTAAGAATATTATTTTAAGAAATTTTGCTTACAATTTTATAAGAGATAAAGTTACATATTCTTTATTGGTTATATATTTTAACTATTTTTATTTCATATAATGTTTTTCTAACAATTGAAGGAAATATTGCAAAAAAATTTCATATATAAAAGTGCCCCCCCTCACATAAATTTCTGGGTCCGCCACTGTTATTAATATTACATCCATATAAGTTATAAGCCATATTAGGATTATAGTTATAATAATTGTAAAATGATATGAAAAATATTAACCATATTAATATGATATATCAAGATAACACATATTATAGTAAAGATATATTTATTAATTATTACAAATATTATATGAATATTAATAAATGATAAAATTAATATATAATGATTTTAAAATAATGATATAGTTTGTAATAAAATCATACGCTCCCTAATCTATATAATATATTTAAATATAACGATTTATATAAATAATTCATGTAAAAGGAAATAAAATGAACATACAAATAGAAATAAAATCAACCTAAGTAAAAACTGGTTTTTAGGAGTACATGAAAAACCGATACCAGTTTTTGAAGACCCCTTAAAAATTGATCCACACTTGGCGTGCTGAAATAAGTGGTGGCAGTAGATCGGTTTTCGAGGAGGTATGGAAAACCGATACCAATTTTTCAGAGTTACTCAAAAACCGATCGACATATCTCTACGTTGGGGAAACGAAAGGCAACTTGATCGGTTTTTCACCATATCTGGAAAACCGGTACCGGTTTTCCAGGCTTCGTGAAAAACCGATTTTAATGGTTTCGAGATGATATGAAATGAGCCAAAAACAGTACACATGGAATAATTTATACAGCTGTATTAATACATAATTGAGTAATTAATATAAAAACATTTACATAAAACATGCATAAACAAAATGTCAATCAATTGCTAATCATCATTTCCGTCAGTAGCTATTTTTGGATCGGGAGTAGGAAACCATAATACACATCGATATTGGTTGTGTCCAGTCTCATGACACAAGCGACATCTTCGAGAGCGTGGCTCATTTTCAGTAGCATTTAAACTCGTTCCAACATCCACATCCACTTCTGCGCTTGTCCCTTCACTGATAGAAGTTAGGGGGTTAGGGCAACGAAGACGGTTGTGTCCCCTTTGACCACATTTTCCACACTTTTTTCGATGAGGATCTTCCCCAGTTGAAGGAATCCGAACCTCCTTCGGCCTACCTGCTTGTCTTTTACCTTTCGGTGGTAATCCAACCATACTTCTAACTTTCGTTGAAACATTCCAACTGGCCAATTTAGGGACGGGATTAATCGGACGTGCATATGCAGCTTTTAGCCACTCCACGCTATAGTACTAACTGCAAAGTGTATCACAACTGACGCCCTTGAACCTGACATGTATCAACAATTTAAGTGTTATGCTATGACATGAAATACTAAAAAAAACAATGTATAATTACCATACCTGGCCACAGTACATGCATGAACACATGACAATTGATCAAGGTTCCACTGCTTACACGTACATGTGTGCTGTTGAATGTCAACCATCGCATCTCCTTTGCTATAATGTATGGCACTGTAATGATACGGTTCTGCAATGGGATATATGCTACCTTCCGTGGATAAATCTTTTGCCAACATGATACGATCGTATGCTACGGTAGTAACATACGTTGTGAGCTTCTCAGCAGCAACATGTCTATTATTAAACCATTTTGCAATACATTTCTTACATATTCATGTGTAGTTGTTATTGGCAAACGATGTGCTTGCATCATGCAATTGTTAAGCGACTCTGCAATGTTGGTAGTCATCATTTCATATCTTCTTCTTGGACAATGTGCTCGTGACCACTTGCTCATTCCAGCCTTAACCAAAGCTGTATGTGTGGTCGGATGCAATGCACGCATTTCTTCCAATATTCTGTTGCATTCGTCAGCACATAACAGTATGCTGCATTGTAAAATGCATTTTCCACATCCGAACGCTTTTTACACTGTTACTTAAGGTTTTGCCACAAGTGGAAAAAACATAACACGTGTGGGACTTCAGGAAAAGCTGCTTTTATCCCATTCGATATGCTCTTATGACGATCCGATACGATCACCAACTCGTCTGACACCCCGATTGCTCTTATCAACCTTTTTAGGAACCAAGTCCATGAATTGTCTGACTCTCCGTCAGCAAATCCAAAGGCGATGGGATAAATCATCTTCGACTCATCTTTGCACGCAGCAAAAAAAATCACCCTTTTGTATTCACCTTTCAAATGAGTGGCATCAATAGCAACAACCGGTCTCATGTAAGACCGAAAACCCTCAATAGAAGCTCCAAGTGCAACGAAGGAATACAAGAACCGGTTGTTTTCATCTGTCCTAATTGATGTCATTGTGCCGGGGTTTGAAAGTTTTAACATCTCGAAGTAGGACGGAAGCTGTTGATATGATTCATCCGCTTGCCCATATGCTAGTTTCTTTGCATATTGTAAAGCCTTCCAAGCTTTACTATATAAGATTTGCACTCCATATTGCTCTAGCATTTCTCCAACCAAACGATTAGGTGTATAAAGATCTCTTCCCACCTTTCCTGCATACAATTTTTCGATCACAATAGCCTTCACACTCTTCATATATGATTCCATGGCTGTTTGACGACACGTGTGTTCCGCTACATAATTCAACACAAACCACATTGAACAACCCTTTCTGCATCTTGCACGAACACTAAAGCTACAAGTTTTATTTTTACAACCGGTTTCAAATCGCTCCGTGTCCGAACGTCTAACCCGATATTCAAACTTAGCTTTCAGAGCATATTTACGAATAGCTATAGTCATTTCTTCTTTACTAGTAAAGAATGCTCCTTTATACAACGTACCACGTTGGTAGACGGTTGACGTAGCGTTTGAAGTAGCTTCAATGTCCTGCAATTCTACACCAGGAACAATCCAGTATGGTTGTGAAGAATTGTTCTGAAATTGTAAACCTGAAAATCTTATTTCTGGAAACTCTTCTTCTTCTGCGACATCATCAAATCGAGTTTCCTCTTCATCACTATCTCCGGTTTGCTCTTCATCACTATCTTGTATTCCATCACCATTATCATCTATGTCTTCATCTTCATCATCAATACCATAATTCGTATAGTCATCATTAACGTCACGAATGGGACTTTCAACCGATGTAAATGGGGTGACAGAAGTATCAACTTGATTGCTCCCAATATCTGAAGTGAGATAAAAATGACTTTCAACCATATGTGGATTTACTGGTCTATCCATATTTGCCTTGTCATGTCTTATGTTTGAAATTGAATCAGTGACAAATGGACGAACGATACGCCTACTAACCCCAGCTCCAAAATCTCTGATAATCTTATCGATATAAATCTCTTTAACATCAATATTTTTTATCGCCATCAAACCAACAACACCAAGATCGGACATGATACGTATCTTTTTAACCTGACCATTTGTTGTACTTTGTAGTAAATAATATATACGGATTTCCCACCTTCTTCTATCAATAGCAGCTTCTCTGTATACAACATCCAACAATGATGAAAAACTACTATTTTTGTGGACCCCACACATGATCAACTCCCCTCCAATGTAATTACATCCATTCCACTCTCCGTCAAAATTGATTACAACGATCTCTTGAGCCATTCCTACAACATTCAAATCAAATGATAATTAAATCTCATTTCAATAGGGTAATATTACAAAATATAATCATATCGAATCATATTAAATACATAGCAACACAAACATATAAAAAAACCATGAAAAAGGTGTTAAATTCGGTTTTTCAGTGAAGTTATCGGTTTTTCATTCTCTCAAAAACCTTAATTCGGGATCGGTTTTTCAGTGACTGAAAAACCATCGGTTTTTCAGCCCGATTTTTCAGCTGAAAAACCAGAAAACCGGGGAAAACTGGGATCGGTTTTTCAGTAACCGGGGCTCTGAAAAATCGATCCCATAGAGTGGAAAACCAATTATCGGTCACGAAAAACCGATTTCGTCGCAGATTTTTCAGATTTCATCGCAGATTTCATAAACATTTAGATCTCACAACCAAATCATTCTTATAGTCTTTTAGCTAGCAATATGAACAAAACAACCTAAAAACCAACAAAAAAAAACTCATACATTACCTTTCAAATTCAAATGGAAGAAGAATCTTCAAAACCTTCAATGGATCCAAAAACTTCAATGGTTGAAGAAGCTCGAATGACTAATCCCCTCAATAAATTGTTTTTCAGCTGCAATGGATCTAAAAAATCCCTTCTAGTCCAAATTTTCGTAATTTTCAGCTGCAATGGAAAAGATGGAAAAGGGAGAATATTGGTAGGAGGAAGAAGGTTATTTTCGTAATTTCATATTTGGGCATTTTAGTCATTTTAACTTAAAGGTATTTTGATAATTTCATATTTGGGTATTTTAGTGATTTTAACTTAAGGGTATTTTGGTCATCTTGGGTATACAATGGAAATAGTTTGTTTGGGAGGTTAAAATCAAAATTTTTTAAATAACTGGGTAAAAACAAAAAAATTTTTTTGATTTGGATAAAACCAATAAATTCCCCTATTTTTAACACGTTACAAATGGGAAGTCTTATCATTACATGACTAAATTTTGATGAAATTACTTTCAACCACTGCAACCAAAAAAAAAAAAAAAGTCATCATCATTATATATCTTTCTCAAACCAGTGCTTTCCACTAAATTTCTCTTTTTTCTGTTAATGATTTGACTTAATTATGATAAGAGTTATTATTATTTTTCCCTTACGATTAATGTGTCGTCATTTTCCCTCAAATTAATTTAAGATACATAATTTTACTTCTTCTTTTGACTTGAATTAATAATATTTCATGAGATTTTTTGGCCTTTTCATAATTCTTAAGAGGAAAAGTGATGATTTATCAATCATTAGAAGAGAAAAAAACAATAACTCTTATTATAATACAATAAAGTTACTGCTGATTGTCCTGAAAATGCCATGGAAGACTTAATCACCATTCGCCAAATAATGAACGTGATTACATTACTATGTTAGGATGAAATTACATTTGACTCCTAATCTTTGTTTCCTGAGTCAAAAGAGGTGGCAAAAGTTTATGCCACCTTGTCAAATGCGTTTTGTGGAAATTATGCTGCATGTGATGCATATCAAGTTCTAGGAAACACATTACGACCATGTCAACATCACATTTGTTTGTGAATTGTACGTGTGTCATGAAACTCTTTCAAAAGCTTTGTTATATTGTCATAATCCAATTAAACTGGCCGTTGGCTTTACACTTCAAAGGCCAAGTTAACTAAATATATCATGTTATTACCCTAACTTCAAAGTTCATGTTATTACTCGACAGTACTGTTATTAATGATATATAATGTTAAACCAGAGTAGCAAGAGCAGATCATGGGCCTGGTGGGCCTCCAGGCCCAGGTGGGTATTGGACCTCTGTCACTTAGCAACCAGCAACAGCACAAAAACTTCACGCTGCACCCAAAACACCAATAACAATACCAATGGAAATTACAATTAGCTTCTTGTCAAAATAATAATAAAAAATAAAAAATAATTATACTAAATAATAATTATCCACTTGGATTCATACCCTTTATGACACCTGGTATTGTATCTGATACTAATAGTTTTTAAATTAATAATTCTTATATTGATTATAGTCATCATCTCAATAATGATTATTTAACTTAATTATAACAACATCTTGCCAAAATATTCTTCATAACTTTATTTTGTGTAACCTCTCGTAATTAAACTTATGTTGTAGAAATTGGAGCATATGTTACGGAAAATTGAACATTTATGATGAAAAACTAAATGTATATAGAATATTATCATAAAAAATTGATGATTGAGATATTATTGAGTAAATTAACAATTTATGTTCATAAATCACAAATAATGTATGCAATCAAAGCCCATGACAATATCATAACATTTCACATATTCTAAATGCATTTTTAATTAGACATTATGACAAGACTCAATCTGGATTCCTCTTAATGAACCCAACGATTCTATCGGGCACCCTACGAAACCCTTTTGCAGTCTAATTGGCAAGACTCAAAAGGGTGTCGTGGAACGAACCCTTAACTATTGATAATTTGCTAAACATGAGAATCATACATTTTAAAAATCTCATTTCAAATTTTCAGGTAAATTGAAAATATAATTAAAAGTATCATCACCCATATTCAAACATCTAAAACATGCATACATCATCTTAACATAAAAAGTTTTATAAAATTTGTTCACAATAAAAAATTTGCACGAACGTATAATTGATATCCAAGTCACAAAACTTATAAATGAGACTATGCGGCATCATTGGTTGTCTTAGCCCACCTAATCTGAACGAGGCAATCTGGTATCCTGATCACTTGTTTCTGTACCTCGGAGATTTTTGTAACATAAAACAAAAATATTGTAAGCTATAAAAGCTTAGTGAGTTTGTATGTGTTTATATTTAAACTAATTTTTAGAAAATGTTCTTCCCGAAAAACATTTAAAAGAAAATATTTTTATTTAAAACATTTTCTTTACTAAAAATCTGTTTTTAATGGTATGTTTTTCTTTCTTAGAAATACACTAATGGGAACCCAAGGAAAGCTACAACCACATGGCGGCCAGATTAGCTCCACTCAATGTGGGGGGTCACATGGCGTAAACGCTAGTATCACACACCGTGACAAATCTACAAAGACATCTCGCTACTACGTGGCGAAAATGCTACATCGCACATCGCATAGCTAGATAATACCCCATAGGTATAGAAGGCGACTCGACAGACATGTTATACTCGATCCCCCCGATGTTAGTGACATACCCTTCCAACACTTGCCATACACTACGAGGTATACTAGTCTAGTCCAAAGCTACAAAGTCTATCTATAAATTTGGATTGTCTACAAACCTTTGAAAACCTTTTCTTTCTGTAGTTCAAACTAAATTATTTTTTCATGCTATAAAGATAAAAGGAACTAATGTATTGCATATCATCTCATAAATAAACTATGTCGTTTCATACTAGAATGTAGAATAATTGATAAGCTAAAAATGAATTTTGAAAGTTTACAAAATACTTGTAGAATAAACTAAAAAAGTATTTAACATTAAAACAGTTTTCACACTCACATCTTGCTGCCCAGTTCACTAATAGTCAGCTTCTTCAACGATCTCCACTAGCTTGCTAGTCACTTACATTTACATAAAATGGCGATCTCACTTAGGAAATTCATAAATGTAACGCACCTCAATTCCTAGTCCATTCCATTATCACTACAACTTATTACTCCATCTAGGTCATAATGATTTGCAGCACAGCTGTGAGCTTAGACCAACTCGCTCAGCTCTCCCTTTCTACGAGCTGCTACATTCTTCCAGCTTAGCCTAATCCATAGACAACTCTCAACTCGCCCCTTTGCAAGCTGCTATCTTAGACCAGCTCAGCCAGACATTATAATAGGCTGCGGCCTCACTCAGCTATTCTTGCGAGCTGCCTCTCTAGCCTAGCTTGCTCCTACTTATGCGTCCTAATTTCTATCATTTTTTTTTCAGATCTTACAGTTACCCAAGTATCAACTCATCCCAATCTCACCAAATTCCACTCTTCTATAATTTACGAGATACTTTAAAGCTAAGGAAAAACAATCAAATTCTATTTGAATCCTAAATTCTTCTGTAAACCATATTGCACATACACACACTAACATTTTATCAATTTCTTCACATAAATCAGGTCGTTAGTTCATAAATTTTAAATGTAGGATTTTTAACATTCTAAACATTCAACGAGCTATTTTAAATCTACGAAATTTCTTAACTATTTTACTTACTTCAGACTTAACACTACACTTCCATTTCACACAAGGAAAGGTTATGAGGTCGCACTTACTATACCAAGTTAACTTCTAGACTAACCACGAGCTCCATTTACTTCTTCCTTTCGGCAGAAAGCTTCCTCCTTGGCCGAGGTCCTCCCTCTCTTGCAGCGCTCCTCTCAAATTTGGCTCTCAGTCACAACTCTTTCTCTCTCTCAGCCGACTCTTCTTTCTCTCAAATTCCTCTTTTCAGCCTCACCTTCAAGACAAGACCACTTCTCTTTATATAGGTCTCTCAAGTTAGTGGATTCCATGTGTCCTCCTCTCATTGGCCCATTTTGTTTCATATGGATTGTGCTTTCTCATGAGATCTCATTTCATGTAATACTCACACACAAATTTAGGTGTACTTGACTAGGAAAATATCTCTTTTATCCTCTAAAATTTTTAATTCACATTCTAGCCCATTAAATTCTAAAAAATATTTTAAGGCCATTAAAACCTCAATTTGATCATAAA